>CM032394.1:13683395-13937290 GCA_019049475.1 Eueides isabella
CTGTTACCAGAGCGAGAAAATCAAAATACGAATTATTTCATTTCCTCGAGTAAGAATGTAAATTACAGTCTATCACGTTTACAGTCGCTCGCTTATACCCAGCGCCACGACAAGCCTCTAACATTTAATATTATTATGTAAATTATATAAATAAAGTTATCCATACAGTAAAACAGTTGCGTTTAGAGCGCGTGTCACGGTGTCAGACAGCGCGGCGCCGGTGAGCAGTGACACCGTCATCGCACGGAAGCCGCCTCGCGATATCAAACATATAAATGCATAAGGAAAACATATTTAAATTTATTGATATGAGTTATGCAATTCACTTGCACTACATTGTTACGAATATAGCCGGTCGTTGTGTTATTATCTCTATGAAGTGTAATACAAACATTATTTATTTTCATAAAATTTTGACAAATAACTTATAATCGAAATAGGACACTTTAGGTTAGCGACAAGTAGAGACTGTAATGTAACAGTGTCAGACTATAACATGGCAGTTGCGGGTTTGATTCCAACCGTGGGGAATGAACTATTTTTACTTTTGAGGTAACGGTAGCAAGCGAAAGCACGGCGTTGAGTCTCGCAACACAGCTCGCAATGTATCATATATTGTATCGAATGTGGGGAACTGATATTTTTAGCAATAGATGGCTTCTGCCTACATTGTAATGTGTGTGTAAAAACGTAACTTTGATTTTTATAAACTGGTAGTTAAATTTATTAATTCAGACTGATGACATGCTGTAATTGATCACCCACGTCTTCCAACGTTCATAGAAATCTGTGTAAGATGGAATTACCACTGATTGAACACTGACGTCACTTCCTCATAGGACATACTCACTAGACACTTGCTGAATGAATATGGGTAGTTTTTACCAATGAATACGATTTTATAAATATTTACTAACATTTTAATATCTTATCTAAGAATATCTTCCGGCCGTGCAAATCTTTCTTAGAAAAACGTCGACCAGTGCATCTGGTTGACAGGTAATTTAAAAATAACCGTTTTTTTTAAAACTATATATAGTTACAAGATTCAAAATCTTTCAGCTTCACGCTGTTTTCCGCCCATGGCTGTAGGCATGGATCTCCTAGGGTCCGAATGGCTGCCGCCACAAGATTGTGTATTAGAAATTACAATACAACCATAGCATTCATTATGTATCCATATAAGATTGATACTAATGACTGCTTAATTATAAAATACAATACTCCATAAAAAAGGAACAAAATCTAGAAAACTTATTTTTAAAAGGATTGATTCTTATCACTCACTCACTTAGCTTCATGCTGTATTCCGCACATGGCAGGGTAGGCAGAGGGAACTTGGGAACATAGTGTTAAGGCACTCCGTTCCACTTCCGTTCCCCACTTCCCGCCGAATTTAAGGCATTGCGTGCTGAGTGGCGGAACTCAACGCCGCGTTTTGCCTTGTACCAGAGCGAAGAAATGAAAACATTAAATATTTCAATTGAAAATGTTAAATATTTCATTTCCTCAAGTGGAGATCGAACCCAGAACCTGTCTGTTACAGTCACACGCTTATGGTACTGCGCCACGACAGGCCTCAATTGATTCTTATCAATCCTTTTAAAAATAAGCTTTATTTAATCATGTTTTGATATTTCGGCAAGACCCTGGGTCATTATTGCCGGGCTTGCACAAGGTCCCCTTTGCCTACTTTTATAAGTAGATATAAAGCCTGAAATAGAAAAACAATTACTATATTAGATTAACCTGCAGTATATTCTAGAGTGAGTCATGAAGTGAAACTTTTGCGTGTTCGTTTCTAACAAGGTTTTCAGCGAAATTATAATCGGAACCGAGTTTTATTATGCATCGAATAACGTAATAACAGCTATTAAAAACAATGACTGTACAGTATATTATAAATGTCGAAGCGACGCAATGAAATATTATTCCGTTCTTCATGTTCTATTTATCTAATAAGTAAATTGAGAACGCAGCGATAACGCTACTCCTTCACAGGCTCTGCCTGTGACTGCCGACGGATCTCCAGTTAACTGAGGCCTCCTAAAAGATGTCGAGGGAAATTATTATAGCATATTCAGCTAGCTCTCTTTAACTGTGTTAAGATGAATTCTCCCGGAACACATCGAGGATGAAATAAATCAGAACTTAACTTTTATCTTACCAGTTTTAATTTCTGATATAATTTTTTATTGTTCCCTGATATAGGTGGACGAGTTTTAAGGAATAAAAAAACCCTAGAAGACACACTTTTCTTAGATTTCAATAAATAAATACGTGTTTGTTTGTCACTAGAAATGTCATTGTAACCGCAATCACTTGCTTCTTATGTCATCTTTAATTTATACTTTGCTTCTATGAACAATGTACGCAATTTAAGTAGGATATATATATATATATATATATATATATATATATATATATATATATATATATATATATATATATATATATATATATATATATATATATATATATATATATATATATATATATATATATATATATATATATATATATATATATATATATATTAAAAAGTGGAGAACATAGTACCTTAATGTCGAGATTTTGGCAACAATTCAATAGTAAAGGTGGATGAGGGGCCTTAAATTGGACCCTCGCACTTCAAGACATTTGCTACACTGTCATATATGGATAACTCCTACATCAACCAAACGCTGCCGACTTAACCACCTACTTAATGTAAGTTCAAACAAGGTCACGTACCAAGTAAGGTGAGTAACATGTACGTGAATGACGTGACGCGCAGTGTGAGCCACGGGACTCACCTGCTCCGCGCAATGAAAATTCTATGTGCATACTAGATTTGGAAAATCTTTAAAGCATATAGAGCGGATAACTAACAACTTATAATGTAACTTATTAATGTTTTTTTTTCGGTTTCACCATGTATCTTGTTCCCTGGCAGAAAAGGCAGACGGAACTTAGTGATAAAATACTCCGTCACTCACTTTTCACCGAACTCTAGACGTAATGCATGTTGAGTGACGGAACTCAACGCCACGCTTTGCTTCGTCACCAGAGCGCTGAAAAGAAAATATTAAATATTATATTTTCCCGGGTAGGAATTGAACTCACAACCTGCCCCGTATAACGCCGGATTGCCGCTGCGGAACAACCAACTGTATACGTATTTAAGAAGTGTACAAGAAATACCATAACATTTCAAAGAAATCCCTCAAGATTTCGGTATTTTCGTAAGCGCAGTGTATGCGGTCTTGTCATCACGTAGGTACACCGGTGAGGTCAGCGTGAAGACGTGTCTTACATTACAATAGCTGTTGACCATAAAATGTGGGACTGCAATACGTCACGAACCGCACATATACCTACATAAGTTAATATGTGTATTTACTGTCATAAATAGATACATATACTTCAGTTAATTAAAAGGTAATGTATCTGGACTAAAACCCACGCCCTATATATCAACCAAGTGATCAAGCCGAACTAAGCTACCGTGAAATTCTATTAAGCTTTTAAAAAACAATTCTCATCTTTTGACGTTAAGATCCTTATGTCTCTTTGTGGTCATCCTTCGAAAAAGTCACTGTACTCACAAAAAGTTACTTACTTAGCTTCACGCTACATCCCTAGCGGTGTAGGCAGAGAGAATGGCGCCAAACGCATACTGGGTACATGGGTCTCTGCATACTTCTGCCCTCCGGGAGGTCCTCATGCTTCTTACATGACCTTCCTCCAGTATCGTTGATACTGTGTTTTCGAAGCTCAACCGAGGTCTCCCCCTCCCTCTCTTACCAGACAAGACAGAAAAAGCCATTGTATTCTCAGTAATTAACCGAAGTTTCTGTCATCTTTCACAGTTCACACAACAGTATTCTATATCTCGTTATTTGATATGAACTAAGCACGTTTTCCTTCAATGTTATGGCAAATAATTTCTGTTAAACTTGAACCATATTATAAGACTTGGTAATTAAAAAAAATACTAAACCATTTATCTGTTGTGCAACTTACAATGATCTTATCTGTATTTAATCATATATATGGATATCTTGAAATTTAAAAATACTAAGCTTACACTTCTTAGAATTTTTCTTATTCGAATTTTACGCTATAATTTATTGCTGAAAGGGACTAAAAACAAAATATATGAAATAAAACAAATTTAGTCAATTTAAAAAAAAAAAATAAGAAAGAGGAAGTCCCGAATTTGTTGCTGCACGAGATATTCTTAAAGTTTTATTTGGTATACAGCAATAATTTACCGTATATCTACAGCTTACAAAGAGTATAAAATTTGTGGCTGTAGCGAATGTGATTGGAATTGTCAGTGTTAAGACACTCTATTCCGTTCCCCGCATTGTAAATGATTCTCAGAACCAAAAACGAAATAGTTAAGCAAAATTAGATCGATTCACCAATATTTTCTTCTTCACATGTCATGATGGAACCAGAAGGAATCTTCAGCAACAATTACCAATAAGGTAAAAAGGTAAAATTCGCGTACTCACTTGATATAAGCTAGCAGTAATCCGCCCGATGAAAAAATTAAGTATTATGATCACTAATTAGATAGAAATTGTCATGATGTTTTTATACATATTTGCTAATTTACAAAAAAAATACTTAATAGTGCCCAAAAAAAGGATTTAAATATAAAAAGTTGTAGACAATATAATCTTTTTATTCACCTTTTCTTGTAAACATTAGTCATGACATGAAATAGAAAAGCCATCTACATCCTAGTACATGTATTTTAACCTAACCACTGCGTGCACAGAATGATTAGGTACTGCATGACAAGAAGATTTCCGAGGAAACCATCTGCAAAGTATGGTTTTTAATCCCGCACATATCACTGTAGGAAGAAAGACCTTAGAAACCCAATCTTAAGACAAATCCGTTCCCCACTTTCCGCACAAATCTTGAAGTATTGTCTGTTGAGTAACGGAAATAAACATCGCACTTTTCCTCGTTATTAGAGAAAGGAAATGAAATTAATAAATATTTAATTTCCTCGAGGAGGGATTGAAGCCTCACAACTAGTTACATTTACAGCCGCAAGCTTGTGCCTCACGGCCATGACTGGCCTAACCTTCCAATTCCAGTTCCTAAACAGTTCCTAATAAATTAGTATAGTGATTGCCTATTCCCTCTATTTCTATAGAAAATACAGAGGACAGCGATGAGTTCCATTTAACTTTTGTGGAAATAAATATTTGTCCAAGCATGAACCAACACCTAAATATGCGGAGAGTACAGAACGATGACATACAACTTATTCATAAATATTTTGCTGGTCGCTATTTAGAAAATATGCAAAAAAGAAACACATTTGAAAATAAGTTACATATATTACATATAAATTTAAACAAATTCTTAGCCATTGTTTCGATCTGGCAGCTCACACGGACCGGAAATTCTTGTGCCGAAAGAGAAGGCGCGTTTTTGCTCATATTGCAACGTGCTTGGCCTTTGATAATGTATTGTTAGTTGAAGAGCCCCTCACTTTGTAGCTTGGAATTTTAATAATTCATTCATATAGGCTTTAAAAAATTATTTATATGTAGTTTTTCATTTACACTCACTCACTCACTCACCTTCACGCTGTATCCCGCACATGGTAGAGTAAACAGAGGGAACTTGAGAAGCTTATGTTAAGACACTCCGTTCCACTTCCGTTCCCCACTTTCGGCCGCATTTGAGGCATTGCGTGATGAATGGCGGAACTCAACGCCGCGTTTTTGCCTTGTACCAGAGCGAAGAAATGAAAACATTAAATATTTAAATTTAAAATTTCTTTCTTAATTCAAAATTTTGTGTAAATACACAACACTACTATTGACCAGACACATTTATATACAACACCAAAATTATTATCGTAACGATAAACAAATACCCATATTAAAATAATTCAGATTCATGACAAAACTGCTTTGTAAATTAAATCAAACTTGCACAAAGCTACTATAGATTACAAACGGAAAAAGATACTGTCAAAATTAAGTAAGAGTATGGAATGCTTACGGCGAAGAGAGCAGGTACACACAAAAGCTTAATGAAACCCGCGCTCTCGTAGTTTTCGGAAGGTCGCATGATTCATAAAGTAAAGTTTCAAACGACCCAGACGTCAAAAGCTTGATTTTTTGTTTAGAAAAATAATGACACCTTTGTGTTCTGCGGCAGTAAGAAGCCGCGTGCGATTGTTTTGTAAAGCACTTGTGAGAATTTAACACCTTTAGATAAAATTAAGGATACGTTTTGACAGGATTGTGCCTGTGACTGTGTCCACTTGAAACAGTGTCTTCAATTTGTGCATTTTGGTTTAAAATTAAATACTTTCACCAAAATATGTGCCTTAACTTAGAAACAGTACTTTTATCAAGCTTCACGCCGCAAATGGTGGGACAAAAGACATTTCGAAACCTAATGTTAAGATAATCCGTTCCGTTCGCCCTTGTCTTCTGCAGTATTGGAATCAATGTGGAACTCAACACTGTTTTGCCTTTACAAGAGTGTACAAAGTAAAATATTAAGAAATTAATTTCACGTGTCGATATCGATACCAAACAATATTTGTATAGTAAAAACAATATTTACTTAATTAAGGAACACATCATTTAAGTATCTGTAATTTTGGCAAACAATGTAAATGGGAACATTGCCCAGGGCGTAGTAAACACGTGTACCGTAAGCATTGTCATAATGTTAATATTCCCATTTGTATGAAGTGGTGGGCCCGTGAGAGCTCTACGTGCTCGCCTGGTCGAGTCGGCCACCCCGGTGCATTCCTGCGCACTTACTCAATGAACCGCAGTGAACAAGTCGATGCACGTCTGCCCTTATCGGACTTCGGACTGCTAATTATCGATGCCTCTACATTTCTTACTCACTTTTACTAAAACAATTTTGAGAAATGCGTAATGATTATAGATATTTTGCGGCTGCATTTGAAGTTTTTTTCACTTTAATAGATATTTGGGTAGAGTACCGTATGTGGGTAGGGTAGTTAAAGAAGAAAGCTTAATTTTAATCTAAATGAACAATAACTAACACCTCTAATATTTATGGCTTGAGTTCTTTTTATGTATTTTCTTTATTTTTGTGTATTATTAAGAAACGATTAGACTTAAAATAAAAGTTCCAGAACTTTTTATAACGTAAAAATTACTAACAGAAATCAACGTGACATGGATCTCTAAAACTATAAAGGTATTAGTATCTACAGCTAATAATAATTTATCTTTCAGCTTGTAATTATTTACTCAGCTGCGCTGTATCCCGCACAAGGCAGGGTAGGCAGAGGGAACTTGGGAACCTAGTGTTAAGACACTCCGTTCCCCCCTTTTCGCCGAATTTGACACATTGCATGTTGAGTAGCGGAACACAACGACGCGCTTTGACTTGTTACCAGAGTGAAGAAATGAAAACATTAAATATTTAAATTGAAAATATTAAATATTACATTTCCTCGAGTGGGGATCGAACCCACAACCTGTCGGTTACAGTCACACGCTTGTGCCGCCGCGCCACGACAGGCCTAATTATGTACTTAACAATAAAATAATAACAATATTCATTATATAACTGAGATTTCCGATCACTTGTAAGACGTTTTCTATTAGTATACAACTCAGGAATCGCGGAGGTGCCGCATGACGTGTTTTTGTATAGTTGTTTACATAAATTATTCATTTAAATACATAATTATCAAACCGTTTTATATGATGAAATGTAAGGGTACACAAATGTATATGAATATACATAGTTCTTGTATTGTTAATGAGTGACCAATAAGAAAAGAAAGTTGAAGTTAGCTCAGTATGTAGTTTAGGAAATCTAAAGGAGAATTAAGAAAAATACGACATTACGACACCATTTCTCGTAATTCTTAAGGAACGGACTAATCAATATTTTCCATTGTTAACTTTAAATACTCGTGTTTTACGTCTAAAATCCACGATTATTGTGGAATTATGTATACACATTTGTAAACTATTTTTTTATTATTTATCAGCCATTAATATGTAATATTACTTATAGTTTAACTAAAAAAATGTATCAAGATAAAAGAAAATTTACCTTAATGTTAAGGTAAAATTTTCTTTCTATGTTTCATAAGATTGAATAAAAATTATCCGTCAGTGTTAATTCATGTTTGTAATATTTGCGTCACAGCCAAGTTATGTAAGAGCACGCGTCAACATATTTCATATATATATATGGTGTGTACCCGTTACCTGTTGACGTAGCGACGCATCCTTCGCACGCATAGGAAATCTCACGATACAACATTATTGACAAATTAAAATGGTTTTTCCTCGTACAGATGCTCATATACTGATTTGATATAGATGTGTATTAAAAAATCAATATTGGTTTTTAATTACATTGCTACATTAATGTTTCCTTGCCACTGTGTGTGCATTTTAATATAAGAAATTTACAGAGGCGTGTGCGTGCTTACGTATGTGCAGGTTGGTAGTTCGTTCTGCACTCACAATCCCCACTAGAGGAAATGATATACCTAATATTTTCTCAAAAAATGTTTAATATTTTCATTTCTTCGCTCTAGTAACAAAGTAAAGCGAGATGTTAAGTTCCGCCAGTCCACATGCAATGCCCCAAATTTGATGGAAAGTGGGGAACGGAATGGAGTGTGTTAATACTAGGTTACTAAGTTCCCTCTGCCTACCCTGCCTTGTGCGGGATACAGCGTGAGGCTAAGAAAAAAAAATCGATAACTTTCCTGTACGTTCTCACCCGTACCCAGTTCGTTCTCCTTTGCTTGTCGTCGTTAGAGCTTTCACGAATCATTAGAATCAAAAGTGTTACCCATCAATTAAAGAAAATGTGGATCAAACTTAACGGATGTATAAATATGACTATTTTATTTTAATCTAGTTGAATAGGTGGTATCTCTGAGTCACGACAGAAAAATTCTAACGTATGTACCAAAACTACCTACGCACGTACATGTATAGGACTAATATTAATAATTTTTGATACAAGATTTATAAAATATTCTACTAGCTTATTTCATTTTTCTACACTGTGAATCTTCAAATGTAAGAAAAAAATATAAAAAAAGATATCTTAAGTTAAGATATATGAAAAGTATATTTAACGTATAAAACGTATTAAACATACACAAACATGCACACGCACACACACACATAGTTCATTTTATTAGTATGTATTTCTATATTGTACGGTTTGAATGTTTCATTTAATACGATAACATTAGTTAATTTATAGTTTAATAAAAACTGTGTAGCAATTAGTATGTGAAATAAAAACTTGATCAAAATAATTGGTCATGGATTAGTCACCAAAATATTTTTTAAGTATTAATCATTAAAGAAATATAATGTTTCAAAATGTTGTATTTCAAATCTTCCAGACATAACGTGGCGTTTAGTTTCACACGCGTGCCTTAAATCGGATAAAAAGCAGAGAACGGAATCTATATTAATTCTTAAGTCTTTTTTTGGAAGAGTGTTATAAGAAGATTTTTTAATACACGTAGTAAAAGGTAAAAAATTTAATCGTAGCTCATCCTCAAAAAAAATACCCTTGTACCAATTCATATACCAAGTAGACAAAAGGAACCTGGGAGCAAAATTTTAAGATATAATTTACCCAATAAGTCATTTACTCTAATTCTCCTTAAAACATTGCATTGCAAGGGATTTTACCGCTATAAGAAACCGCACTCATGTTTAAACTTAACAATACACCTAGCTATGAATCAGTTAGTTCAACCTTACAGGCCGCAAATAAAAAGCTGTCGAGAACCGGAACCGACAAAGGCACAGGGATGTAGTTCTAACGCGATACGTCAAACTTCCGAGTATCTGACGCACTTAGCGCCGGCGTCTTAAAACTCTCGAATAACACTTCCATTGAAAGTTAGCAGAGACCGCCCCCGTGCCGGTCGGTGCCAACTGGCTATTGACAACACAAATAATGGCTTACCCATTCATGCTGTACAACAAATATGTGTCTACAATGACCGCGTCACAGATTAGTTTTTGTTTGCTGATGTGTTCGTGGAATATTGTGTCCGTTTTTGGCGTATTTCGCTAAATATTAATTATGCTATTGTTAGTATATTTTTTTATTAGAGGAGATATTTATAGGGTATGCTGCTTTTAAAAAATAGTATAAAAGACAGATAATCGAATGGAAAGGCATCTAACGACCATTGGAACATCTACGAGTATATTATGAATCATCACATATGCATGAAAGATCACACATCGATACTACAGCGCGATTTACTTTAAAATAAAGAATATGTTTTTATTAATTTCTCATACTTTCAAAGATGGAATGAGCAAGTATAATCGTATTTTACACAGCGAAAATCATTAAATTAATTACTAGATAACGATCGACATTTTAGCATGTTAGCATGTATTTGAATGAATAAAATTTCATCTATGAGTCACTGTTGTATGATGGGAAGATTGCATTTTTTCCTGCTATAGAAACACCATGACATTTTTATACGTGTAATTGGTGCAGCAGTAATGAAATGAAAAGCTTTTCTACGTGTATCTCGTAAAGATCAAGTGATGCAGAAAAATGTAGTGTTAACACACTGTATTTCCCTTAGAGAAACTAGTGTTACGATACTCTTTTAAGACACACTTTTCCTAGAGGACACACTATTCCCCCTAGATAACCTAGTAATGTGACACTCCCCCAAATTAATTGTCACCACGCCTTAAAATGTACAGAGTCGGCTGGACGGATTGTTGAGAAGTGAACGACAAATTATTGTTTTTGGTAAAAACGCTAACTAAACTTCAATTTGTTGAAGACAAAGCTTCCTTGAAGAGAATTCATCCACCAGAATCCAACAAAGTCAAAAACTTTTCTTGAAGACGTAAAAAACGAGCCTTGAGATTGGAGCAGGCTTAGAAGAGATGAAAAATGTCCAGAATTAAATCTACCTGTATCAAACAGTGTCACTTAATTGTCTTCTAGACACGGAAGTCGAAAGACGAATAGAAAATTCTTGGCTATTGGTCAATGGGCTACCTGAAGGAAGAACTTCCTAATTTCATATAGATAGAGCAGAAAGAGTAAATTAATCGTGAACTTAACGTCTAGTTTTTTATTCATGATGTATTTCCTTATAATTGCAGTTTATTTAACAAATTAGTAAGAAAATCCATAAAATAGGATCCATTCATATATTTTAAAGCATATTTACTGTTAGTAAACTGAGTCTATAAACAGTCGTTAGTAGTTTAATTGTTTAATTGCTTTAGTATGTCATCTTCCAATTACGCCATTAGGAGCCTTGTACTTTGAATGTTGTGGCAGTGACTCATTCCAAATATTTGATCAAAAAATTCAATTTAAATCAATTTAAATTATCTTAAACAAGCTTGTTATTTATAAAGAAACGATTTTTACTTTTGATCGCAGGTGTGAGATTTGATTTTTTTCTACTTATGAATATGTTTTAACTAATCACATTTTTTTGTGCAATCATTTGTATGATTTCTAGCATAACTTGTCTCTAACATTATGCTTATATATATATAAAAAAATAGAGTGACACATCGCTACATTTTCCACTTGACTTGAACAATGTGAATCTTTAGGAACCCTGAAACTGGAAAAAATGGTTTCCTTTTATAGCATGCGTTTATTAACAAATAAAAAATACTATCAAATAAATTATTATGTATTTTGTTGGATGTTCACAAATTATTAATGTATTTTGAAATGATAATATGTTTGTGTGTGTGCTATCTTCGAATTCCATCCAATAGGTACTACTATTCATTATAACATAGAACATGTACAAATTCTCAAAGATAATTAATATAATTTCTCAAAAGAATATTACAAGTGTAAAATGATATGTTTATAAATTAACTAAACAGATTCTGTCTGAGTGATAATAAATCACTTTCAAATATCGTTCTGCTAGCAAGTGCTAAGAAACTCTTTTCCCCAATTTCCGCCCCATTTTCGAGACATTCTGATTATGCTTTAAATAGTGTTATGAATGAAAATCCTATGCCTCCACTTACTGATTTACAAGAAGTGTGTGAATTGAATTACTAGGGTAAATTAATTAATACTTAATTTTTTATACTGCAGTTAGTTTTAATTAACACTATCTTTATTGGCACTTACCGATGTTCCCACTAGAATGTCATGCAAATTAAGGTGTGTCTTTTAATAAGCCTGCTCAGTAACTCGTCAGTCGCCGAGACCTTTTTCCTGATCTTCTCAAGAAATGCGGCCCATGCTTGTATTCTTTTTACGTTCATATATGTTCTCTATGACACATACAATTGTTAATATCACTGCAGATAAGGCTAACTAGCCCAGTTGCTTGACTGAAGAAGTACAAGTCTATAGCAGAGGTCGTTGAACCACGTGATACAAAACAAACGGCTTGTGACAGACGAATTAAAGGACGCACGCAATGAGCGTTGATTGTGTAACTCGGTCTTCAATTATAATTTTAACCCGACGAGAAAAGAGATGTGTTATAAGTTTGACTTACATGTAACATTTCTCTTTTCGCGTCGTTTAGTTCCTGAAGGAATGAACTGCACATAAATCGTGTGCGATTTGTTTTTATCGCTGACTTTGACTATAGTTATGGTCAGCTATGTTTTGTTACTATCAGATTGGCCGTTTAAGAGTTACAAGTACTTTGGCAAGACGCGGTATCACGCGGATGCTTGGGTTAGTTTTTTTTTATTTCAATATTTGTACATTATTGTATTACGTCTATAGTAACGTATAATCAGTAGAAATAATCTTACGTACATATATACGTAACTCATATGAGTTACCAGAAAATAAATGACGATGAAGAACAAGAAAAAATGCATGTCATGATTGACTGTGATAGTCATCCATTCATCAAGTCAGCACGTTACTTAGAGAAATTGAGGCATTGTATATTCAGTAGCGACTTTCAATGCCACGCTTGCAAGCAATAATATTATTAAATATTTTATTTCTTGAAGAAAGAATAGACCCTATATCTTGGCGCATTTACAGTCGCTGGTCCTCTACGTAACGGCAGGCCTCTTAAATTATTGTAATTTTGATAAATTAGTCTATAACTAGTTGTCGTTTTGTTTGTCAATTGAACATTATTTTCTAGTTACTATTTATAAACATTTTTTGCACAAATAAACGAATTCTTATAAGTTAATTACATCCGCCTCACATACACCCTCATCCTGGACCGAGATGCTGTAAAATGACACTCATGAGTAAGCTACATATTGTGTTCACGTCGTCATTGTTTTAACATAATAACGTGTGCCATACATTTATTAATACACGCCATGTGGTGCGCTTGCCGGTATGTGCTAAAACAATAACCCATGCGTTTGTCTGTCAATAAACAAAGTGAGAATAGACGTAATAACTATGACGAGGGCTACAAGTTCGAAGCATGTGTGTGCCCATTAAGGAGGTCCGGTCCGTGGGCGTGGTGTGACGTCATCATACGTCGCAATAGCGCACGAGAGTTGCGTGGCGCACGCAGTACGTTAGGTTCGGAACGGACAGTAAATAAGAAATGTTAACGGTAATACAAATATATATTTCCGTTAATAAATTTTGAATGGTTTGTAGTTGTTGATTTTCATGAAATGATAAAGAATATGAAACCGTATGGTATAGTGTTCGGATCAATTTGAATGATTTCCAAGAGGCGGGTTCCAGTCCTGCTCCGTTTAAACTAAAGAATAACTCACTTATATAAATTTTAAAATTACTATTTTTTTTTTCAGCTTCACGCTGTATCCCGCACTAGGCAGGGTAGGCAGAGGGAACGGAAGTGAAACCTAGTGTTATGACACTCCGTTCCACTTCCGTTCCCCACTTTCCGCCGAATTTGAGTGCATTGCGTGTTGATTGGCGGAACTCAACGCCGCGCTTTGCCTTATTACCAGAGCGAAGAAATGAAACATTAAATATTTAAATTGAAAATATTAAATATTTCATTTCCTCGACTGGGGATCGAACCCAGAACCTGTCGGTTACAGTCACACTCTTGTGCCGCTGCGCCACGACGGGCCTCAAATACAAATATATATTTCCGTTAATAAATTTTGAATGGTTTGTAGTTGTTGATTTTCATGAAATGATAAAGAATATGAAACCGTATGGTATAGTGTTCAGGCCATGTGAATGATTTCCAAGAGGCGGGTGCCAGTCCTGCTCCGTTTAAACTAAAGAATAACTCACTTATATTTTTTTTTAAATTAAAAATGCTAATTGAAACGTCAAAAATATATGTATTAATTGACATAATATTTTTTAGCGAGCAAATTCCTTGTTTACACTGGAACTAATTTGCTCGCCTTTATAAAATAGATATGAATATGTTGTATTTAGCTTTATATTAGTTAAAGAAACATCGAACCCTAGCGTTAAGATGATTGTTGTGGTGTCGTTCGAGCGTTGTTTTATTAACACAGTTCCTTTCGTCACTTTATGGCGAACTGGGGACGCATTGCGGTTTGAGTAGCGTAATTCAACGTCGCTCTTGGCCTCGGAGTAAGAAAATGAAGATATTATGAATAAAATAATATAATATTATAAATAACAGAAATAAAATTATACATGACTAACGCAACAGGTTATAAGTTTGCTCCTGACTCTCGTAAATGAGATATTTATTATTTGCTTTCCCTTGCTAATTTATATATATATATATATATATATATATATATATATATATATATATATATATATATATGTATATATGTATATATATATATATATATATATATATATATATATATATATATATATATATATATATATATATATATATATGTATATGTATATATATATATATATATATATATATATATATATATATATATATATATATATATATGTATATATGTATATATATATATATATATATATATATATATACATATATATGTATATATATATATATATATATATATATATATATATACATATATATATATATATATATATATATATATATATATAGAAAATAATTGTTTGGTACAAGCCTTAATTACAGATGCCACCGTTCAAATAATTTTGAGGTCACGCCATTGTCCCCCTCATTTCTATAGAAACAAAATATATAAATAAAAGATGATAAGAAAGTGGCTCATCTTGTCCCAGTTCTAAATACAATACATTTCAATATATTTCGTGTATTAACTAATTATAAGCATACGTCAGAGATATGGTTTATTGAATATGTATAATAAAATATATAAGAATATGTATAATATAACATTAGACATAGGATTTCGAAAAATTTGGATTCTTGTCTCATTGGATATGAGACAAGAATCCAAATTTCCAAGAGGCGCGGGATCAAATCCCGATACGTTTTACAAATTTTTATAAGTTTTCTAAATAAACGTTTTTCATTCCTAAATGTGGATTAATACTTTGAAAATAATAAAAATATTTAATAAGGCCGAAGGTCTTGTTCATCGCGCGGTTGTTAGTTCTATGTTTCGTGATCAATGGTGTAACAGCTAGTAACACTCTTCCAATATGATGATACGATTAATTTTATTAATTTAAACACTGGTTAGTTTATTGAAATTCATTTCTTAATGAAAAAAACAACGGAAATTTTCATGAAAATTAAAGAACTATTGCACGTTCAAAAATAATTCATTTTAATGGCAATGTTTTGTGAAAATGTGTGAATAAATAGCTCCTTACTTAGCTAGCAATACATAGTGATATAAACGTAGTATTATAGTCAAGTAAATAAATCGTCTTATTCCCCGCTGAAGTGAACTAAATTGTAATGAAGTAGAAGAATTTGCTTCACCAAATTCTTTACAAAATACCAAATTAAGGACAAGGAGCGTTTTACACAAACAATAAAAAGAGGATATTTTACACAAACAGTACCAAAGGTACCTGTAGGAACCCTGTACGACCTACTACACATGGCTTAAATATTACATAAATTTTAGCCTATGTGGTGTTCTGATTTATAACTTATATGATTGTAAATTTTCAAATTTCTCCTCTCATCCTAAACCTTTTCAGCAATAATATTTCAATTCATCAAACAACAATAATATTTCGTCGAACAAAAAATTAAAATCTCAATTGAATATCTAAAAGCGCAATACACTTAATTATATATTTAAAATGTATATTTTCAATACGTTAATAAATTATTATAAGTAGAAAATAAACAAATAGGTACCTATAGTAATTTTTTCACGTAAATACCAAGTTTTTGGGTTTTTCATACAATATTATACAATTAGATCCAATACACGAAGTTTGCTTTAATAATTCATATATAGTCTTGTTTAGCTTTTTACTGGCAGTGTTTGCCTGAGTTTAAGCGTCTACACTACTTTGAAAAGGTGAGTTGTATCTATTATATATTATAATGGGACTTTAATATATTTTTGTCCAATTTATAATTAAAAAAAAAAAACTACTGATTCAAACATGTATACACCACCTGGAGGATCCAGGAGGAGGGTCCTCCGTTGCTTAAGGTCGATTAAAAATTCAAAACAGGCTACATGATATATCTGCTTTCGTATAAAAATTTTCAATAAATTCAATTTATGGACCTTCACCTTCTTCAAGCACTAACACAATACTGGTGGACAAATGTAGCTGTAACGCAATTTTTATACAAATATTTAACGGTCCAAAATACTCTTTATGAACACTTTATTAACATTACTGTTTGCTGTGATAATTATAATTTTATAAATTGCCTCACCTAAGATGAACGTTAACGGAGGTAAACAGTATAAAAGTGTTCATCAAGCTTTATTTGTCGCTTGTTTAATGCAATCCATGAAGCATTGGTGTATTCACAAATGACTTACATATTTGGGCTTATTGCAATACTGCAGGAGACCTTCGATCAACTATTCATAGTTAAGTGTCATAGTTAAAAAAAAATATTTTTATTCGTTTTTAATATGGTCCAACAATATCCAAAGAGCGGACGTGCTGAAATACCTAAGTGTCTTTTTAAAAAACCCTGCGTAAATAAACACCGAGATGGTATGGTTTCATAAGGAATGTCTTTCTCCTGGTAAGTACATGTTAAAAATTACTTAAAATAGTTATTAAACAATTAAATACAAATATTTCGTCGTTTGGCCAATATTTGCCAGCGCACTACCAACAATCATCTCGGATATTGGTTGGTCTGGATAAGGAAAAGCATGGAGTAATTGGTTGTTTTTTCAGTGTAATTATACTACATATATAACGCGCGGGCTACCATCAACATTTTTATAAGGTTTTTATAAAGTATATATTTGAAATTACTCTATATACATGGATTGGTATAAAAAAGGATTCTAAAATTTCAACTTTTTTTTGATAATAAAAATTAATTTATAATCAGGTCATTCATAGGACATACCTATGTCCTGAAGTTATCACAAATTTGTCTAAATTATTGGTTTTGCGCAAGTATAGTAATATAATAAGTACGTGGAAGAAGGTGTACGGATAAGATCTTTTCCCTCCGCATGATCACAGAATTTTTTTCAGCAGTAAACCAATAAGTTTTCTTCTTTCTTTACAAAGATCACTCAGCCTGCGTGCTCCTACTTGAGCTGTCATGTCGCCTTGGTTTGACATCCAATGGGGGGTTAAACAATGTTGCGCCATGTCATATTTAGTTGTTCTGTCTCAGCTGTCTGAGAACACCCCCCTTATAGCTGCGCCCAGCATCAGTATATTGCGCCTCAGATTTTCGAACGACTGTCAGTATCGCGATCATCTGGAAAGCAAGGCGAAATTGGCCTCGAAGAAACTGGTGGTCATCATCAGAGCGAGACAGTATTTCACGCCAAAACTCCTTTTCCTCCTGTATAGTGCCCAGGTTCGGCCTCATATGGACTACTGTTCTCACCTCTGAGCTGATGCACCCCAGTATCAGCTTGAACCATTTGATCGCATACAACGTAGAGCCGTTCGAATCGTTGGGGACCCAGTGATCTGTGTGGGGCTTGATAATTTGACTTTGCGTAGAGACGTATCCACCCTGTGCATTCTCTACCATATTTATCAAGGGGAGTGCTTCCAACCGCACAGTACGTCACAAACTACAGTACCTTCCACACCATCTGGACACGTGGCACTTCAACTTCTGTGCGGTTTTGTAGAAACTTTCTTCCACGCGCCACGCATCTGTGGAACGGCCTACCCGCGGCAGTTATTCCAGGTCGATACGACATGGGTACCTTCAGGCCGTGGGCGACGGTGATAACTTACCATCAGGCCACCCGTACACTCATTTGCCTTGTCTTTTCTATAATAAAAATATTAAAAGAATTGAAGAAAGGACAGAATGCAAGATCAGTGTAAATGATAAGATATTAGAACAAGTGAATATGGTAGTATATCTGGAACGTATGTTTGGCACAGAGGGTTTTTCGCCGTGTATTTCCGGCTTAGAATAGGATCACCCTGGTACTGATGATGTTGTAAGAGGCGACTAAAGTACGTGTGGGAGAGTCACGTTGTCAGCAATAGCAACACGGCAGTCTCGACCGGCGATTACAACCACCCCCGGCATTTAAAATCGGCGCTAAGTAGTGGCTTCGACCTCTGCGTTTCGAATTAGATAATGCCGTGCCCCGGTGCCCATCTACCTTAAAGGCCGGCAACGTTCGTATAGCTCCTCTGGAGTTACACGGGGTTGAGGGCGTCGGTGAACTCTTACCTTCAGATGACCCGTACGCTTGTTTGTCGTGTCTTATCCATAAAAAAAAAAGACAGAAGATACGAAATGGATGTGGAAAGGCGTATTCCGGCCGGTAACAGATTTGACGGTGCCTTAGCTGCATTGTTGAGACGGCGACACGTCAGCATAGCTCCGCGTTTGACGTACAATGGCGTACAATGCAGCGTTGGTACCGACACTGTCATACGGCAGCGAAACGTGGATATTACATATTTACAAAGCGCGGCGTTCAGGTTCGCCACACAACGCGCAACGCCTGAAAAATTCTAAGGATATTACGGAATATAAATGGTAATATGAACGGAGTGTCTAAACACTAGTTTCCCAGGTTCCCACTGCCCACCCTCCTGGTGTGACCTTAAGGTTGGTACAGGAGAACAGTATACCATAAGCGGTTAGTCTCGAAAGAGAAAGAGGGGCATGCCCACCCTGCTATATGCCGGATTTAGCATTATTAATTTAAATAATTTATACGATTTTATGGTACCTATTACAAAAAAGAAACGTGTGTAAAAAGAGCATGCGCAATGAATATAATTTATCAGTACAAATTTACTTGAAAGTGCTATGTCATTCAGTTATCACGAACAATATTTGTTTCGCACTCATATCATAAAGAAATAAAATGAGGGACTTGGAATATTTTTTGCACGCAGCGCTATTCCGCACGGAGGCCTTTTGAGTATTCAATAATCTTGGTTATTGTGTTTATTGAAGATAACATATTGTATAATTCAAGACAGTCAAGTTCAGTTGTATAGATAGTCTAATAAAGATTTTTAGTAACTAGCGACCAGGTTGACATACGTAACGTATAATTTAAAATTTGGGTTACTCTCGTTTATATGAATTCAACCAACACAATAGAATATATTTATTAATTATTAAAGACTTTGTAGTATTTTTTTGCACATTATACCTATAATTAAATTTTACTAGACTTGATTTGTAATTAAAAAAAACTATATCAACATTATTTGTTGTTATTGGTATTAAAATAATATTTAACTGTCTAGGTTTTTACTTTGGTTTTGTACGTCTATTTTTTATTGGCTGGGAGCTTAGTATAAAGACTACCCCGTTCTGTGAAATCATTTCATCGATTGAGATCAAACTCTGACAGGCCTCACCTCTGTATATAAATAACGATTACTTGTTATTTAGAAAGCTTTTATAATAACCGTTAATGATTTATATTAGTATAAAATGTAATCAGAGAAAACCGCAGACTATGAGCCAAACCGCAAATCAATCAATGCATATACATACGTGTGGTGTTAAAGACGAGCACAAACGTTGCGTGAGGTGAGTGACCACACATGCGCGCGCGCACACCCTCTTGCCTTGACCTTTAATATCACTTTTAGTAGTGATACCGCTAGATGAATGTGAAATACTGTGTATATAGCACACACACACACAGAGAATCTAGGTTTAGCATACTCCTTTCCACATTTTCTATTTCATTTTCGAGATAATTTATTGGGCAACATAACTTAAAATCGCGCTCTATGTTGTCACTAAGGCGGAGCGCTAAAAATAATCAATTTCCCCGGTAATCGAACCCACAACACGCTTAATGTGAATACGTCCAATAAATTTATTTTCCTTAATCCTTAACAGAAATTTAAGATAAATTAGAAAAATAACTTAAAATAATATTTAAATTTGCATATTTTTGTCTATTGTAATTAAATTAGTATTCAAAGATTTTTTATTTGCAATATTTTTATGAACGCTGATCAAACATACATCAAACATAACATAAATGCTAAGTTCGTTGGTTCTTTGTATCTCAGTACATTATGCTAAGGTAAGAAAAGGACAGACTGGACTTAGTGAAAGACACCACCGTATAGTCGTGTGTTAAGTAAGTGTAAGTTTCTTGATAAGTTAAACTTTTCAACATATTTAAATAAGTCTATTAAGATTAAGAGATTTGTGTATCATTTTAATGGAGGCACAATTATTATAATTTTTTTAGTAATTTAAGCAAATATTTTTTAAAAACGTTAATGTTTTTCAAAGAAAATAATTTGAAGTATATTTTAACTTAAATATTTTATATTATAATAGGTAGGTTATGAGGTCGCTTTCAAATCTGGGATTTTTTTGACATTCGAGAGGAAAAGTTAGTGTAAAGCGCATGGACGTTAGGTTGTTCTTGTCTAAACTGCTATATCCGGGATCAAACGAAAAACTTACGACCACAAAAGAGATTGAAATCATAAAATATAAATGTTAGATTAGAAAATTAAAAAACATGTGTTGTTTTTATTGACACCTCAGTCGTGAGTTGAGGACGGTCAAGGACGCTCGTGGGATGGATCGGAGGTAGTCCGTGCAAACTTCACTGTCGTTTTAAACCTTTTACAAGAGACTCTAAATTATATTGTACTCATTTTATTTTAGTTATTTGTGGTACGCTTTCAAATATTAGTAAATTAAAGATTTTTACATTTGTCAAAACATTGAAAATGTACAAAATTGTGGAACTGTCAGGAAGAGGATATATTAAAACGATCAAATGCTTTTATACTTTTAAAAAAATATTTTTATTGATTCACAATTCTAAAATACGAAACATGAATAATATTTTATATAGAATTTACGCGACATTGTGACATTGTACTGTTCGCAGATGATACTTCTCTAATATTTAAGATTGACAGAAATAAAGTTAACTTTGACGAAGTGAATATTGCATTGACGCATATTCTTCATTGGTTTGACGTAAATAACGAAATGTATTCAATTTACATTACCTAATGTTAAAAAACAAAATTTTTGTCGTGCTATTAAACGTCAACTGTATTTTTAGGTATAACTATAGATTCCAAGCTTCAATGGAATTCCCATCTTGAAACACTCGCAGACAAACTCAGCAAAGCCGCGTTCGCAGTTAAGAAAGTAAGGCAAATGACGGACTTTGGTACTGCCCGACTAGTTTATTTTAGGTATTCTTTAAAGCTCGAGATTCTCTGCAAGATGTTTTAAGGATACAGGTATTCTTACGGTTGCTTCTCAATATATATTTTACAACATTTTGTTCGTCCGGCAACATATTCAGTGCTTTAGCAAAAACAGTGACAGACACACGATTGGGACGAGAAACAAGGATAAACTTGTTACACCTAGTTATCGCCACCAAAAAGTAAATAAATCATTTATGGGTCTGAGTATACGTATCTATAATAGTATTCTGCAGTGTATTTTGAATTTGCCACTAGAGAAGTTTAAAGTAAATGTTAAAGCAATGGTAATTAAGAAAGCGTACTACACTGTCCAAGAATATTTGAATGATAAAAATGTATTTAATTACGGTCATTTGAATTTCATGCAGGATAGTCACTATTATATTAAACAATGAAATTGTAACTTTATTCAATATTGAAAAGAGCAACTGTTGAGTTTCTTGCCAGCTCTTAGCAGAACCGCATTCCGAGCCGGTGGTAGTTTTATGTTCGTGACGATTCAAAAGTGCTTGCTAAAGCCTATTTGAATTAAGAATAACTTGAATTTGAATTTGAATATGGACATATATTGTCGACTACTGATAACCAGCTAATACTTAGGTATTTTAAGTTCAAAATGTTATAAAAAGCTTAGAGACAGTATTTTAATTTCAATAAAAAGATATTTTGACATTGACAATATTTGCTTAGAAAATATTTTTTTTAACACTTTTATCAAATTTTAATTAAAATTATTAAAATATTTTACTATTACTTTAAGGATATACATATATTGAAACATAATAAAATGCAATTTTCCGGTCGCGAGACGTGGCGGCGGGTTATAAGTACAAATAGAATTACCTAGTCGTCAGCAGTTTCACAATAGGTGCATGTAATACGATTAACATGTACAGTTGTAGGTGCAATAATTCCGTTCGGAAACGAACCGTTTCATAATGAGTGATGCAGGAGTCGACAGCCTTTGCATCATTTAATGACCTACAAGCAAATATGTTACATGCGTGACGCGTCTTGTTGATCCTATTAATGATGTTCGTGTTTTCGTTGTATTTTAATATTTATTACATATATAGATAATACGTATATATTAAAGAACAACAAAATCTTGACCAGTGCTCTACTAGCTCAGAACACCATAATCAAAGCGAAAAGAGAATAAAAACACCCTTAATTTAAGAGACGACTTGTGAGACAGAAAATATGATAAAATAAAGCCACTTTTTGTCGCAGAGTAATCAAGATTAGTGTGAAATGTCTTTTTCACTCGAATGAGAGTCATTGTGCGTTAACTCAACGGTGCGCCTTGTTTTGAGAGAAATTAATTGATTATTGATAGATGTAAATATTCTATCCCTTCATTAGATCGATGAAGATTAGTATTTTTATACATTTTCTAAAATAGTATCCATATTATTTTCTAAAATATACGAGTAATTTTTCATTATGTTACGCAATTATACATTGTAAGTTATTAGAATGTCTCATATACACATAGTGCGCGGTACGGCGAAGGGGTCAAGGACATGGAAACACCGCGAAGGCGGCGCCAGTGAAAGTACCGTCACACTGACCACGGCGCGCGAGCTGCGTGCGGCGCGACGTCTAACCGACTTTACACCATGTTGCATTTTAATTTGAAACTTGTATGTTTTTATATAATTTTACGGGAAATAAAAAAGAGTCCTATTTATTCAGGCTTTATACGTACTTAATTCTGTTTTCTGTCAATTGTACTTGTGTCGAACATGACAGGGTAGGCCAAGGCTACCTAGAGACTTAGTGTTAAGACACTTCGTTCCCATTAGAACACGCTAAACCCATCCGAATTTGAGGAGTTCTTTGCTGAGACAACTCCACTTATTGATCTTATCGCCGTGTCTTATTCTAATTTGTTTTGTATTTATTCATTTATTCAGCTTTACGCTCTTGTGTAAGCAAAGAGAACCTATTATTAAAACACTTCGTTCTATTAGCAACGTTTATATTTCGTCGAACAGATCCAGTGCTACAACACTATAAGACGGCCTCGATACAATGTTCATTATATTTTTTTCTTGTATGATGTGTAATAATCGTTTTAATACTCATTAGAACAACGTTCGGTAAAACCACCACTCACCAACTACTCTCAATACATTTCGTAGTGAGTAGGTATAGCCTTACATTTGAAGGTGAGATCGAGTGGTATCAACTAAGCGTGTCTTAACACTAGGTTTGAAAGCTCCCTGTGTACATCCTATAATATGCAGGATAAAGCGCGAAGTTAAAAAACAAACAGAATTTTACCTTTCAATCGCCAGGTCGTGAAAATACTACTAATAAATGATATACAAACTTAAATTACGCAATATATTTTATTTTCATTAATAAACGTCTACGCTTATTTACGTTTCTATATAAATTATGTAGAATGATCGTTATTTTATTAGCGAAGATTATTTTTTATAAAACTATAAATAGATATGGTATTCCCAATACGTCTACTCAACCATATAAAAGGCAATTAAGGAAAGTTCGAGTCATTATCCCAAAACGGTAGAATATATTAATAAAGTTGTGACTTGAGCTTAACTTAGCCATCTCCAAAGATTGCACAAGTTATTTCGGGCTCAATATATGACTTTACCTTGTGATAAACGAGTTCTAAGTATTACGCGATGTAGAGGCTGGTACGAAGGCACGAGCGGGCTACCCCGGTGCGTCACGCCGCTCTCTCCGTCCCCCCGCGGCCGCGGCTGATTGACGAACTGTTGTGTAATGTTGACTAACCTACCTTCGGCGAGCGGTTCACCTCTACCTAATTTATGTAATTTGCTAAGATAACGTTTGTTAATTCAATTACTAGGTAATATTGAATCATGACACGCATGTCTTGAATATGGGCGGAAAGTGAATAACGGAGTGACATGGCGCTTATTGTTTCTAGGATGAACCTGCATCTTGTATGTTTTCTTGAGTAGTTGCTCATATTGTAAGTAAATTGTAGTACGTTTTGCTGAGGTTCTACTACTTTTATATTATATAGTTATTATCGAATTATATTTAAGTACCTAAAAACCCAACATATGTAAATACACATACTTGTAATTGTATAATTTTAACATGATTGTTAGTTTTTCAATATTTAATTCATTAGTGTTGAGGAAAATAAAGTTTGTTGTGTGTTATTTAGTCTCTATTGTGTTTTAATTTGTGTTATATAACAATGAAATCATTCGAAGTTTAAAACGATTAAAAATGTGTAGAAAATTAACAGCAAATTTTTGTAATTCACTTTGTTTATGTATTTCCTATATATCTAATACTAGTTAAGTTAAAGTGAAAATATCAAAAATGTCAAAGTAGAATTGCTGTTTTCCTTTTGATTACACCGAATACAAAGAATGCTTGTTGGGTTATTTGAAGGCTATTTCGTCGTTCCTACGTACTGACTCGTCTCACATTCACTTCTCAAGATAGAATAGTTCCCAGATGTATGACTAAATGTATTATGTTTAAACGATGACAAAATATGGCACATGACTTGCAAATCTGGTCTTGCTAATGCCGGCATTTTGTAAAAAAATAACGGTGATTGACTTTAGCTCTAGACCCGCTTTGGGCGCTAGTGAATAAAACAAGCGTATGCTAATTACATTTAAGATATCGCTATATCATATATTTCAAGAAGATTAAGTGCACTTCATAAATAAAATGAGATATCAATAAGTATTTAAAATAGAAGACAACAAATAAATTTTCTTTTCATAAAAATGGAAGGGAAGGGAACAAAACACCATCATATGTATAAGAACAAACGATAAGGTAGGTCAATAAACACATCGTCCACATCATTTGACCTAAATGTCCATGATTTTACCTATTTTTCGCTTATTTGATACGTATTGATATTAAAATTATACGTAAATAAATATTATTACTTTACTTAACAACATATTAATAATATTACTTAACAACAGCTATTTAAACAACACCACTTCCAACAACATTTTCCACATAATTTTAACTATAAAAGTAGCAAAATAATAATGAAAAAAGGCATGCCACCAAACCATAATGCAAAGGGAGCAGGCCTCGGTCTAGTGAAGTGATGACCTGATGACGACGATAATATTTGCGTAATAACTGTCATCTGATCTTTATTTCATATAATCCTTTCTATTATGAACTATAAAGTGCAATATATCTATGCAATTAGTTTTATAATAGCAGTGCAGGCCGGCGGGGAACCCCGGCGCGTGCCGACGAGCGACGCCGGCGTGCGCTACATGCAATTATATTTATTAATAACCTGCGCACGCAATAAACATCGTAACTATTGTATGTCTATACTAATATTGCAAAGATCAAGTATCATGTATATTTGGTTAAACGCGCTCATCTCAGAAGCTTCTGGTTCAGTTTGAAAAAATACTGAGGAAAGCTAAATTATGATATATGTATATACGACTAAATAAGCTTATGTAATACATTACTTTGTTAAATATTTATTCGAAATAATCACGTGTTTTATCTCATAATTGTAGTATTAACAGTAACGTGTGAATTACTTATGAGTTTCACTAAAATTTGACACGCACGATAAAGTTTTATCTCAATGTACGAATATAAACGCGTAGAAGACATACACGGGAAATCTAAAAACAAACACAGGTTTCGCTTGCAAATCTTTACGTCAGTATAAACGAAATTTTTCCAACATGAATATTATTTGCGCTGATAACCGGCAGCCTATCTGTCTCCACGACGAAAATATACAATACGATGGCTTCTAGGCCCGGGATTTTATTAAACAGCAAGATAAGTATAATTAGTAAGGCAGGTATATAAATGAATGATATAAATATTAAGTTTTTTTTTGCGTTGCGATGTACCTATTCCTATCGGGGCAGCCTGAGAGAAAAGAGCGCCACATCAAAGAGCTATAATAATTGGAAAGCGGAGAAAGGAGTGTCTTGATACTAGATATTTGCCTGTCACTTGGTGTAAGTTGTAATTAAAAGGAGTAGAAAATTGCATGTGTGACAATAACCATAAATTCGCGTAAGCCACGTTGCGGGCAAGCACTAGTAGTGTCTAAGCGGTTATAGTATACGTGCAATGATTGTGAGTTCGATTCCCGCTTGGGAGATGTATATTAAACGATTGTATCATATCACATGTTTTTAAATATGAATTTAAAACAAAACTGGTTTTATTATGCTGTTCACTGTATAGAGGCATTGACCAGTCTGACGAAGGTCATATAGGGGAAGGGAAGCCAAAATAGTATGATTAAGGAAAAACCACTATTTTAGGAATTCTGTTCAAATACGTTTATCAGAAATCAGTCATAGTTATTATTATATAACAGCCTTTAATTAAATCACAAAATTGGTAGATAATGAATGAATTCCAAAATCTATTATGGCCAGGCAAAACGTGTTAATAATCTTATGCAGATTAATCTGGGAAATAAATTTCATAGATAGATGTTGCGTACATTGTATCCAAGTCCAGACACCAATAGTTTTACACTTAACTTTCGTTTAATTATTTAAATAGATGAGAATAATAACAAGGTCCCATAGCCTCGATTGGTTCAGTAGAAGATTAGTTGTGAGCCAACAAGGCAACACTCTCTTACCAGAAATAGTTTAAGTATTAATTTGCTTCGTCCCGATGACAACGATACACATACAGATTACCTCATTCATATAATTAGCGTATTATCTATGTAGATTCTACATATAATGAAATTAGTTTTTACAACTTTTCAATTATTATTATAAAAAAAACTACTTATCTGCCTATTTTTTAGGAACGTTGAATAATACGTAGGCAGAGGAAACCAAATTTTCTATAAAGTAGTGGAAATGGAAGTAGGTGAGTTTAGTGTAAGTAACAAATTTGTTTTTTCTCTCAATTAGTGTAAATCGAACCTACAATCGACGCGTCTAATGTCTGTCAATGAAGTAGTAAACACTCAGCCACTATACATACACATGCATTACGACAACAACATGTTATTTATAGAAATCAGGAGTTAATTTATTTATGAATGTAAGTTTTACTTACTAAACTATGTCATAACAGTTGTTTACGTTTCTTCTCACAAACAATGAAATGATTAAGCATATATCTTGCTATTTATATCAACATTTTATATATCTCTTCAGTCTGGCAACAAGGTAAAGTACCTACATCGTTGAGGGGAATGGAGTTCTAGCCCTCGATTTACCTGGTGCTCGATTTATGTTGACATTCAAATTAGTAGCTACGGTTTTTTTGTGTTATATATTCAATTAGTAACGAAAACTTACCAAAAAAAAATACTTATTTGAAAACTCATACAGATATGTTACATTGAAGAATTGAATGACTCAGTTCAGTCAGACTATTATCAGAAATCAATATTGAGTAGGTGTGTGCCACGGAACGCAAGGTGTATTAAAAATTATATATATTTTCTAAAAATGTATTATAATTTTTTTAACATCGCTTGTCCTATCTTTTGAAAATTATCACAAATACAAATTTGTGCATTTCACATCTAGAATTTACGAAACACATGAAATGTAGATATAAGTTATATAAATAAATATGTACTCGTATATGAGGCTTGCATTTATCTATAGCGGCGATGCAAGTGTTCGTGGCCATGGCACCTGCGGCGGGTGGTCGCGGGCGGGAGGTGGAGGCGGTCGACTCGTGCTCGACACGTGGCCGGGTTTTTCGGACAGGAAGCTCCACATAATACTATTAAGATAATATTTCATAACATTAGTCAGATTGACGCGTTGTCTTTTAGAAAAACTACGTTTTGAATCATACTTGGTTTGAGTTGTCAAGAAATCAGATGTAATGTTCGAATTATGCAATTATCCATATTGTAGCGGGAAATCCGTTTTGAATCGTTGCTACACCTTATGCAATTGTCTATTGATTAATACTATTAATATTACAGAGGAAACTGGTAGATCTATAACGTGTCACTGCTCAAATCTCATTTTAAATTAATTATATTATGCAGTCGCCTGAAAGTTAAACTTAATATATATGTGTAGGCTTACTTACAATTTCCTAGTCGTCTTGACAATGGAGTAGAAACAGATTTATGAGATTAATAAGTGTCACACGCAGAAGAAACGTACGTACTTGAAGATACACTATCCTTAATTGAGTTATTCTGTGATCATGTATAGGGTAAAACCGGGATAGACGCCGCAGCGGAAGAAATGCCCCATATTCGAAATACCTAATTTCCCGAACTCTTGACATAAAAATTATTGTACAAGTAGTATCCAGTCTTCCCGCACCTAAGTTATCCACAGAGATTTGTGCAGTAAGGATACGTTTTGCTCGTGTAAGTAAATAACTCCGCGGCGAAATTCATAAACGCGTTAAAGATTTAAAGGTTAGTATTTTGCGTTGTATAACTTTATAATTAGTTATCAATTCCGTTATATTTTTTATTACGTCGATATACTTGATCATCAAGTCTGCACCTAGGAGATGGAGTCTATTTTGTTTATAATTTACTTAAAAAATACTTTGGCATCTATCTCTATCGTAAAGGATAGTTGCCTTGATTTTTTGAAATATAGGTGCCCTTATGGGCATTTATCCCTCAGTTTATGGAGTCAGGTATATATTTTGAAAGGCTTTTTAGTGTATTTATTAAATTAACATTGTTTATATTTTAAATATAGTTATCTTAAAACTTTTTACTGACTTTAGCTCTACTATGCCACGAAATTATAAAGAAAGGAAAGAAGCTCGAGCTCGAATATGTTTTTGGATTACAGAGAACCTACAGTCGTGTGACTGCGTGTGACACTTATTAATCTCATAAATCTGTTTCTACTCCATTGTCAAGCTTTTGATGAAATTAATACAAAAACAATTGCAGAGACTTTAAGGAATATTTTAGTTCTACATGAACTAAAAACACCTTCCTAAATTCTGATAGCATCTATCAGAATTTAGGAAGGTGTTTCTAAGCACCTAATCCAAAAATTACTTTGACCATGAAAGAAAACTAAGAGAGAGAAAACATCCACATATATTTTGAATTATATAGAAAATATAAAACACAAGAACTATATGGCTGAGATAAAGCGAAAACAATTCTAAACTAAATTAGACAAAAAAAAGACTGAAACTAATAAAAAACTTGAACTACTAAAAAGAAAACTAAACAAGAACCTCCAATACAGTCCCCAAAAGTATAAAAAGGAAATGAAATGAAAAAAAATCTTTT
The DNA here is from genome assembly GCA_019049475.1 of Eueides isabella. Lineage (NCBI taxonomy): Eukaryota > Metazoa > Arthropoda > Insecta > Lepidoptera > Nymphalidae > Eueides > Eueides isabella. Next base: position 13,713,355 of record CM032394.1, read on the forward strand.
AGAGAAAATTACTATTAGCATCTAGATGACTCGTGTAATAAAGAAAATGATAGTTATTTAAAAATAAACCAAAACCGAATATCACTTAAAAAACAAATTACTACCGTTCAAGCAGTAAAAATGAAAACAATCTATCTAGCTATAAAATTAAATGAAAGAAAAGTGACGATTTGCCTGCAAAAAAAAAAGAAAAAAGACAGGATAACGCCAAAGATGCGAATAAAGACACACACAATCTGGCTTAATTTGAATTAAATTAAAATAACTAATAATTATTATTTGAGATAGTTAGGGAATTAGAATAGATGATGAGAATAGATAGTTAAAGTTTTAAAATTAGAACTACTTAAGAATTGGTTTGGTTCTTTGGTTTATTCGATATGAAGGGCACCTATCCTGCTCTGCGGTGGGGCAACTATCCATATAAGTGAGCATCTATCTTCAAAATTAATGTTTTACGAAAAGCAATTTTTATTAAAATCTGTATTTGATTTGTTAAAATAACAAAAGTAATTCATCACAAAGGATTAAGCTAGCTAAATAAATATTTACATATCTGTAGGCATGGTAGTGCCCCCGCCAAGACGAACCAAACGAAGTGCAGTGGCACTGCCTACCTTTTCTCGAAGTGTTTCGTCGATTTTTCGAACCCCCATAGAGTTGGTGTCCGATGTACCAGAATAATTCATATTCTCAAAAAATGATGTCAATAATTAAACATACAAAGTCTCAGTAGAATAGCTCAAATATTTTAGATTTTATTGCTATCTAAAAAACATCGAGTTCGTCACTGACACACTGATGATCGTCAAAATATTTGGCTACTTCCTAAAGTGCTAGAAATTTGGTATATAATATAAGTTTAGTATACAAAGCAACATAAAAAATATAAACTTATAACTTTGTCCCCCCTATCCCCTAAAATAAGGGGGTTGCCGTTTGAATAAGAAATTCAAAATGTTAAGATACTTCTTGAAGTGCTAGAAAGCCGAATTTGGTAATCAGTAAAACCATCAAAGAAAAAGGCAAAGACAGAGAATGGGTTATGAAAACCGGCACTGCTGTTTTATATAGGCGGCTATTTCATAAAATGGGGCATCTATCCCGGTTTTAGCCTAGCGAGGACCGCGTCATGCTATCACGGCGTTGTATATTAATGTCATAACAGCAACCAAACTACTATATTTTATAGTATAAAAACACCTCAAAAATAATATAAATTTTGATAAAAAATTGTAAATATAACCAGGAAAAAAACTATTTAAACGGAATCAAAAAAAATACTTTCAAGGATTTAGGTAAAAATGAAATTAAACATGACAATTTATTGTGAATCGTAAGAACGATGTAACATTCTCTATAGACGTAAGTAAATTGTAAATGATTATCTTTGATAATGATATAAATATTAGCTTTTTAACTTTATGGCTCTTTGATTATGATAATTGACATAGCGCGCGCTCGCGCATCTCTAGCTGGTAATTCGACTGCCTGTATATAATGTGTTAGACTCGTAGACGCCGTCGTCTTCTACGTCTTTTTGTATTATATTTATTTTAGAATAATTTAATGTGTGGATGTAGAAAGTGTCTGTATGTTGTTTTGTTTCAACCGTGCTAGTGTACGAGTAAGTAACTAAGGAGATTAAGACAAACCAATAATAAATCGATACCAGTAAAACTATTCAATATATTCGTTCAATATGAACTTAAAATATGTACTAAACGTTGCTGGCAATTGTTCATTAAATTTTCACTAACTTCACGCTGTATCCCGCACACAGCAAGGTAGACAGAGGAAACTTGGGAATCTAGTGTCAAGACACTTCGTTCCACTTCTGTTACTCATTTTCCGCTGAATTTTAGGCATTGCGTGTTGAGTGGCGCAACCCAACCCCGTGTTCAACAAAGTCAAACACGGGGTTGGGTTGCGCCACTCAACACACTGGCACAATAAAAAAATTTTTGAACATTTATTCAAATAACTTTTTAGAGACATAAAACAATACTTGTACTACCGCCGGGGTTTCTTCGAAACCATTTTACTTTTCTTTTTTTTTAAGATTTACATATTTTAATAATATTCAAAATTTTGAGGCGACTAATGTTACTTATTATTCTATTTAAAATCTATATTTAAAAAAAATAACATTATATAAATTTAAACATAATATTCTACATACAGATGTTGTAATGATCATTGAGTAACATTTTTTTATCAATTTAAGATATTTATAAGTAGATTTGTCTTGTTGATATACACTCACGTATGTGAGCGGTTGGTGCACCACATACATACATTAGACCGTCCTGTACTCCGCGCGCTCATGTGATCCACGAATAGTGTTTGCCCTTATAGCGTTATCTTGACGTTAACAATTAAAATATTTGATTTTAGTTATTTTTAAATTTATTATGATCGTTCAACACGTGATTAGTTATCTCTATTACAACGTATTTTTTAAATATAGAAAATTAAAAATGCTCTTTATTTTTAGTTTCACGCTGCATCCCGACCACGGGTGGGTAGGCAGAGGAGACTTGAGAACCTAGTGTTACAACATTCCGTTTCGTTCCCCACTTTCCGCCGAATTTGAGGGATTGCGTATTGAATGATGGATATCAAAGCCGCGCTTTATCTAGTCATTAGGGCGAGGAAATAAAACAAAAAATTAATTCAAAAATGCTAAGAGGAGTTAAACAACTTTATTTGTTATTTTTGATTGAAAACTGATTTTTACCACTGTAAAAAAATCTAGTATACAAACAATAAACAAATCTGTTATTTTAAATTATATTTATGTACAGTATTTCTACTCGCCATTTACACTATAATAAATGAAATGATTGGGTTTTTGAAGTAATACGTAAAATCTATAACAGACGTGGTGCAACCAGTCGACTTGGAAATACGCGGCGTCACGACATGCCCAGCCTTGTCTTTGCATATGAATATGAACATGGCTCGCACATCCTTCAGATAACGAAATAGTTATCAAATGTTTGTATTTTAACTATAAAACTGTCTTTTTAGCAACAATCATTGTTTGTTCGCTTCTGTATTTTTCCAAATCATTTTATTTGCGCGGAGTGGCATTGCGTTGTAGTTTATCAACTTGTTATATTTAGTGTTAATGTGAACGTTTTAATAAAATCGGTACTCAACGTTTAATTTGAACATTCTTAAAAAACTTTGAAAAACTACAAAAAAATGTAAATATTGAAGTATGTATTTGTTTGTTTACATTTGATTATTGTTTGTTTGGTTTTTTTTTAAATAATTTAAATAATAAAATTTACTCAGCTTCACGCTACATACCACACGTGGCAGGGTAGGCAAAGGGAACCTGGTGTTAAGACACTCCGTTCCACTTCCGTTTCCCACTTTCCGCCGAATTTGAGGTATTGCGTGTTGAGTCGCGGAACTCAACGCCGCATTTTGCCTTGTACCAGAGCAAGGACATAAATAAATATTAGATATTGAGTTTGAAAATATTAAATATTTCATTTCTTCGAGTTAGGATTAAAACTAATAAGCGTAGCGGGACGAGGCTCGCGCCTCATCAGATGTGTCGAGAAGCACTGGTTCGAGTAATGCTACGTAGGTACTATTTTTTGAATAAAATATATTAGATACTGTGACAACCTCGGAAATATAGGAATTGTTAAATAACACAATTAATTTAGTTTTGTATTACTGACGCAATGTTCCCCACACAGCTTGGTGGACAGAGTAAACCTGCATATCTAATCTTAAAAGTGTTTTAAAGTAGTAGTAGTAAGTGTTGTCGTTCATATCAAGACACTTCCGTTCCCCACTTTCCGCCAAATTCTAGAGGCATTGCCTGTTGAGTGGTACAACACAACGCTGCGCTTTGTCGAATGAAAAAAATTATATATTTAATATTATACAAATAATATAGAAACAAATGTCATTTCTTCAAGTGAGAATCGAATCCACTACTTATCTAGTGCAGTCTGCGATACGATGGCCCAAATATGTAACAAATATTTTGTCCCGAGCTGGAGAAAATACACCGTTGGACTATCGGTTTGAATACAAAGCTCTTGTCAAAAGAACACGATAACTTTGAGAACACGATGTGTTTACGCTTACATTTTTAGCAGTATTTAAATAATGTTAGTAAACATATTTGCCCTTGAACTTTACGTGCGTATCTGTGACGATCTTTTTGATCTTATACGATACTAATTATACAATACAAGCAGCAAAACATCAAAATAACATCAAAATAAACCTATATAAAACCTATGATAAAAACTCAACTACGTCATGTTAGTTTATTTGTCTATGAATATAAAATAACGGGTTGACTCGAAGGCCACGTGACGTCGACGAATCAACTTAAAGCCTTTTTAGTGCAGACCGTTAACACTGAGAATGCCACACGAGCTTATAAACATGAAACATGTTGTAATAATGCGCACTTCTGTACTCGTTAAATAATATACTTCTTCTTCTTCTTTCCAAGTGAACTTAGGAACTTAGTGTTAAGACACTCCAATTCTTTAATTTCTTTATATCCTCATTCTGATACAGATCTTTGATACAGAGCGCTGCGTTATGTTCCGCCAATGTCTCAAGAATTGGACAGTGTATTACACTGTCCAATTCTATACTCCATATTTTTTTTTTCAAGGATCCCTTTAAAACATCTATATGGTTTTTCTTTAAAAATTATGATAATATTTTAGATTTGTGAATTTCGTTGCGCGTCACTCAGCGAGCTAAAGTGTCGATGGGAATTTGTAAGTAAATGGGTTTTCCTCTAAGTTAATAAGTGTCTAGTGACTAGAGAGAAGTGTCGCCAGCTTCCTCAATGTGATGTATCTATTTTATATACAAAATATTTACAGGTAGTTATGTAAGAGTACCTAATTAGGTATAAATTGTAAATGTCAAAAGTAACTTCTCATACAAAATATCAATTTTGAACCTGCGGAACTCAACGCCAAGTTGTTTTGTTGTTGTAATGAAATGAAGATTTTTCATTATACCAAGTGGGAAATGAACTCACCATCACGTTTGCATCACGATATCTATGCAAAAATATATATTGCTGATAAATATTTTATCTAACATACATAATAATTTATTACCAGTGTACTTTTTTATATTATTTCAAACGCGGCCTTGTTTATACTCCCTTTAAATGAATGCCATATTTTACAAAAATGCAACATAGTAAATTGTAGCCTATTTGTTATTCTGATACATAAGTTATATTCCTGTCATGGTCAACAAACATCCATCTTCATCGACTTTCACCTTTATACTATTAGTAGTAAATGTATAAAAAACTCACCAACAAATTATTTCATGTTACGTTATGCTAATCTTAGGAGTCAGGCAGTCACTGTTTCAAATAAACTATCATTATATCTTCAATTGCCATATTATTTTATGATTTTATGAATATATTGAACTAATTTTATTAAATTTCAACATATTCCCGCCATTTTTCGTACTTTTTTTATAAGTCATAATTTTATATAAAAATATTTTAACCAGCCAGTACAAGGCACAGCCAGCACATATTTAAAAAAAAATGGTTTACATTTATTTGTATTTGTATCTAATATACAAAGTCATATCTTAACATCATTATAAAAAACAATAGAATAAATTTAAAAGATTATGAGTATTCATTTTAAAATTTTATCTTAAAAAATTGCTATATTTCCAAACAATCTAAAACATACAACAACCAAAAGAATATTCATTTCAATATTTTTTTATATTTTATTTATAATTGGTTTTTTTTTTACTTATAACTTTAAAATTGTACCTCAGATTATTTTTTAATAAAATAAAATATTAAAAAAAATAACGTCACTAGACAAATGCTGTCCCAAATGTAGAACTTTTTTTTTATAGCCTGTAGTAATATTTTTTATCTTATTGTTTTCAAATAAAAATTTATTTTAAAGTAATAGCTTATAATTTTGCTTAATATTTATTTCTTATTTAACAATTATTATTAAATGACCTCTGACTATGGATAACTAGTAAAGGTGTAACTAGGGCCTCTACAAAAACTCAGTTCTATATGAATGCTTGATAATTGAAGTGATTTTTTCTTCGGATCATAATAGTATAGTAGTCGTAAAATTTCTATTCGTGTATTGACCTTGATCTTTAAATTGAAAAATGCTTACGATATAAAATAAAAATAATATTATTAATGATATTATTCAAGCCTCCATTATTTTTTTTTAATAAAAAGGGAGAGGCAATTAAAAATATATATGCAATTGAAAGAAAAGATAATATTCTCATAATATTAATTTATTAATTCCATGTATAATAATGACAAGTTCTATTGTAAACACAAACCACATCCACTAATAGATTTTACATAACACCCACAGGAGACAAACAAACATTTAATAATAATTTTATATATGTCATACATCTTGCAGTTGCGTAGGTCAGTGATATAATTGAAGAAACGACAACAATTTAATAAGATTAGAAATTAAACTAAGATATAAACATTGAAAATAAAATGTTTTATTTTTTCGAATAATAATTCAGCTGTACATGGTAGACATATCAAAAAACTTTTAAGCAAATTTTCTATGAATTCACTGTGCTAAAGTCAATCGCGTCGCAGAAGAAGCTCAGAGCAGTGCCTGGGCCTTGACGTCCAGACTTCGGTTCAAGGGATCCCGTTAGTATTCACACTGCCGTTTTTAATGTATTCATAAACTACTTTTCTAAACTAGTTAAAAAGATACAAAATACATATTCTAAGAAAGTAATTATCGAAATATTAAGTAACTATAGAGATAAGATAACAAAAATACAGAGTTAAAACTTGACTAAAATACAGCACCTACTGACTATAAGTTCACGACACAATAAGTATTCTAATGACTTTTGAATCTTTGAATGAGAAGCCTGTCGTGGCGCAGCGGCACAAGCGTGTGACTGTAACCGACATGTTCTGGGTTCGATCCCCAGTCGAAGAAATTAAATATTAAATATTTTTAATTTAAATATTTAATGTTTCATTTCTTCGCTCTGATAATAAAGCAAAGCGCGGCGTTGAGTTCCGCCACACGCAGTGCCTCAAATTCGGCAGAAAGTGGGGAACGGAAGAGGACACTCCGTGTCTTAATACTAGGCTCCCAAGTTCCCTCTGCCTTCGTCTCAAGTACGATTATGACATGTATTTTTTTAAAACATTTACTAACATCTATACATTTTAAAAATATGTTCTCTGTAATTGTAAAATTGGATCTCCACATAATAAATGTTTTTTTTAATATAAAAACCACACGATTGATGTAAATAATTACTTAATTATGTACCTACTATCACTATGGGATTTGTGACGAATTGTCAAAATGTTATAAATTATTTTATAAATGTCTACAATGTACACACACCAACTAACTTACAAAATAACATATTACAATAAGTATTTTTTATTCATCTACTTAAAAAGAAATATGTTTATAAATTAAAATATTTTTTGACTCAAAAAATCAATTGAAGATAAGTCACGTAAAAAACGTGAGGACTCCTCGAGGACATGTAGGAAAAGGTCGATGACCGGTCTGGCTAACCGTTAGGGATACAGCGTGAATATGAAAATAATATTATTTTCTGAGCTATATAGGTATATATATATATATATATATATATATATATATATATATATATATATATATATATATATATATATATATATATATATATATAGGTATATATGCTAAATTTATTTGGTTTTCAGTTATCTACAATTTTATACTTTATGTATTTCTTTGTATTCGTGAAATAATTTTCATATAGAAGAGAATACAATTTATTTAAAAAAATATATAAAAACCAGGTAATTTATGACAGATTTACACTCTAACTAAATCAACACTGTTTAAAACTTACCTCAAACTAATTTTGCACTCTAAGTAAAACTGCGGAAACTCAAAACACGCAAATATAAATAAATATTCCCTCAAGAGGTGAGGTAAAACATTGAAAACTGTAGTTAATAGCGACTGCCAATAAAATATTTATAATACTTTGCATTTGGGAGAATTATCGAGGCCAGTCGTGACGCAGCAGCACAAGCGTGCGATTGTAAGCATGGCAGGTTGTGGGTTCGATTCCAAGGAAATATTGAATATTTTCATGTTCCTCGCTCTCGTACTAACAAAAAGCGCGGCGTAGAGTTACGCTACTATACGCTTAATTTTGGCAGACAGTAGGGAACGGAACTGTCTTTATAAGGACGGAGTGGCATACAACTAAGTTCCTAGGCCATGTTATGCTACGAGTATTAGGCAAAGTATATTATAGTATATTATTCTCAAAAATACATTACATCACTTACATAGGAACACAATCATAAAAGTTATTGACTTATGCATTCTTTGTCGTACTGTAGACACATTCTTACGTTATTTTTACATATATTCTTTGTGATAACTTGAATAAAAGAAAACAACACACAAAACACAAAATATTATTAAAATTATAAATCCAACCTACCAAAAAATTAATATTTTTTGGTAGGTTGGTTTTATAATTGTATATATTTTGTATGAAGATCAGTTCAAAATTATTATCACGATGAGATTGCGTGAGATTAAATGCTGTTGATACTCATTTAGGAAGCCAATTATGTTATATATTTATTTCGATTGACATTTAGGAAAAAGAAACTCAAACTCTACTACAAAAACTACGATAATAAATAAAATATCATTCATATATAACAGTTTTTCTTAAGTATAAAAACTCTTATCTTATTCTCTCCATCATTTTGCGAGAGGTGACCATTTCTACCCGGGTGAAACCGCGGGCAGCAGCTAGTATTAAAATGTAAGCAAAAAATGAAATGTGAGGTACATCTTTTTTTTATTTCACGCTGTATCCAGAGAAAACATAGGTGGAGCTACGGTCTCAGAATACCTCTTCATACATGCCCTCCGGTGGGTTCTCCTGCTTATTGCGTAACCTTGCCCCAGTACCACAAACACTGTGTTTTCGAAGTCTTACTGCTGACTTTTCTATGTATTTTTTTGCTATTCTTTCATCACTCATTCGCTCGACGTACCCCACCGTTCAAACACGTTCTTCTTCATTCGCACCGTGACATCCACGCTAGTATCTACCATACTGTATTTCTCCTCATTGGTTATACGATAAACTAAACTAAATCCGCATCCTTGGAGGAAATTCACAGCATTCATCTTTCTCATATTGTAAAAGAAAAAAGTTCTGAAAAAAAAAAATACCCGTATCTTTATTGTCTAATTATAATTATTTTTATTTTATTACTATCTAAAAAGCTAATGTTATACTTATTTTTAAAACGTAAGTAAATTACAGTTGACTAACTTTAAGTCCACTCTATATGGCTTAGGATTTTTGAAAAAAAGAGGAAATGCGAGAACATGTTTATCAAACCCTAATAGCCTATTCTTTAGTATCATGCTTCATTTTGTTAAAGAAAAAACCTAGGGCTATGACATTTCGTTCTTAATTTTTTTCTTGAATGCAGTACCGGCGTTCTACGTCGCCCTACGGATGTAGCGAGAAAGAAAAATAATCAAAACTCAAAGCAGGGCCCAAACCCTAATCATTGCGTTTATACATACCTACAGTCAATATCTCAAGGTCGTAGACCTCATAATATTTTAAACACGTGACAGGCACATGTATGTATGTAACAGCCTAATCCATGTGCTATTTATTAGCTCCCATATGTTTTATGAAACGCTAAAATATACTTTTGATATGAAGATTATTCTTGCCATAAGCATCTATCAAATTCAACATATGCTTTATTTTTTGTATTATTAACTTCCACATGAATAATAATTTTTGCACACAACTTCTAGACAACTGATAACTTCATAATTACAAAAGAAACTATAAAAACATATTTTAAATTTTATCTGACTGGTATTTCAACTTAATACTGTCAAAAAAGCTATTTACTATTAACTTGACTATTTAATGAAACTGAAGAAAAAATACTTTTAAGGCAACTCTATATAAACTTAAAGTATGTTTTATATCTCAAAGATCTTGTACATATTCAGAGTCGATGAAAAAATAATCTTATAATATTATTAAATTATATTTTATGAAAATTACAGGTTAAGGAGCGAGAAAGATTAATGTCTTGAAAATTATAAAGTAGAGTCTGCGCTCGCGACGTGACGCCGGCACTGGCGCAGCGCCAACCAATCGTCTGCTAGGTATTTATCGCACGCTACCATTGGTTCTAGGGTGTTAACCTGATTATTTGATGCAACTAATCAATTACTACTTAAACGCCACAATGTCTGTAAATTAATTACCAAAATGTACAAAGACACCTCTGGACGTACGTCCACACTTGTAAAGAACACTTATCGAATGTCTGATAATTTATACTTAATTAAATCATGTACGCGTCGCGTGAGATGCCAGATACAACAATATCCCAATACTCTTCAAAATCCACAGTCCTCTTGTTCAACGATATTTCTATAAGACACATTACAACATAGCACTAATCCGTTCATTTATCACAACCACCTCTACGTATTATTACGCGTCTACGCGCGTCTACGAGCCTCTACGAGCGCGACCGATAACGAGATATAATAACACAAAATACGACCAACCGCCAGCGGGCGCGGCGCGCGAGTGAGCGCGAGCGCGCCCCCCGTGGCACCGCGCGGCCAGTCGCGAGTGCGCACGGACCAACTCGGGCTACGGTAGTATCCGTTAAATACAGCCGCCTCCGAACTCACCTGCTATTCGCAATCTAAATCTTATCGTGAGTGCACGTCCCCGAGACACCGAGACACCTTAACTAACTGTAACGAGATGTCTACCCAAAAATTTGTGATGTTTGCTTTTGTGACAATGGCGTTGGCGGTCACCGTCGTAATGAGCCGCCCAAAGCAGATCCGTAGCGTGGACCTGTCGGAGGCCATCAACAAGACCGTGTGCCCAATCCGCCTGGAGGTGGACGAGGACCCGGACCGCATCCCGCGGCGCATAAAGTTGATGCGCTGTGGCGCCGAGCCCAACCGCTGGTGCAAAGAGCAGCTCATTCCGCATCACGAGTGCTGCCAGCACGTGCACGCCGACCACCAAATGGCGTGCGTCGAGATCCACGACTCCGTGCTTGTCTACTACAAATCCACCAAAGAGACCAAGATCTACGAAGTCGCCGTCGGCTGCAGCTGCATGATCGAGCAGAGCACGCACGCGCCCCCGGTGCGCCAGAGCCCCACGTGACACCTTTGACACCTGTAACACTGTGACACAACTAATTTACTTGTTGCCCTTGTTCCTAAGCTCTCAACTAGTGATATTTAAATTATTTTGAGGGAGCGCGTGACTGCCGTCCGTTATTTATTTACTTATTTACTATATTAGTAAAGTTGTGAACTAGCTACGTGTTTGTGACTGGCGTTGGGAGCCGCCGCGCCCAGTGATACTGATGACTGTACATTCCTAATTTAAGTATTTATTGTTTAATTTGTAAGTAAAATAAAGGTAAAAAGCTTTAAATTTTATAACTTTTTTTATTTCAATTTCTATATATTTTTTTGTTTTATTTATTAACTAAATAATAGTATTTTGCATAATAAATTAAATTGCTACATAATTTACTAGTAAAATCTATTTAATAAGAAAATTATATTAATAAAAAATTAATATTAAAATTAATTATCTTAATATACCTTTAAAAATGAATCTATCATTTCCACTCCGTTTCCTATTACTAACATCTATTAGTGTCAACTATCAGCATTAATTGTGTTATTATTAACACACAAAAGTGATAATGATCCACAAAAGTGACAACGTGACGAGCAAATATAAGTTATGTGAGCTCAACAGTCGTAGAGTTTAATATTTTTTAAATATCTAAATGTAAATATTATGATTTATAATATGTAAAAATGAAATAAAAAGTGCTTATATATAATCTGTAGTGATTCACCGTGTAAATTTATACAGGCACATATTGTAAAGTTGAATTTCTAGAATATTTTTGTAATTTTCAATTGACTTGCTTCTCTAGGTATATTAGCCTTCTACCTAATATACCTAGAGCTCTTCCTACGAAAACTTAAGTAAATTACATTACTATTTATATTTGTTTAAATATGTCAGTGTTGCATCTACAATGAGTAGGCTCACCAGCGACGCCAATGACTTAAAATTTATGAAGTTCATATAATAAATATAAGGACAGTCTGCTCTAACTTTTAAAAATTTTATCAAAATAAAAATAATAACGAACATAGCGTATTTGTGTTTACTTAAAGTTAATGCATAGAAATAATTATTTTTCATATAGTGGAAGTAGAGTGTTTCAAGAACGCATCCCGAGTGATAGTTAATGTCAATAAACTTCCCCCAGACTTTAACTGTAAAAGATCAGTCGATGTCATATGACTAATGAAAGCTCAGTTATTGTCTTAATATGACTACATTAATAAACAATTTATTATTTATATTTATTTTATACAATATTATATAACTAATTAAAAAAACAAAATTACAAATTGTCGTTTAAAGCAATTTAGTTAAAAACTTTTTATAAACACGTGTACTGGGAGACTTAATGATATTAATTATGTGAATGTTCATGAATTATTTAAGCAAAATAACTTAATTGTGTCTAAAAAGATTTTTAAACCAGTTTCTAAGTCAAGTACATAAACCAAAAAACATGATTGGTATTAAAAACAATGATACATATGATGTCATTAAAAATGTTTTTATTCAGAGCGAGGCTGCTAACCACAAGTCACCGCTAGCGTAGCGGCATGTAGAGTCAATAATATGTAACCTACCTACAACATAGTGACTTACAATGACACATTCAAAAGGTTTTCTCGTTCACCTTCGATATCCTTGCAATGCATGTCCATTTCTATATTGAATCGATTTCATTAAAACATATTAAAGACTTGCGACGTTTAGTTCTGAAGCTCAACATTCATTGCCTCAAATTCGACGATAAGTGAAAACAGCTTGAGCATTTTTACTTGGTTCAAAAGAGAGCTTTGAGACTTGTTGACGATCCTATACATAAGAGCGGTCCCTTCCCTGTGTGTGCTCTACCACTTGTATAATGGGTCGTGTCCCGAGTAATTTTTATAAATAATGTCCACAGCCACTTATTATCATTGCTCACCGCGCCATTGATAGGGAGCTCACGCTCCCGCACAGTACGGTTACAAAGGTATTTCCTTCCACGGACCATTCGATTGTGGAATGAACTCTGCTGAGGAAACAATATGGAGTTCTTCAAGAGGGGAGTAAATAGATTTTGCAAAGGATCACCGAGGCTCATGCGATGCCCCTGGTTTTGCAAGAATAAAACGTGAAGCTAAAACTAGCGTAAGTTGTCTGAGAAAACAAAAATAAATAAGCAACAAAAATATACATAAATATATGGTATATTTTTAATAGCCAGTGCATAACACTAAGGCGACGGGGGATGAGGGAGGATAACGTCGTCAACGGTTGTCACAATAAAACTTTCTGTTAAAATCACAATTTTTCTGATTTTTAGTTACCTACATACTTAAGTATTGCAGGATCCGACTTCATTTACACTTCGAGTTCGTTTGCCCTCACGCCAAACGAGCTCGCCCAGTTCTGTAGCAATCAACTACAGTAGGTACATTTGAAAATATTGAAAAGACCGGTCAAGTTACATTCACCAACAGAAGCTTTCACACCAATTTCAGGATTATATAGGACGGGAAGAACTACCGATAAGAATAGACAAACTTAAGTTTTCAGGCTTTTAGGTGCACTTATTTTGTATAAAATGAAGTAGGTCATTGTACTTAAGTTTGTATTAGATATATTCACCTCTATTTGTACTACAATTTCTCACTTCTAGCCAAATTTCATAATTCTAGGTCAACAATATTGGTTTTAAATGCAGGCGTAGCCGTATACAAAATGAATATTTTGTATCAAATGGTCTATAAATATAAGTCCGATTGTTTTTTTTCTGTGAAATTTCTATACAATTTCACTTTTCACAATTAAAACCTGTAGGGTACAAACCTGTAGAGATGCACCAAAACAAAAACGACAAGCAAAGCTCGGTCATCCGGTCCGAACAATTCTTCTTTATCGTATAATCTACTTCTTGTGTTCTCCACAATCCATGCAACGTGACATTAGTTAACACTGAAGTGATAATGCACTTAAACTAAGAACAGAACAGATCAATATACCTATCAAACTTTTTGTTTTTCAATATTACTGGGCAGACTTTTTTACATAACAAACTTAAATTACTTTACACATTTCCATCAATAATTTAAAGTCTCAAAAGAAACTCATTCGATATTCTATTATTAACGATGACGCGTAAATCACGATCACCGGAACCTAACATAAATGGCAATTAATCGTTTGTTTAAATAAAATAGCAGGTCTTTTAAACAAAATCCAATCAAATGTTTTTCTAAGTTAACCGCAAAGTTAATTACAAGTGTTGTTGACACAAGCGGGGTAAGTGCTACGTGGATCGCCGCGTGCGCACGGTGGGCGGCGCCGGCCTGCCCCTGCGCACCGCCTCCCGCCTCGCTGTGTACTTAGCCCAGTAATCTATAGCTACACTATTACACTAACTCATAAGTCAACAAACTGCTAAATTCAGCTGTAACTTTCACGATGTAACATTGTTATTAAATGGGCGCTTAAATGATGTCGAATTCTTTTTCTATAATATATAAATATATTATTTAAGATTGCGTCTACTCGTTTTTTGGGATTTCATTTTTGGAGGATTTTTTGTGTAATGAAATTTATTTCTAGTGTGATTAAGAAATTTCAAAACCTTTTACTACAGTACACTAGATAGGTCAATATTTTATAATTGATACGTCATAAGGATCTACATAAATATATTTTATTAAAATAATAAAATAAAAATATTAATTAAATAATAAAAATGTCGAAAAAGGACATACAAGACTGTATTTAATTTCTTTAGTCTGTGCAAAAATTAGCGAGATAAAAAAATATACGGTAATTAGCTTATTAAAAGATTAGTGCAGAAACTGTGTGATAATTTATGAAAATAAGTAATAAGTTTCATAATTTTTGAAAATCTTTTTGAAAACTTTACCGTCCTAAATACGAGTATAGAAAGATCAGCTGGGAAATTAAAATGTGTGCAAAAGGAAAAATAAATAAATATAAAAACATCGATTTGGCTATTTCACAGTTGCGACCTAACGAAGACATCAACGCGATGGATACTGGCAGTGACCAAGGTCAGGTGAAATACCCACCGCCACGTCTTCGCTACTCAGGGCTAACGACGAGCTTTTATTACTATTAATGTCTATTTAAATTTAAATATATTTCATTTTTTTTTACTTATACACTATGCATTTCATACAACTTTACCTTCATGAGAATATTTTTTTTTCATTAGACAGATATCACTGTATTATAATTTATTGATTTTTTTGAGTGGCAGAACCCAACGCCAGGTTTTATTTCTTTAGCGGGGCAAGGAAAAGAAGATAACTCATTGTCCTGACTGGAAATAAAACTCAAACACGCGTTCACAGTAACCGCTGAGCCAAGAGCATGGTCTTTACTATTTTCCAGCACCAATCACACAATGACGCTTCAGACGTTAAAAATACAACAAAGCGTTTTCATTTCTCATTGCCTTTTTAAATCTTCGTAAAAAATATTGTTACATTTATCTGACAGCCCTGTCGAGAAGTCTGAATCTACGACATCAGGAAGTTCTCTACGTCATTGGAAAAAATATTACGCCATCCGCGAATAATCCATGTGTCTTACCTGCGACGTGTATCACCGGTGTTTCCTGTACCTACTTAAGTACTAGTAAAGACCGTTTATATTGTAAGACTACCTTCCTCTGTGTTTAAAGATAAAATTAAGGAATTTATTTATCACTCATTTAGAAAACTTTTGACTTTTTATTTTGCACTCTAACCTCTTTATTTTGCGCTTCAATCACTAAACCATATAGTGATACATCTGCAGCTGAGAAGTTTTGCCAAGTCACCAAAAATCTGTTACCAAAGATGTTTCCTTCAACTATTATTTCACATGAGAAAACTACTTATTTCTAAAATGTATTAATTTTATTTATGTACCTACTTGTAATAATAATAGCGGATTTATTTTATAAAAAAAATTAAAAAAAAGAAAATTAATTGAATACTTTGGAATAGTTATAATTATACACTATTATGCCCTTAATACATACGTATATAATCGTAATTTATGTACGTATGATAATACGGACATTTGGATATAAAGTCCTGAGAGTCGGTTTAGCTGTTCTAAAGCCCATACAAAGAATTATTCCTGACAAACAAACATTTTTAAACTGAAAATATATAATAATAAAAAAAAAACATTTTTAAACTGAAAATATTAAATATTTAATTTTCGCGAGTGGGGATCAAACCCACAACCTAACGGTTACATTCATGCGCTTGTGCCGCTGCGCCACGATAAGCCTCACTACGACTACATAATTTAACTGGCGCAGTCAGCAGGATCGCGGCACGTGGATGTAGCATATCAATCAATCTACAAAAGAATAATATACTAAGTTGAGACCGGCGGAACATCTTGGGCTCCGGAGGTTCTGGCAAGTAGTTGAGTCCCAGTTAGAGATGCAGAGGCTTATTTGATGAGTACTAACGTTATTCAAGTTCCTTTGCTATATTTCATTCTTTACTATTTCACAACTATCTATACACATTATAAGTAGGTACCTAAGTGATTATTTTTAAAAATAATTTACACATTCTACTTTATTGTCTTTCGAAAACTGTAACACTTCTAGTTTTAAGCTAATTTCAGATTTTATGCCTCGATATGATGGTAATTCAAAAACTATGCCATTTATATCAGATAAGCAGGAGAATATATTAAGATTAATGTAGGACACAGTGAAACACCATCCCGCTACAACTATAGAACAAGTAGACTCAGTGAAGCCGCAATAAATGCGATAGCCTATGAGGGGTCCCTCCATTTGTGACAAATTATACTTCTTTGGCATCATTAAAAATAGTTTTTAATTGTATGCATGTAATAAATTACAATAAACTTAAATTCAAATAAATCAAATTGAATTTATCATTAAATTCATTTATTTAATTTTAACATATTGAATAACTAATAATAAATATTTAACATTAATAATTTAATAATATTTAGTATAATTATGTTAAATAATAATATTTTAATTTATATCGGATAAATAACCTAAATTATATTGGAAGACTTGAAAAAGTGTGTAAACATTTTTCAGTAATATTTACGAATAGTAAATATATTATTCGAAATATATATTTTAAATCACCACCGTGTGAACAGAGGCGACCGCTGCAACTTCAAACAATAACTTCTAAAATGTTAGTCTCGTATATTTTTTTTCATACTGCGCCTAAAGAAATATAATTTCAATAATATTATTATTTTAATTTAATGAATACTACGATGAGTCTCCCCTGGGTTAAACTTTTATGATTTTGTTATTCCCCCTCCCTCTCCTCCTTTGGAATCTCATGTGATTAATGGACGGCCCCTTAGGTAAACGATGATTTTTTTATTAATTTACCAAGTCTTTCTTGGATTGAACTTCTATAGTTTCATGTAACCCTGGTACTTCTGTTACATATTACACGGTCAATTACACGGTCAATTACTTCATGTGAAGGTTTATTTAAATGGACTTCCTTCTACATACTGCAAGTCCTGGTATATCATATTTTAACTACTGTCAAGAACTCTTTCAGGGTGATACTATCCTAGTATAGTTGTGACAGATACATAGAAATGTCTATCAAAAGTACCTATTTTGGAGGTCTTTAAATAAATAACTAAGTAAGATCTTATCATATTCTGTTATCCTGGTACTTTGTTAAAATATATACATAACTAATAACAATATATAACTGCTGTATTTTATTTAGAGTCTAGCTTTTTCATAGAAAGTTTAAAATCTGTAGAGACCACAGACCTCTCACCTGGCTCATATAATATGTTAAAAACTCCAACTAGTTAGACGGAGACCTACTTGCCGAGTAAAATGTCATCCCATCCCATCCCATCAGAAACTGATATAGAAACTGTTTACTTCCCACTCACAATCTCAATCGGATCCAAGACAGCATCC
This sequence comes from Eueides isabella, assembly GCA_019049475.1. NCBI lineage: Eukaryota > Metazoa > Arthropoda > Insecta > Lepidoptera > Nymphalidae > Eueides > Eueides isabella. Next base: position 13,731,551 of record CM032394.1, read on the forward strand.
GATATAGTTTTAATTACTATAACAAATGCTTGCATAGTTCAACTTGAACTATGAATACTACTTTAAGAATACTTAAATCTCTTTCACTCTCTCTCTATTATTGAAGTGATACCAGTGTTAAAAAATACAAAACCGTTTATGGGTGAAATTCGATACGAGATTCACTTGGAAGGTCTATTTCTCGATTCTATACATTGACTTGCAAATAATATAAGAATTAGCCTATCATCATTGCGGTTGCCAGCTGGCCTACCATGATGGTAATAATCATCCCGCAGAACACCAGTAGCGTGGACACTCAAAGAAGCTGCAGGATCAGCGACGACGCGCTTTGGTTACCAGAACTAGAAAAATGGAAATAAAAAATATTTCATTGTTCCGAATGTTTTCTTTCGAAACCACAACTTTTCACATTTACAGTCGCACGCTTGTGCATCTGCGCCCAAAATTAATTATAACAATTTCATTCTTATAACATTTCATAATATGCAATCTAAATGTCCATTTATATTGTGAACTGTGAAAACAAAAATACAGTATATCACTCCATCCGTCACCACATCACCAGCTCTTCATTCTTTAGCTTTATCTTTTATTTTTCTCTTACTTACTTACCTTTGTCTACAATAGAGAGGGAATATTCGAAAATCAAATACAAAAATCAACATTTATATTATAAATCATTTATATTAAGAATATCTCAAATTATCACAATACATTTTAGAAATAAAAACATTAATGTAACTTATGCTATAACAATATAAAAGACGGCGGGTCCGTCACGGAAAACAATCTTAAAAGACTCAAAAAACGTTTTACATTTATTGTAACTAAATACAACAAGGGTAGGTACAGTTCTGTGAATATTAAAACTAGTAAAAATGTTATATGTACAAAGAACTTTGGCCACTGACAGTGTAAATTTACATTACATATAAATGTTACCTATCATTCCTCAGTTCAAATTAATTTCTTAGAAGAACTATCTATAAATGAGAGTCAACAAGGGATCGTCGCGCTTCGCCTCCGTCTCGGGTGAGAATCGAGCTCTCAACCTGTAGTCCTGCGCAACGCAGGCTCTACCATACAAGGGTTTTCGTTTAATATTTCTTATTGGTCCCTCGCAAACAAGCGACATTCGAGGGAGGGACAAAGAAATAAATAAAATTAGTGTGATACAATTTACGGAGAGCCTTACAACATGCAGTGTGAATGATCACCGTCAAGCTCTTCGCGACCTCAGGATCCTCCGGGGCGCGTCGTCGGCGGCGCGCTCCTCCTCGCCCCCCGCGCCCCCCGCACCCCCCGCCTCGCCCTCCGCCGCGCTGCGCCGGACAACGGAGCCGCCATTAGCACAGTGTTTTACAAAGCAGGGCAGAGGGAATCTAATGTAGAGACACTTCGTTTCAACGTGTCGTGCGTTTAATGATTTTCCCACAATATTTTATGATTACTCAAATCTGCATCAGCGCGTTGACAGTCAGTCCCTGTACCATTGCAGTGTACGGGCAATATTTTTACAGTTCTCATACACCTACGCCATATTTACCAAAATATTATTAAATGTAGACACAACTACACACTAAAAATAAATATTCTTAAGCATTAAAAGACGACGAATAAAAAAGATAGTTTTTAATTTGCTACACATAGATACTATTTCAGAAAGAATAATTAAATCTATGGTCTGTATCTAGTACTACTGGGTGTTTTTACTAAATACATACCAGCTAGACAAGACACAGGATATGATAAACACAAAATAAACTACAGCAAACAAATTAAATATTTAAAACTTCGAACAAACAATTCACTGCATCATTTTGGCAAAACTACTGTTTCATAAAACATACCAACAGACTGCAGTGAACAAGGCGTTCATTTAGGAAGCACACCGCACAACAAAACAAACACACTAACTGATTAATTAATTCCAGAGCTATGGTGCTACACACAAACAAACAAGCCAAATTTATAAAATCCCTCTTTTAGCGTAAAGGGGTAAAAATTTTTTTACCCCTTTACGCTTAACTTAGCAAATATTGTTGATTAAAGCACATAACTTAGCAAATATTGTTGATTATTAAGTATATTTTATAATTTGTATATAAAAGTTGAAGTGAGACAGATATATATCGGTCTGTCGTTCTTCATACAACCTCTATAGTGGTTGTAGTACCGGAAGAGCAAGTATTAGTAACAAAAGACCATGTTAGTAGTAAATAAGAGAAAGCAACTTGTAAATATGATTTATTATATAAATATTCAAACTTAACTACACTTATTATACCTTTCCTAAAGTGAAACCTGCTCAGAACAATATTATATAATGAAATGTACATTAAACTATACATTACACCATTCACATTTCAATAACGACCGTTGAAGAACTCAGTCCAAGGGATATTTTAAAAAAATAAAGAAAATATATGTCTACAATATATGTATACAATACTAAAACATAAACTAAATATTAAAATACCATACTGTCAAAACAGCACATGATACTCTTTTTCTCTCCCAAAGAAAGATCTATCCGTGGGATATAATGTAAGGCAGTTCATAAATTTTATTTATTATTATGATAAAAATAACAACAAACTTATTGTCTTCTTTATCTATAGCATATTAAAATAATCAAAATCAATAAAAACCAAAAAAAAATAATAATATGACAGATAAAGGAAGAAAATTTTTATTTCATTTATATAGGGAACTACAAATGTAATATACAATTTAATTCAGTCAACTCTAGTGACATTGTTAGAACATTTAAGAACATAGATATCAAGAAAACATCAGATCTATGGGGTATTTCCCATCTTGCTAATATATTTAATAATTGTATAGAGTATGTTTGTTTCCTGACCTAATGAAACATAGAAAAATCATCTCTCTATTGAATTGCTAGTATATAACTTTCTTACAATTTTAAACCTGTATCTGCACTTTTATAATCAAATATTATTGCATTTTAATTCACACAAAGTCATTCATGATAAACAATGTGGTTTTACTAATGGTCGCTCTACTAGGTACCGATGCTGGTACAGGTCTCTAAAGAGAAACATATGAGATATGGGAAAAGGATCCTTGATTCTTTAAGACAAAAATTTTACGAAATTAGACATCTCTTTGAGAATATTATGTATGTAAAGAAAAATATTAATGAATTTAGCAAAATCGGGGACATACATGATATTAATACTAGAAATAAGTTTAATTTTAGTGCGCCTGTAACTCGATTGCATCCAGTCCGTAATTCTTTTCCGGGACAGTGCGTACGGTTTTACAACAGGATCCCAGAAAACGTTCGAGAATTTTCTATTTCACAATATAAAAAAGATATCAAAAGACGTTTGTGTGTTAAAATTTATTACCAAATTAACGATTTTATATATGATAACACGCCTTGGGAATAAAATGCTCGCTCCAGGCTATTTCAAATGTATCATTGACAATTATGATAAATAATATCATGTAAAGCTTTGGTTAAAAAAGGCATGTCCCGCTGAGTTTCTTGCGCTGGTTCTTCTCAGGTCTGAGGCAGTAACTTTAATGAACTGGTGGTTAATTGTTTGACGTTTAAGAAACAAACGCTTGTAACTTCTTATTTTGAATAAAAATATTTGAATTTGCAGGATGCTCTTTGCATGTTCTGTGACACGTCCGGGGCATTTGATTGCGTGCAGCACTCTACATTGGTCATGAAGCTACACCATTACAGCATAAGAATCTTCTTACCTCATGTTTAACTAATAGGGTTCAGAGCGTTTATGTCAATGGCAAAGAACAAGGGGTCCCACGGATATCTATTCTTGGTCCTTTTCTTTTTTTAAAATATATAAATGATTCATCATATTTAGCTGGAAAGAGCCATGAGGTAGTATGGTTTGCTGATGACACATCGGTATTTTTTTTTTGTATATGACGACGTATACAATGCTCTTTTAAAAATAGTATATTAATTTACTGTTAATAACTAACTTTTGAATAGCAGAAACAAATTAAATATTTAGAACACCCAACACGAAAATTGTGAAAGCCGATGTTCTCTTGAATAGTAAGGCCATGGATCCTGTTGATTCTACAGTATTTCTCGGTATCGTAATTGACTCCAAATTACTTGCGGTAATCGATCGTCGACGTCATTCAAAGAAAATCAGTATAAATTAGTTAGAATGTTAAGAGCAGGTTTCACGTGTCTAACAACTACTCACATACAACTAACTACTGAGTCCACGACTAACTACGGGCACCTAGTATGTTATACTAATAAGGGCGAGGCTCTCAACAGCAATTTCACCCTTTACATAAAATAAGGGCAATTCTGAGAGCCAGGCCCTCTGGTTTTATAGTATAATATAATAAGTGTGTAATTTATATATTACATAAACTAAATAACCATATTACAGTCTACTTCATTAAATGGTTTTCACAGATTTGACACAACAATCGACGATATAAAAACTACCATAAAGGCACTTATTATTACTTATATTTACTATGTTACATAATAAAATACCTAAAATAAATTATGATTGATTTAAACCAACACTGATTTGTTTTAAATTTTAATATTTAAAAAAGTTTTTTATCTAGTTTTGGTATTTTTATAAATAATTTATGTTGTAAGAATGATAATTTTGTATTTTTCTACAATTAATGTTAAAAAAAATACCTACCGTGTGGTACAGCGTCAATACTAAACGTATATACGGCAATGACAATGGATTGTAGTTTAAATTAAACGACGGACGAATAAATGTGATCTTGCACTATTTGTGCGAAAAAGATGAGTTTAAATAGCGTCGATTTCACCATAACATGGTGAAATGGCAGGACGTGACGTGACGTGACGTGACGTGACATGCACTACACTACGCGTTACCCGTGCGCCTCGTCCGAGTCGCCGTCCTCGTCGTCGGCGGGCGCGGCCAGGCGGCGCGCGTAGTGCCGCCGCGCCGGCGCCGGCCGCTCCTCCCCCGCCGCGCCCGCCGCCGCGCCGCCCTCCGCCGCCAGCGACGCGCGGTACGCCTGCAGCGGCGCCCACTCGTCGCCCCACGCGCCCGCCGCGCCGCCCGCGCCCGCCGCGCCCGCCGCGCCGCACAGCCGCGCCTCCGCGAACTTCAGCACGGCGCGCTTGTCCTGCCGGAGCAGCTTGCCCGAGAACTCGGCCAGCGCCTCCAGGAAGAGGAGGTTGGGCGGCGCGGCGGCGGGCGCGGCGGCGGACGCGGGCGCGGCGTCCAGCGCCGCGAAGGCCACGCCGGCGCGGTGCAGCGCCGTGAGCGCCTCGCGGTTCTTGACGGCGTCGAGGCCGAACATGACGGAGAAGCGCTTGGCGAGCTCCTTGAGCTCCCCGAACTCGGGCAGCGCGCGCGTGCAGGCGCCGTGGCGCCGCGCCGCCGCCGTGAACAGCGCCTGCATGGCCAGCTGCATGGTGAGCGCGCAGTTCAGCTTGTTGATCTCGCGCGCCTTGCTCAGGGTCGCTTTGATGATGTCGCCGTAGTCGTTGTAGCACTGGAACACACGAGGCGACGTGATTTATAATTGTACAGGAATATTCCACATGCAGCGGGATAGGCAAAAACAACGTAGTATCAGCTCAAGTCACAGTGTTATGTTTGAGATCGCGTCTCTCCGACTCCTCGGATCGGAGTGCCCATAGCAGGGTTACTAGAAGAAACCTAAAACTCTAGTATTATAATACTCCCTTCCCGTTAAGACACTTTGGCTTTGCCTCTATACTATACGCAGGTAACATCAATAGGAAATGAACAAGAATGCCACCTTGATGTAGTGCTTGAAGACGTCGGCGGCGCGGCGCACGGGCGCCACGTTGTACACGATGAGCTTGCAGTAGGCGGCCAGGAAGTTGCGGCGCTTGTGCAGCTCCTCGATGCGTCTCTCGTCTTGACCGTCTGCGGACGCAACGACCGACGTGTAAATACTACATCCCGCACACACTTGCTCACCGTCACTGGATTATTACTATACTTTTCGTATTTTTCTTTGGAACGACATTTTTATTTATACTATATTTATTTATGAAATATACATTTATATGGACTTCAAGTTAAAATAATCCGGAACACGGTGAACATTTCGAATGAAGACTCGGCGTGAAACGTCAGCGTTGAAATTACAAGCAAATGGTTCCTAGAGTCGAGTGCAAATAAATTAAAACTAGTGTTAAATATAACAGTCGTAACAGAAAACAAGCGAAGATGTTAAAATTGCATAAATTATAATATAATTCAGGTAACGCTGTCATTAAATATGGTCATATTTAATGACACCATTTTCTATCAAAAACAATTTCACAATAAATTCTAAGAGTTTCATTTTTTTTTTTTTCACTTTAATATTTTTAAGTAATTTAATATTGATTGACACTCATCATTAAATTTAAGGGTGAAACATGTTATTATATTGTTAAGAAGCCATCATGTAAAGGTATTCTAGGAACCAATTGGCCCGGCGTCACTCCACACAACCACAGCAAGAGTGACCATCGATTGATTCGTTCATCGCCTATGATTCAACGCTACACACCTCACGCCACTGCTTTACATGTGGATCATGCATCACTCTAAAAGAAACATCTACGGATAAAAATAAGAAGCTCGATCGGATGTTGTCAATGCTTTTCATTGCAATTTAGTTGCAAAGTAGTTCAGAAATCAGTTAAGCGTAGCGCGAGCGAGGCACTCGCCGCACGATGTTGACAAACCACAACCAAGTTAAAGTAAAATTAAACGAAACGATACAATTATGAAAAACGCAACGAAAATTGTCATTTGCACTGCTAGAGACATGCTGCAAACTGCCAAGGCACGAGTATATACTGCTTAGTGTTAATATATAAACATATGACGATTCGGAGCCGCGCGCTCGTCGCCCGAGCCGCGGTCCCGGATGCGACAAAAAACGCGAGCGCGACAATTTTCCCTTAGTAATGTTAGGAAGGACACACCGTGACGCGGCGTCACGGCGTCACGGCGTCACGGCGTCACGGCGACGCGGCGTCACGGCGACGCGGCGTCACGGTGCTCCGTGGCAGATCGAGACTAATATGCATTGCGGGCGCGCTGCGGCCACCCGCGCGGGGTGCGGCGCGGTGCGGGGGTGGCCGCGGCATTACTAAGGTAAACTGCGCGCTCGGAGAGGTGCTTACCGGCAGGGTCCCGACGCGCCGCGCCACATGCAAGCAAACACACGCACGTTACGCGCCGCACCGCCCCCGCCCGCCGCAGCGAGCGAGCATCGCAACCGAGACGCAAACAGGCCGACAACTTAAGTCCCCGGAAACATTAGTAACGCTCAAACGTACGACTTCAGATATCTTTCATTATCAATATAATCTCTAAGGTACGGGACTACAGTACAGGACGTATGCGGCCTCCGCGGTCGGTTGCGAGTGCGTGTTCGAGCGCGTGTTTACATTTTGCCACAGATCTTCGTTAAATTATAACGAAGATAATGCATATTTTTCTGATCATTACATATAGGTATTATATATCTTATATTGCACAAATCGTTAAAAAACATTACTAAAGGCACGTATAAGAGGGCGGGTTAAACATATCGCGGAAAGGAAAGGAGATTGAATAATATTCTCAATTTTTTTAACTCACACTCCCAATAATAATATATAGACAATAATTCAGATATTGAAAGAAATCACAATAAAATCACTGTTAAAAAGGAGTCAGGACATTATTTTGCCACATTGCTTTAATTTCATATATCCAGTCCAATCAATAAATGCGAATGCTTCTTTGCCGCTTTGCCTAAATTTTATATATCCAGTGCAGTCATTAAATAATACGACTGTTTCTGTGCCACCCTGATTTTGATATATTAAACTCAATCATTAAAAGACACCATTTTTTTGCTACCCTGCCTAAATTTAATATATCCAGAGCAATCATTAAATAACATGACTTTTTCTTTGCCACACTGCTTAAAAATGTAGTAAAAGAATAGACGATAGGCCTCCTCAATACATTAACTGTGCTTAAGCAAAGATAAAGGGCATAGACCAGGAACACAACACATTTAGCATGGAGTGCAGCGAGCGTGCCAGGGGGGAATGCTACTACAACAACGAAGTTAGCGTACTGCTAAAGGCGCTTAGACAGATAAATACTGAGTCTGCCATACACTACCAAAAACAACACAACACTGGAACTGCTGCAAGTGGCAAAGACCAAGGGTATTGAGATAGCCCTGGTGAACGAACCATATGTAGACAATGGCATTCTCAAGGAATATCCCGGAACCCGTGTAATACAATGCACAACCATTACAAAACTACCGGTTAAAGTCGCAAACATAGTGTACGGGGATAAATTGAAGATTATCTATAATCCCCAGCTGGTAACTGAGACGGAGGTAGCAGTTACGGTAGTAGCTGGGAGGTACATATTTCAAGCAGTGTCCATATATCTAGAGGGAGACAAAGACATTCAGCCGTATTTACATTAAGATTTCGTGCCGAAGATTTCTTATGAAAAATATAATAATGGTTGGAGGTACGTTTCGGAACGGCAGTATGTGCACAAGCGTCATAAACGTAGCAGCGTGCAGTCAGTCGTTGCAGTGCAAAAAAAGATGATTCGGAAGTAAACAGAAGGCTAATTACATTATACCACAACGCGATAACCTTTAACCTGCATCTAGGGGGGACACAGGAACACATGACACCAAATACCAGACAACACTAAGGACGCAAACTGATGGACTCCTCAAAACTTTTCAAGATTCAGCGAAATGAAAGGGCTTTAAACGTAGACTTCACACTTATTAAAATATCAATAAGGGTTAATTTAGGAATTTACTCCTTTACAAGTGGACGTTAACCAAATGTTGACGGTGGTCCATAAGATATTCATGGTGGTTCTTCTTGGTGGTATAGAAAATATCTTTACAGGTTTAGCTAATGGATTCTACGGGACGCGAATGCGATGACAGTATATCATAATCAGTAAGGCACATACTACTGGAGTGCCTAAGACCTGCCGAGCCTTTGAGCCTGAAACGAAAATCGAGTGAAGCCTGACTGTGGATGATCTGCCAAAAATAATGGAAAACTCAAACTTTAAAAAAAACCTCGTCAATTACATTGAAAGTAACTTTCGCATCGCATGTATAAGAAACAGCTCTGAAAACATCGACCCTTCGGACCGTTGACTTTTTATACACAACCGGTTCAATCTTCACAATCCAATACACACATGCACAAGCTTCCTCTAAAAGCTTTCACATGCACTTATGAATATCTACAAGAAACAAACACACATCCCATGATCCATTTGTTAGCAAGCCGAAACGGGCGATCCGAAGTTACGAACCAAAAGGCTTTGTTTATGTTTCACGTGTTATAAGTAGATCTATAGAATCTATGGTGGTCAATTACAACAGAGGAGAAGTGCTTGAGAAGTTGGAAAGCATTTTGGCATGGGATATGCCTAGGAATTAGTGGGTCAACGGTGTTCCCGGATGCGGTAAAACAACCTGGATCATAATTTATATCACTTCAAAACTGATAGGAATATCAAAAGTTCTAACACCACAGAACCCAATGAAGTTTGGGAGAAGATATCGGTACGTACAGGGGATCTAGTGAAAGGTAAGATCAATGCTGGTAAATAGGGTAAAAAAATAAGAAACGAAGCAGTCCTTACTTCAACGACGGCACCAATGTCAAATGTAAATTTAGAAACAATAGAATATCTAAATGAGTGATTTGTTCTGATTATATATGGTAATTTTATTAAAATATTTTTTCTACATTTAGATTAAGTCAATTTTGACAACTTAAAAGAGAAACATAGAAGACTATGTTTCGTTGACTGATATTCCATAGGAATGGAATATAGGAGACATCTCCTGAATTTAGAGGAAAATGGGGAAAGGGAGCGTCACATTGGTATCGGAGTGTCTCAACACTAGGTTCCGAGATTAATTTTGGCTGTGCCGCCATGTTTGGGATACAGTGTGAAGTTAAAAAAAAGTTAACTAACATTTACACAAAACTGCAAGATGCAATCAAAGCATTATTTTTATTTGTTTCACAATTGTCCTATTTGTCAACCTTCTTTTCCTTCCATCATTAATAATAAAGTTACCATTTTGTTTAAAATAAGAAGACGTTTTTGTTAACCCACCCTCATGAGGACCAACGAGAAATTATAGTTAGATTGTATAAAATATTCAAAATATAGTTCATCTTCCTGTTTTAATGGAATTGTGTATATCATATATTTATTTATCAAGGTCGATAATAACACAACTTAAAAATATATATCTCATACCAGTTACTAAAATGTGTTTGCATTGTAGAATATTTAAAATTGTCAAGGTAAAACAATACATGTTGAGGTATTAGAAAATGTCCTTATTACTCGGAATGAATACTCTTAATGTGTCAACTAAGTTATATGACACTGATTATTCTATATTTTTAAGTGTGTTTGTAAATGATTTTTTTTTTGATTTTTTTTTTTCTGTTATTGTATATACTGTACTTAATAACTTCTATTTATTTGGAAGAATGTAAATTTACATATAACTAATCGATAGTATGTGAGACAATTATATAGTTAAAAATGCAAAGTTTTCATTGTTGCATTTCTCTAAAAGTGAGCTCCGCCACTCAACACGCAATGTCTAAAATTCGGTGGTAAGTGTGAAACGGAACCGAGCGTCTCAACACAGGTTCCCGAGTTCCGTCTGCCTGTCCGTGACGTGCGGGGAAACGTGAACGGTTAGACGTGATAAATACCGTAGTTGTGCTGCACGAAGACGAACTCCTGCACGAAGTCGTTGAGCAGGTCGCAGAGCGCCGCGTCCGCCTCCAGCGTGATGGGCGCGGGGTCGGCCGGCTGGCGCTCCGCGAACACCACCAGCAGGTCGCAGATGCTCACGTAGGCCTCCTCGCGCAGCTCCGGCGCCCGCCCGCGCGCCACCACCTCGCGGCACAGCGCCGCGTACGCCGCCAGGCGCTCGCGCAGCGCCCCGCCCCCCGCGCCCCCCGCGCCCCGCTCCTCCGCCTCGTGCAGCGACCACAGCACCGAGTAGAAGCAGGCGCGCAGCGCGTACACCAGCGCCTGCGCCGGCACCGCGTCCTCGCCGGCCACGCAGCGCGGCAGGTCCTCGAACAGCGACTCCCAGATGTTGGTGTCGTTCAGGTTGTGGCACATGTACATGATGGACACCTTGCGCAGCGAGTTCACCAGGCTGAACAGCTCGTCGGCGTCGGGCGTCTCGCCGCCCTCCAGCAGCGAGCGGTAGTCGTCCACGGCCTCCTTGTAGCGGTTGACGCACATGTCGGTGACGGTGGCGCGCGCCACGTTGCAGCGCGTGTACACGGCGTGCGCGTCGCTGCACAGCAGCTCCAGCGTGCGCCCGCACGTCTCCAGCACCTCCGCCTCCGTCTGCACCTTCACGATCTCGCGGATCTTGTTCAGCAGCAGCGTCAGGTTGCCCTCCTGGCGCTGCGTGGTGTACAGCTCCAGGTCGAAGTACTGGGGGATGGCGACCAGGTTGGCCAGCTTCTCGGGGTCGGCGCCGAACTTGTCCAGCAGCGCGGGCAGCGTGACGATGAAGTGCGCCGTCATGCGCGCGCGGTCGTCGCTCACCAGCTTGGCCTGCTCCTTGGACAGCTGCGTGTGCTTGCGCGCGGCGCGGCCCACGGGCGGCTCGCCGGTGCTGGCCTGCCGCACGCAGCACACCATGAGCTCGATGAGCGAGGACTCCTGGCGGTTGTCGAGCGCCTCCTCGCCGGGCCCGGCCTCCTCCAGCAGCAGGTCGGTCATGCACTCCCAGTCCTTCATCATGGGGTTGGACTCGATGAGCGAGTCGACGAGGTAGGCGCCGTGCTCGTGCAGCTCGGACTCGATGAAGAACTGCACCAGGTCGCGCACGAGCGGCGTGTTGGGCAGGCGCGCCTTGCCGCGGCGCGAGCGCGCGGGCGCGGCGGGCGCGGCGGGCGCGGCGGGCGCGTCGGCGCGGAACAGGCGCACGTTGAGGAACTCGCCGGCCGCGGCCGCCACGCCGCGCCACGACGAGTACACCAGCTCGTACACGTTCTCGCAGTCCTTGTCGGTGAGCACGTCGGGGTGCATCTTGAGGATGGCGATGACGAGGCGCACGGCGTGCACGGCCACCTCCGTCTCCTTGTCCAGCGACATGGACACGATGCGGTCCTTGAACTTGGACGTGAACAGCTCCAGCTTGCCCTTCAGCTCCTCGCACTCGTACAGCGGCTGCAGCGCCTGCAGGCAGCGCAGTCGCACCTCGCCCACCTGCGACGCCACACATAAGCTTAGAGCACAATGTCAATGTGATGAATGATAGACGACAAAACGTATGTGATAGATAAAGTTTCGCCTTGTTCTATTTAGCAAAACATTTTGTACATGTCATTAGAAAAATATAGATGATTTTACCAAAACCGCTGGTGTAATAATAAAAATTGTATTTTTTTATGGGACAATAAGGTGCACATTTATAATGGAATTCCACTAAACATCCGCGATTGTTCTAAATCATAATTTAGCAAAGTAGCGACAATCCATTTTTGTGTTAAAAGCTTTTTCGAAATTAATACTTATAAAAATGATAACAGGAATTGGGAATGAAGTGCGCGTTCCTGTTTATTTCAATGAGATCAATGTCACTCATAAATACGTGAGAATCAGTATCTAATTTCATTTAAAGAAAGTCATTTCTCATGTCGATCACTTCCATGACAGGCTTATGTCTTATATTTGACAGTATGTTTGTGTTGCATTGACCCTGTCACGACCGAACATCTGAGAGTGAATATTTAAGAGAGCAAAATTAATTGTTAAAGTAATCAACTGATATTGAAGTTATTTTCAGAGCATTATATATGTAAGACACAAATTCGTTTAACAATAAATATTGACTATTTAGTAGCTAGCACCGATTATAACTGATGTCAGGAATGCGGAGGAAAAATCCCAGTGACGAAACTCACCTTGTCATGGAGAGTCCATCCTATATACTTCAAGTAAAGATCGTCCAGGAAGTGCGCCGGGAACTTCTCCATCCAAATACCAATCTCAGACATCGTGATTGATCTAATATCCGGTAATGTGTCTCTGTAACAGTTACATATATTTAATATACTTTCCAATAGTTTAACAAACTATTTCCAACCATTAGCCGTCGTGGCGAAACGTCTTGGTCGTGGGTTCAATTCCCACTCGCGAGAAATTATTATTTTCACTTCCATGCTCGCGTAATTTGACAAAGATTGATCTTTGTTGAGTTCCGTTACTCAGCCCACTCTGCTATATTCAGGGTAGAAAGTGAAAAAAATACATTAAAAAAATATTTCATTTGAGTTTAAAAAATCAAATTCCTGGTCAGTCTTGGGTTCGTTATGTGTTCAGTACCTGCTTGAAGAAATGAAATATTTAATATTTTCACATGTTCGCTCTGGTAACAATGTGCGGGAGGTAGCATAAAGTTGAGAGAGAAAAAAATCAGCATACCTGTATCTATGCACAAACACCGACTTGAACATATAAGACAGCATGTTCTTGATCTCCTCCATGTTCTCCTCCAGCTCCTGGCGCTTGGCCACCAGCACCTCGAGGCGCTCGCTGGCGCGCTTGTCGCGGGCCTTCAGCCGCTCCGCCTCGTACTGGCGCAGGCAGTTGTCGCAGTTCACGCTGGTCAGCAGCGCCACGTCCACCAGAGCCGTCATGAGCTTCATTACTGTGCATACAATTCATATATTCATATTTTACCGTAAACGAACAATGGAAACCGAACATTGAGACTCTCCAGTGTCCAAGCACAGTCTAACTTTTACACCATTGCATTTCGAGCGGTACCACTCACTTGCCATCCTTTGCCTTCTCCAATTCGAATCCAACCCTCACACCACATTTGCAGTCAGTCAGTTCAGTGTTCTTCTTTAATTAAAATATGTATGTAAAATATGTATTCTACAGATGGCGGGTAGAGGGAACCTAATGTTAAGACACTCCATTCCAATTTCCACCGTATTTGAAGCATTGCGTGTTGAGTAGCAGAACTCAACGCCGCGCTTAACCATGTTACCAGAGCGAAGAAATGAAAACATTAAATATTTCATTTGAAAATATTAAATATCTCATTTCCTCGAGTGGGGATCGAACCCATTTACGTTTGTACTCACACGCTGTACCTCTGCGCCACGACCTCGACCGAACAAGTAAAGAACAAAGGAACAAGTAAATTTTGAAAATAACAACAATAATATAACACTGTAAAGATATTATAGTATAGAAGTAAAGAGCCATCAATACTGACCTGCCAAAGTAGCCGTGTGTCTGAAAGCTCTCACTTGAGAGTCCGACAGACCCGTGAGCAAGGAGATTATATTGTCCATGAGATATTGATCGTAGATGATGGAGTACTGGCACATCTTCACTAGGGTTTGAATGAACTCACAGAAGTTGGAGCGGAACTTCTTCCACGTTTGTCCAGTCATGATGAGAGGATACTCTCCACTTTCCTAGACAATTGAATTTTAAATTACTCAATTTATTTTCAGAGTAGTGATAATAACTGACTTACATACATAAAAAAATACACATTTTATTTTTTTGCAATTAAAGGCCTCACAAAAGGTTTAAATGAATAAAAAGGTTGAAATGAATGAGGTAGTATATCTGGGAAGTATGTTTAGCAGAGACTAAAGATACGAAATGGATGTGGAAAGGCGTATTGCTGCCGGTAACAGAGTTAACGGTGCCTTAGCTGCATTGTTGAGACGGCGAAACGTCAGCTTAGCTGCGCGTTAAGGCCGTTTAGCTGATCGCATACCCAATGAAGAGATACACAGAATGGTAGGTACTAGCGTGGATGTCACAGTGAGAAAGAAGAAGAACGTGCTCAGGTGGTTTGGGCACGTCGAGCGAATGAGTGAAGAAAGAATGGTAAGAAAGATTTATGAAGGACAAGTGAGTGGTAAGAGAGGGACGGAGAGACCTCGGTTGACCTTCGAAAACACAGTATCGAAATTACTGGAGGAAGATCACGTAAAAAGCATGAGGACCCCCCGGAGGGCATGTATGAAGAGGCTGATAACAGTGGACGAGGCGAAAGATGTATGCCGTGACCGTAGCGTTTGGCGCTCAGTTCGCTCTGCCTACCCCGCTAGGGATATAGTGTGAAGCTAAGAAAAAAAGAAAAAAGACAAAAAAGATTTAAGATAAACATATAGGTAAATGAGGAGTTATAAAATTTCACGGATTGAGTATGAAGGAAGTAAATAATGGATATAATTTTGACTTTCCTTCTCAACATAATCACTCTTAAGACTAATACACTTTATGGAATGTGAAATCAGCTTTTCTGTACCATCATAAAAAATGTTTTCTCCTGGCTTTCAAAATAATTTAAAATTGCTTTAATGATGACTTTCGAACTTATTTCTTGTATGATGATAGATATTTAAACACAGCCTTGACAATATCTATTACATAACACTATAACCACAAACACATCTATAGAGGAGTCATAAAATATTCTTGTATTTTCTTTTTTTTGTTCTTGGAACTGCCATCATTCGATAGCGACTACAACTTCAGTTTCGCTGTGTTATTCAGGTCTTTGGGGTTTAGGAGGCCATTGCCTCAGCTAAACCAGGGAATTCAGCCTTATACAATTTGTTTCCGTTTTAGGCATGTTATGACTGAGTTGTTAAGTTGTTTAATAGCCAACGAGTTTGGATGGCTTGCTAAACGCTGGATATAGCATTTTGTGTTCTTCTTTATTTCCTCTTTTATGGTGGGCATGCTAAGGTACACATGAATTTCTTCGTTGCGGGCAAACCAAGGTACATTGGCAATTGTGCGTAAAATTGCGTTTTGTGCTCTTTGCAGGCACATTATGTTGCTGTCACTGGCGACTCCCCACAATTGGATGCCATAGTTCCAAATTGGCTTAATGATCGCATTATATAGAAGCAATTTATTGTCCAGGGAGAGGACCGAGTTTCGTCCCATTAGCCAGTGTAGATTTTTGTACTTCATGTTCATCTCATGTTGTCTTGGTCTTGATGTGCATCTTCCAAGTGAGACAACGATCTAAGTGGAAGCCTAGGTATTTGATACAACTCTTGTATTTAATGTTTTTTTTTTCTGATTTTGTTTACATTTGGTGTACATTCATTGGTACACGTATTATAACTGCCAATTGTTCCGAACTACATATTTTAATAATCTAATCCTCTTGTTCCTTCCTGGTCTCTGGGTTTAATTGTTTTTGCCCACTGACTTAGTAAAATCTTAGGGAGTTTAATATGCCAAGGCATATTTTGCATGTTTCTTAATTTGGTTTTTATAGTTTGAACCATTTTTTCACCCTGGCCATGATTGGGATGATGGGATCTGTTGTTATGTGTCTTATTATATTAGCTTTCAAAAGGTGTTCTATTGTCAGTCACAAGAGTTTCACATAATCCATGTGCAACTCATTTTGTACCCCATTTTCCGTACTGTGAGATAGCACTACACCAATGTCATATTCTGAAGGATAACACCATGATGAAGCCAAGCCATCAATGACTTATTTATATTGTAATGTATTAAATTAATACTAACCTCATCAAACTCTTGTGTCATTTTCTTAATAATGAGAGTGTGGTCCATCTGAGCCATGTCTGGTGTGACCTTTCCACGGCACCCGGACGAGTTGATAAAGAACTGCATGAGTTGCACTAGAGCACTCTCCTTGTTACTTTTGTATTCTTCAATCCATATATCTACCACTTGCTGCAAATATTATAATTTCACAGTTATATATATGTACTATTCAATGCCTGTCGTGGCACAGTGGCACAAGCGTGTGACTGTAACAGACAGGTTCTGGGTTCGATCCCTAGTCAAGAAAATGAAATATTTAATATTTTCAATTTAAATATTTAATGTTTCATTTCTTTGCTCTGGTAATAAGGCAAAACGCGGCGTTGAGTTCCGCCACTCAACACGCAATGCCTCAAATTTAGTGGAAAGTGGGGAACAGAAGTGGAACAGAGTGTCTTAACACTAAGATCCTGCCGGTTCTCTCTGCCTACCCTGCCTTGTGCGGTATACAGGTGAAGCTGATAAAATAAATAAAATAAAATTTATATGTAACACATTATTGTGAACAGTGGCAGGTGTAAGTCAAAAACACAATTGATCAATTTTGTATGTCAATATTTTTATTTTCTGTTAATTGTCCTAGACAAGGTGTCTCTTTTATGCAAGATTTTAGTTTTAAATCCAGCCTATTTACATATCATTAAATAAATGGTTCTCATACTACAGAATTCTCTCCTCAGAACATCTTCTTTTGTTGTATTCTTTAATGTTATAAGATAATTAAAATTATTATTAAATGTGCATGTAAAAACTAAATCATACTAATCAAACTAATATATGTCTAGCGGATTTAAGCATTTAAATAACTTACATTTATTGCAGTCTTGTTGAAGCGCAGAATATTGTAGAGACTATTTTCATCATCCCCAGGTAAGAGTACAGGAGGCGGTGAGTAAGCTGGAGGTGGTGCAGCGCCTCGACCTCGACCTCGGCCTCTGCCACCACGTCCTCGCCTGCGTAGTGGCGGCGGAGGGGGAGACTCAGCTAGCCGTCCTACGTATCCACCGTCCCCGCCTCTGCCTCTACTACGCGTTATCCGCTTGGTCGGTGCTGGTGAAGGGGATCTGATTTCCTCCTCAGGATCATCGGCTTCTTCCCTAGGTGCGTCTGCCATTGTAGAATTGGCAACGGCGCCCACATTGAATCCAGAGTAATTAACATTAGGTGTTTCCGGTTCGTGAACTGATTGTCCTCCATAGTCAGTCATGGGTGTCGCTGGAGTCATAGGATTTACATATTCCGGAGGAGGATCATCCATTCGGATACGTTTCCCGCCTCGCCGATGCATCTTTGAGTTGTTTTTATTTTGTGTTGTGATACATTAACTACGAACTATATATTACTATTACATGTTATATATTCTTCTCATCATATTAATATTTTAATGATACGACTTATAAGGTATTGATCGCAAAGCTTTCTAAAATCAATAAAAGTTTCAGGATCAACGCAAAATCACATCACAAACACGACGCGAACACTTTACCACAGACTATTATCAAAAATAATTAAAAAAATTATGTGAAATCTATGGCAAAGTCATATAATTAACTATGCATTAAGTTTATTTGTAATGTTCTTTTAAAACAGTATCATATAGAAGTCGCTTTCTTAAGTCTACTGATTATTTTTTTTATTTGCAATTTTTGCTTATTATCATTATTTCTTTATTAATTGATCTTTATTATTTATTACACAATGTAAAGCTCTAACACCTTAATAGGATTTTAAATTACAGAATTAAAATTATACCGTTGTGTATTGGATTTTATATGATTTTGAAAGGCAAATAAGCAAGATATATTGGTACATAGTTTTGTTCTCTGCCTACCATTTAAGAGAATAATCTCCACCTAAAATTAGGCGCTAGAGTGTCATCACCAAAGAGTAAAGTAATTATACTATCTTAAACTTTACCATAGAGCTTCTATTAAAACTATTTTCAAGCCTAACAAGAAAGTGAGCCTATTCTTGAGACCAGTGAAGATTAATATTCCTTTGCAGTGTGCAGGTGTATACAAACTTGATTGTGACTGTGGCTTATCTTAAATAGGTCAAACAAAGAGAAGCATTGGTGTTAGGGTGAAGGAATACATCTCCGATGTCAAGAATGGGCATGTATCAAAGTCAGCTGTGTGTGAGCATACATCGAACAAATCCAACCACTACATCAGGTTTGATAAACCCCACATACTCGCTAGGGAGAATAGATATATCCCTAGAATGATACGCGAGGCTATTGAAATACAAAAACATCCTAATTTCAATAGAGAAGATGGTTGGAAACTTTCTACCACCTGAGACCCACTCTTAAAAAAAGTCTATGTACACCACACTAGAGGACCAGAATCCAGGGAAGTACGCGAGGCAATTAAGGAATCGTTGGCGGTAGTTTGATATAATGATTATATGAACTGATAGACAAATGCCACCTCAGTCTACCCCAAAGAGTAAAGTAATTATACTAAGACCTACCCGTGACCACGGACTACTGTAAAGTGTTCGAAACGTCGGATTTCTAAAAAAACATGTATAAAAATCTATATACGCGATTAATCTGGTTAAAAGTTCTTCATTTAAAATGTGTAACAATCGCGACATTATTAATTATTATACTATTACCACACCACTCACCAACCATCGAGCACAAATTCAACTTTATTTATTGTACTTAATAGGTTGCCATATAACAATACTATCATCTCAGTTCAAGAATGGCAATTTTTAGTTCATGACGACATTAAACTGTCATATTTTTGATCGAATGATTTTTTAGTGTAAAGTAGCTTCGTTTTTGCAAATAAAATAATAAAATGGCTAAGAAAACTTATGATCTGTTATTCAAACTTCTTCTTATTGGTGATTCTGGTGTCGGCAAAACATGTATATTGTTCAGATTCTCAGATAACCATTTTACAACGACGTTTATTTCGACTATTGGTACGAAACTAAACCATCTTTATATTTTATTTTTGTGCTGACATATCGACATCAGTATTTAATTTTAAAGAGATAGGCGTGTTTACGGTTTTCTTGAAACTTTTAAAGTATTAGTTTAGTGTTTTAATATTTAGCTAACCAGTTTTGTCTACGTCTGTATTTAATATCGCAAAATTAAAAGAAGAATCAAAAAAATATTAGTTTAGTTGTTAATTTCTTCATATTTCTCTTTAATGTTCATACAGGTATAGATTTTAAGATCAAAACAGTGGAACTTCGCGGCAAGAAAATCAAATTACAAATATGGGATACAGCTGGCCAGGAGAGATTCCACACAATCACCACATCATACTACCGTGGTGCAATGGGAATAATGTTAGTTTATGATATAACTAATGAAAAAACATTTGATGACATCGTAAAATGGTTAAGAAATATAGATGAGGTTTGTAGTCTTATACTCTAATTGTAAAATACTGTGATAATGGATGACACTACATTTAGATTGTCTCTTGTAGCATGCTAATGAAGATGTTGAAAAAATGATATTAGGAAACAAGTGTGATATGGAAGAGAAACGAGTTGTTAGCAAAGAAAGGGGAGAAGCTGTGAGTATAAACAGACTATATTGTATTGCTTCCTAAAATCATTAATGTTAATTATTTGTTACAAGGAAACTTCTGCAACATTCCTTTGTTTGCATAGTTTAATTGAACATCAGTTACTAAATTTGACAGCAAATTGTTAATCATCATTAATCAAAGCTAACTGTAGTTTTATAGATTTAAAAACAATATTAAGTAGTTAAATCACACCTATTTTTGTTTGAGTTAATCAGTCCTATAGCTTTAAGCTGAATATTTGATGTTTCTTACTGATTGGCAGAATTCAACACCTCACTTTGTATATCATATTGGCAAAATAAATATATGTGATTTTATCCTATTTAAAAAAAATAAAATAAAAAAAAAGTGATTTTATCCTATGGAGAATGAACCTACATCTTTCGCATTTGCAGTCAATCACTACTAATGTGCCATGGTAGCCTCCAAAAAAGTTTTAATAATTATGTAAAAACAAATTTTAAATTACAAATAATACAAATTTGCAAAAAATTCTGTTGCTTAAAAATAAAACATAACTAATGTGAGCTAATGAACAAGTGTGGAACGGTAAACAATAATGAACAGGATTTACTGACCCAAAACATCAATTGACTCATACTCATTATAAAGTTGGCTATATTTAACATTACACACATTTGCTCTACTTTAGCCTCTATGATATGCTTAATTAGGTATATAATTGTTAATTTAAAATGTTTTCTGCCAACAATGATAGTGCTAAGTCAATTAATTTTCTAATAAACAAAATTATTTTTTTTTTTTTATCATATACCACTTATTCAGAAATTTATATAATTATAAAATACACTTACACTTAAACTAAAAATCATTTAGAGGGTTCCAAACCTCAATAAAAATAAAATGATCCCTTATGCAATCACTTTGTTGTCCATGTTTAGGTGTGTATATATCTCTCTACCTCTGGAGACCCTTTTTTACAAAGGAAATTATTAAAAAAAAAGGAAATGATTTGTCATTTTTCACAATTAACTTTAACATATATTTACTAGTCTACTATATAGCCTACCTACAGCCTATCTTTGGTCAAACTGAAATATCAGACATGTGATACATGCTCACACCCACTCTGCGGTAATGGATTTCAAGTACAGTGGATAATATTGAGTATCAAATAAAATGTAGACTTATTTGTTAAATAAACACAAAAATATATTTGAAGTTAGACCAGTAGTTCCTTAGATTTAGGTACTATTCATTTATAATATTAGATTATAACTAAAATGCTTGTAAATAAGACCATTGCAATATCACACTTTTTGGTTGTTTTAGTTGAAAAGTGGTTGTTAAATCATGATCAAGTACAATAGTAATATATTAAATGAATCACTTTTAACCGGAACAACATTTTACAGTAGTCAGTGGTCATGGGAAGACCACCCGTGACTAGGACTACTGCAATTGTTTGAAACGTCAGGTTTCCCAAAACTGTTTACCATTCAATATATGCGATTAATCCAGTTAAAAGTGTTTAATTTAAAATGTGTAACAATCGCGAAAATCAAAGACATTATTATTAGAATAGTAATGTGTTGTAGTTATATGAAATTATGGTTTTGGTAGCATTGGCTTTGGCTGTGTTTTATATGATATCAGTAAGGCATATATTGTCAAGTTTATGCAAATCATTTGTGTGTTATAGCAGCAACAATGGTAGTATTATACTTATTATATTTATACAGTATACTAAAGTACTTGAACATGAAGAAAGAAATATATGTATTAATTATATTATATTTTGAAAAACTTTTTTGTTATTTTCAATAAAGGAACATCTTTTATTGTTCAATATTTTATAGTGTTTGACAATTGTTCAATATAATCTATAAAATGGATAGAATTTCATATTTTTATTTTTTACTAATGAGGAACTACTGTTTTTAATGGAAAAACTCGTTTAGTACTGGACATTGAATCCATTATACAATAAAAAGACAAACAAAGAGTGCCGGCGTTGCAGATAGCGCACGAGCACGGCATCCGCTTCATGGAGACGTCGGCCAAGTCCAACATCAACATCGACCGCGCGTTCTCGGAGCTGGCGGAGGCCATCCTGGACAAGGCGGCGGGGCGCGAGGCGGACGCGGACCACGCGCGCATCGCCGTGGAGCGCCGGCCCTCGCGCGCGCCGCCCGCGCGCGCCTGCTGCTCCTAACTTCAGTACTTGTAATCGAGCACCAGGAGCTATCTTAACAGATTTATCATATAATATCGCGAGTTACATTCATCTATAAGTAGGCTTAGTGGTGGGGAGCGTATTTCTTTTCTAATATTTCTATGTATATAACCCCTTCCGATGTAGATATGTTATGTGTTATTTGTTTAGTAGTACCTTAGAGGGTCAACTGCATATAAATACACGTCATAATAAAGTACTCACAGTGACAATGAGTTGTCCCGCAAGAAAGAGAAACATTTATAAGGTTTGATACTTACTTTATTAATCTGTGTGTCCGTTTGTGATGCTCTCTCTAATCTCTCGGATCTTAGAGGTATCAACTATATATATACCTAATTTCTGTACATAGGTATCGGGACTGTGACTGCGGTAACACTATCTATTTTGTGTCGTGTGTTGTATCGATGTCTGGAGGTAGGCAGTAGGCGTAATTCGTAATTCGTGTGCAATAAACTCTCCACGACGACTGTTCACACTAGTGTGTTCGTGTTCAACAAATGTTCGTAAATTCATCAATCACCATGTTAAGTAAGCGTTTCAAACACTACAGCCAAAGTGATCTAACCCAAACAGTTGTTATTTTAAATTGTAGTATTTTTTTTGTCATTCTCATGCATTTTTCAGTTTGGTCACTTTTATTCAAGAGTTGCTATTGAAGTAATTTCTAACAGTCATGTATCACTCCGCATAAGTAGTGTCACGCGATTCTTAATAACTATATGAGAAAATTCTTTAAAATTTATTTCATTAAACTGGTAAGGAAATATCGAAGTCGTGCTCCCATTCTTGTTCCGTAAAGGTAATAAATCGGTGTAACAGACAGATACGTGTATACTATATATGTAAGTATCTTGTTGTCTCGAGACTACACTTATGACATAAACATTAACATTTTAATATCAGTAATTGTGGGACTATTTATGCGGAAAATCATAAATTCATACAGTTTTATTGATTGCGTTTTTGTTTCAATGTCACTTACAACAGAAAACAATAGGCGAGGCGATGCCCACGTTACTTACGACTCCGTCGCTTATACGCTACGCAATTATTAGTAGTTTAATTTAGTAATTCTTAGTTAACTCTTGTTCACCATGGTCCGTCAGTACTTAAATTGCAATAATGTATATAAGCATTAATGCTTCGTGTAGTACTTAGCGAGCTTGCGTCCCTCCCATTCATTAGCGAGTCTCCGACATTTACTAAATTAAACTAAAAATACGAAGATAATTATTTAAGTATAGCAGTATACACTTATTATAAACCCATACGTGGATTATAAATATATGAGTATTTTATCGTACGGTGTATGTGTCTCGTCGGTTTTTACCCGCTTTTATAAATAAACATCGGCATTGTATATTATGTTCATAATAAACAACCTATGGAAGACGCTTGTTTTAATTTACTAACCTATGTCCTAGATATTTGTTTGTATGTAATGATCATTAGATCAGGGAAGCATCAAGGCCTGCGCCTTGCCGTGTGACTGTACGCGTGACGGTTGGGGGTTTCATTCCCGCTCAGGATTATTTACATTTCGGTGATTAGTAAGACGACAGGAAGAAGGCTTGGACACCTAGCGTTAAGATACTTCCGTTCCCCCTCTTTCGGCCGAATTGTCTGGTTGCCAATATTTTTTTTTTTTTCAGCTTCACGCTGTATCCCGCGCTAGGCAGGGTAGGCAGAGGTCTAGTGTTATGACACTCCGTTTCACTTCCGTTCCCCACTTTCCGCCGAATTTGAGGCATTGCGTGTTGAGTGGCGGAACTCAGCGCCGCGCTTTGCCTTGTTACCAGAGCGAAGAAATGAAACATTAAATATTCATATTGAAAATATTAAATATTTCATTTCCTCGACTGGGAATCGAACCCAGAACCTGTCGGTTACAGTCACACTCTTGTGCCGCTGCGCCACGACAGGCCTCAAGGTGCCTCAAAGTGTAATGGTCAGTCTGGTTGCCAATAAAATTAAAGTACATATTTCGTTTCCATGCGCTTTCCCGAAAGGCTATTTTAAAAGATAAAGAAAAGACAAAGCGCAGCATCATCATCACTTATCATATAATATTATGAAAATAAGCAAAATGTGAAGAAAAGAGTGTCTTAGCATCAGTCAGCCCTCTTCTCATTCCGCTTCACGGACAGCTAATAAACACGACTGTAATGCACCACACTTATACAGCTCATATAACCAAAAGTTGGCTGGAAGAGATCGCTTTAAGCGAGAAGGCCGCCTTATTGCAGGTACGTTTTTGTTTTTTTAGTTTGTATATTCAATGTGTTGTTTTGTGGAATAAAGTATATTGTATTGATCATATTCGGTAACCTACTTATTTATTTTTCTTACGAACAAGTACCTACATCATAGATATGACAACCAATGTTGTTATTATCCAGCGCGGGGTCGCGCACTATCGCGGGGTCGAGCACCGCTGTTTGCAGTGAGCGTCCAGTGTTGTTTTTACTATGATTCGGAAGTATTGTGCTTTTTTCTTGTTTATTTTTGCAAAAGGCGTCCAGCCTATTCTTGGAGCTAATGATAGTAAGTATTATTTAAAAAACACACGCATATGAGTACAGCATGAACAAATTTTGAGTATATTTTTTTTGATGAGGTTTTCTTGGGGCTGGGGCATAAGCGTGAGACTGTAAACGCGATGATTGTGACGTCACTATCCACTTGAAGATATTGTATCGTTGTGTGTCGAAATTCAACGCGTAAAGTCTAAATAATTCGGCAGAAAGTGCAGAACGGAGTGCCGCAACAATAAATTATAGGTTCCAATTACGTTCTCTGCTATGCACGGGATACATCGTGAAGGAATAAATAAATATATTTTATTTTTGGAATGAAGTTCCCTATCGCGCGTTGTGAAAGGGGGCTAGAGGGAAAAAAATCTCATGAAAAGTTGTAACGACACTTTTTGCTATAGTGTAGTAAGCCGTGTGGCGTGCGCATGTTTCTCTATCTCTCTCTCTCTTTCATAGAATGCAAACCAATTGCTTTCTATGAGAGAGAGAGACAGATAGAGAAATATGCTTTTGCTTTGTCGCGACGATTATTTTTGTTTTGTTAAGTTTATACAAGTCTTTTGTACATAATACATAATAAAATTATAGAAAATAATAAAATAACAATTATAATTTTTACTACGATTTAGCCCAAAGATTAAGTTTATATTACATTATATTTGTTAATAATAAAAAAAAAATATTTTATAACTTAAAAGAAATAAAATATATTATAACA
Organism: Eueides isabella; assembly: GCA_019049475.1. Taxonomy (NCBI): domain Eukaryota; kingdom Metazoa; phylum Arthropoda; class Insecta; order Lepidoptera; family Nymphalidae; genus Eueides; species Eueides isabella. The sequence goes on from CM032394.1 coordinate 13,757,239, forward strand.
ATTCCTTCACTAATTAATCGAAAGGAACTTCGTTCCATCCGAGTGTCCCTTGACACTTCTTATTTTATTTGTTGCCAGTAGGTAGTTAATAGTAGGTACGATCGCACTCCAAGTTCTACTTTCCTTACAAGTGACAAAATGAAAATAATTTGAAAATTGTAATCTTGCCGAGTTAGAATCTAACGCACAATCAAGTTTGTATTGAGTCGCTCTCCTATTGCACCACAACGGCCTCTTGTAAATTTTGGTAGAATACTAATGAAAGGTTGCTTTACACATTGAAAGTCTGCATACAATTGTTGCACAAATGCAATGAACGTTTACAAAGTGTCTTAATTGACGAGCAACGATGGTCCCACAGCGCAGGACTGCGTGATCGAGCTGCAGTGCGCGGAGTGCCTCCCCGAGCACATGCCGCTGGTGACGTCACACCGCGCCGAGGCCGGCCGCGTGCGCGTGCCGCACGGCGCCGAGCTGCGCCTCTCCTGCGGCGCCGGCCGCCTGCTCGCCTTCCCGCTGCTGGCCGCGCTGACCGTGCGCTGCCACGCCGGCCGCTACCGCGCGCCGCCCGACGCCCGCCCGCGCGCGCTGCTGGAGCTGGGCTGCCAGGCCGGCGTGTTCGAGGACGTGCTGCACGCCGCGCCGCACTGCGCGCCGCCGCTGCAGGGCCGCGCCTACCACGCGCGCGAGCCCGCCGCGCCGCGCCACCTCGCCGAGCTCTGCTACGACGAGGACCGCGGCCGCGCCGCGCACGCGCACGCCACCGGCGCGCCCGGCAACACGCTGCCCGCCGCCGCGCACGCCGACGCCGGCGCGCCGCTCTCGCTGCTCGGCAACCTCAACGCGGCGCTCGACTCCACGACCACCGCCCAGGTGGACAGGCTGCTCTCCGACGACGTGCGCCTCAACCGGCGCCTGCGCGAGCTGCTCAAGCACGACGCCGTGTCGCTGGCGGGGCACACGCTGACGAGCGCGCGTCTGCTCAGCGCCGCGTACTTCGAGGACCAAAACGCCCGCGTCGCGGAGTTCGCGTCCAACAAGGTGGCGGCGTGGAGCAGCGTGGCGGGCGGCAACCTCGCGCACGCGCAGCGCGACGTGGCGGAGCTGCTGCGCGCGGCCGCGCCGGGCGCGCTGGACGTGTTCGCGGGCACGCACGGCACGGCGGCGGTGCGCGCGGACGACGGGCGCCGCGAGCTGGTGTTCGCGGGGCGGTTCGCGGTGGCCGAGTACTTCTGGACGGTGGTGCGCGAGCGCGCGACGGGGCGCGCCGCGGCGCTGGTGGTGCTGAACGACCCGCTGGTGGCCGTGAGCGAGGTGCGCCGCGCGGTGTTCTGCGAGAGCGCGTGCGGGCGCGTGCGCTGGGCGCGCGCGCTGCGCCGGCACCGCCGCTACGAGACGCCGGCGCTGGGGCTGGCCTTCTGCTGCAGCGTGCGCGCGCTGGCCGCGGCCGTGCCGGAGGTGCCGCGCGCGCTCGTGCCCGCCGCGCCGCTCAACGGCACGGACGACGACACGCTCCTCACGGACATCTGATGTTTGTCTTGTTCGCTGGTATATTTTGTTCATTAATGGTACTAGGCAATAGCACGTCTGTTATGAACAATGTGTCCGGGACCCCGACTGCTGCAATGCGCCTTCATAGATACGTGCGCGTGCCTCGTTGTACTTGTAACAATCTCACGTCCGTTCATCATATCATATTTTGATACTCCCACGTCTGTCAGTGGTTCACATTTGTCAGTCCCTCTCAGGTAAGAGTGTGTGACGTCACATATTTTACAATTGTATAAAAATTAAATGTATCGAAACTACGAGCCAATTCCATCTCTTAGATGACCCCTAACGGCACCGACGATCACACGTTTCTTACAGCGTCTTATCACACATGTTTTTAGTGTTTGTGTGAGTGTGAGTGGTAACCAATGTACAAACAAAAATAATTTTATTTAATTATTAAAAAAAAATTTAACCATGTCTTATGTTTCACTGTTTTATTTAAAATACCGGTCTTTGTAGGATCGCCTACAAAACTCATGTTGCAGATAGTCTGCAGTGTATACTAAACTTAAATTTAAAACCGAAAACCGAAATTTCTGTCCTAAGTGTGGAACAACACTTTAAAAAATAGTCTGCAGTATTTTATTCAAATTCAAATTATTCTTTATTCAAATAGGCTTTAGCAAGCAGTTGAATCGTCACAAACATAAAACTACCACCGGCTCGGAATGCGGTTCTGCTGAGATACTGAGAAGAGCCGGCAAGAAACTCAACAGTTGCTCTTTTCAATATTGAATAAAGTTACAATTTCATTGTTTAATATAATAGTGACTATCCTGCATGAAATTCAAATGACCTTAATTAAATACATTTCTATCATTCAAATATTCTTGGACAGTGTAGTACGCTTTCTTAATTACCATTGCTTTAACATTTATTTTAAACTTCTCCAGTGGCAAATTCAACAACGTAGCGTTAACAGGCGTAACAAGTTTGTCCTTGTTTCTCGTCCCAATCGTGTGTCTGTCACTGTTTTTGCTGAAGCATTGAATATGTTGCCGGACGAACAAAATATTGTAAAATGAAGAGATGAGAAGCAACCGTAAGAATACCTGTATCCTTAAAAACATCTCGCAGAAAATCTCGAGCTTCAAGATTATAAATAGATCTTACGACTCTTTTACAATATAAATATTGAATATATACTAGCGGCGCTGCCCCAAAGTAGTAATAAGAAAGAATACTATTAAAATAACTAAAACAATTCATTTGCCTTACTTTCTTAACTGCGAACGCGGCTTTGCTGAGTTTGTCTGCGAGTGTTTCAAGATGGGAATTCCATTACAGCTTAGAATCTATAGTTATACCTAAAAATACAGTTGATTCCGTCACCTCGACAGTTTCACCTATAGCAGCAAGACTAAAATATTGTTTTTAACATTAGGCAATGTAAGTTGAATACATTTCGTGGTTTTTGCATTTAAAATGAGGTTATTTACGTGAAAAAAATGAAGAACATGCGACAATGCAATATTCAATTCGTAAAAATTCGTTAACTTTATTTCTGTCAATCTTAAATATTATAGAGAAGTATCCTGTGCGAATAGTACAATGTCGCATAAATTCTTTGCATAAAATGGTAGATCGTTTATATATAACAAAAATAAAATGGGACCAAGAATAGAACCTTGTAGAATGCCCATCCTTAGAGGTGATCCAGACGATATTAAATTATTTATATTAACCTTCTGGATTCTTTGAGTTAGATACGAGGCAAGATCAAGAGCTGCGTCCTGTATACCGTAGTGAGAAAGTTTTAGTAGCAAAGTTTCATGGTCTACACTACACAATCAAAGGGTTTGGATAGTGTAGAATTGTTTCTATGTATGAATAGTGAAATCTGGTCAAAAAATATTTTTCCAAATATTTTACTTAATGATGATAAAATCGATACTGGTCTGTAGTTTCCAGGATCAAGTCTATCTCCATTCTTGAAAAGAGGTACTATTTTACTATATTTCATTCCGGCCGAAAAATACCGGCTTCTATACATCTATTAAAAATATACGGCGAGGTAAGAAGCAGTACCAAGCAATTTTACTGACATATCACAAGTTTTCTTTAAATTAAGACTTTTGAATCTCATTTGGTGATACACACTTAAAGACAAACTTATGTTTTAATTTAAATATATGTTTTTTAAAATGGATACTGCGTGAGAGGGAGATGATGGCAGTAAACAAGTTACTCTAACTGGTGCTTCTTAGAAAAACTTCTCAAAAGCCACTTCCGAGTCCGAGTCTAATATGACGCCATTGATATTCAATTTGATAGCTTCACCGACAGCTCTAGATCTCCCAATTCCCTCCCAGTATAGTATACTAAGTTTAGTAATTTTCAGGTTTTACTAATATCAATAAATAAATGATCCGATAATAATATCAAAGACATATATTTTATTAAAAATTATAATAGCATTATTATTTTGCACTCCTTTAATCCTTCTCAGCGATGGCAGTGAGATGTCTATCAATTTCACTCTCCGTCAATACTCTAAAAATGAATAAAGAAACGTTAACAACTTATATTTGAAAATTTGTGTAAAACAACATAGCACAGGTGTGGATTCGATAACAACTTGGAATAGGAATATGACTATATTTGAATAATATTCATTTGTTCATTAGAAAGCACCTCACCAGAAAAAATGCAACATTGAGGTTCACCACTCAATGCTGAATATCAAAAAAACATTGGGCATAATGATCATATATAAGGTTCTATCTGCTCATCCCGTTATGCTGCAAATGGATTGAAGCCTTAACTTTTATTCAAAATAAGTTCATATATAATAACAAAAAAACCCACCTGAACTTAGGATCGTCTTTAGACACAACCCCAACCTCAATCTCGGAAGCCTTGAAGTCCACGGACAGCACCTGCGAGAGACACGCCACGGCGAGCTGCACGACGTCGTCGTGGCTGAGGTCGGTCCTCTTCTTCAGCTTCTTCTCCAGATAGGCGTTGGCGTCGGTGGCCTTGGAGCCCGCCGCCACAGCCTTGTACGAGCAGTAGTAGCCAGACGGGTCCGTCTTGTACACGCTGGGGCCGGATTCACTGTCATATGCTATCACCATCATGCCTGTCATGAACAATTGTGTATTTTATATTAATATATACAGAAATTTTACTTATGTCGTATCTAACATTATAAGTTACAATCATACCATAATAACCTAAGACAGATGTATCTGGGAAGTATGTTTAGCCGAGACGGAAGATACGAAATGGATGTGGAAAGGCGTATTGCTGCCGGTAACAGAGTTAACGGTGCCTTAGCTGCATTGTTGAGACGGCGAAACGTCAGCATAGCTGCGCGTTAGGCCGTACACAATGCAGTGTTGGTACCGACACTGTTAAACGGCAGCGAAACGTTAGTATTACAGAAGAACAATGTAAGAAAGATGAATACTGTAGAGATGCGATCTCTTCGTCGGAAATGCGAAGTCAGTTTAGGTGATCGCATACCCAATGAAGAAATACACAGAATGGTAGGTACTATGCGCGGATGTCACAGTGAAAATGAAGAATGAATGAACGTGCTCAGGTGGTTTGGGCACGTCGAGCGAATGAGTGAAGAAAGAATGGTAAAAAAGATTCATGAAGGAAAAGTGAGTGGTTGACCTTCAAAAACATAGTATCGACGATACTGGAGGAAGGTCACGTAAAAAGCATGGGCACCTCCCTGAGAGCATGTATGAAGAGGTTGTTGACAGTGGACGAGGCGAAAGAGGTATGCCCTTCTCTTTGCCTACCCCGCTAGGGATATAGCGTGAAGCTAAGTTAAGTTAAGATGTAACTACATACTTATGTTACATAAAGTAAAACTATTTGACTCAAACAAACTTAATTAAGCTCAATTATTTAATTAACAGCAACAACAAAACATGTTACACCTTCCCAAACAAGAAAAAAGTACCAGAAAGAAGAAATAAAATTATTAAAATCTCATTTCGGTGAGTACGATTGAACCTTGAACTTTACAGACACATGTTTGTTACCCTGTGCCACAATAGGACTTAAAAACTTTGAGCAGTAAAATATATACATTTGCCCAAACAACCAATCAATAACATGCAGTATCACTATATGAGTATTACTACAATTAATATAAATAAACTTACTGCAACCAAGTGGGCGCATCTCAGCATTCTGTGTATATACTTGTGAGATGTCAGCAATCCGGCGGCACAGGATGTGCACAGGGATCTCTGTACCATACTTGTATGTCCAGTTGGCAGCCTCGTAGCGAGCCCTCTGCACCTGAGATTTGCTGTCAGCTGGAAGACATATATATTACAAAATTAATAACTGTAAGTGTGATTATTGTGGGTTCTATCATCACTTAAGACAATTATTTATCTGTTTCCTTGTCTTCAACAATGGATTGGATTTTAAGATATAGTAAGGTAGGAAATAGACTATCTAACACAAAATTTCAAATGAATACTTCACATGTTATATCTATAACTGTTGGTCTTTAGTAAAATATAAACGGACCATTTGCACCTACCCTTACGATAGTCACCTTAACTACATCTGCTAAGAATTTAGGCAGGGTGTCTCCACAAACATGAAATTGGTATGCATACAAAAAGGATTTATTTGTATAAAGAACAATAACGAGAAGTGTTTACAGTTCTTACCGGTCATGCCAGTCATCACGCATCCTATGTTGTCAGTCAGTCGGAACAAATGTGTGACGGAAGCGGGATCTAAGAGACGGTCGGGGACCTTACGCTGGGCCGCCACAACAGCAGTGTCGGCGCCTCGCAGAGCAACCGATGTAAGGCCACCTTGGTTAATTGCTTTCAACGCATATTCTGAAAATATGAACATTTATTTACATATTACATATTATTATAATTTAAAAGTTGTTCAAGTTCAGTAACTATTGAAATATTCAAAACTAAAAGTAAAGTTGTATGTAGAATAAATTAACAATATCACACTTACCAACTTGATATAATCTGCCTTCAGGAGAGAAAATAGTAATATGTCTATCAAATCCTGCACTGCTTTCACGAGCCATTTTATTTAAACTTGGATAATTATTTTATATTTCAAAGCAGAAAGTTTGACAGCCGCACAGTGATTGACAGAAACGCTTGCGATTGTTCAATTTTCAACACTCATGGTAAGTCTGTTCTCTATGATGATTTGACAACATAAATATAAAAAATGGACGCAACTATATTTTTATAATTTCAATTAAATAAAGCAAAAAAATATTAACAAGAATATAAGATTTGAAATACAGTAATAATACGGTACTGACCAATTTAAATTGATAATACATTTTTTAATGATGTTTTCCAACAAATTTTGTTTTTTAATTTGACTACCAACTCAAGTAAAACTGGAAATCTTTATTCTACTCATTTCATGGTATTTTTTAGTATTGAGTATTATTAAGTTTATTACCAGTTGCAAAAATATGGTATCCTATGTCAGCTGGCAATTGTTATTCGTAACGTATATTTTGATTTTCCAATCTGACAAAGTCGCGGCTTGTTTTGGAGTATCCTAGTCAGTTGTCAGTTGTCATTCCACATTTGTTACCTGTGTGTGAGGTTGTGTAGTTTAAATTTCACTTAGCTAAGTTCGAATTTCGTAGTTAGCTCATAATTTCTGTATTAAAATATCAAGTGTTAAACACTGCATTATTTCCTTAACAATTAAGTATATTTTCAAGTCAACTATTATTATTTTTTTGACTAAACATGCAAGAAACCGTTACAAACACAAATGAGAGGAAATCTCTCTTTTCTGCGTTCCTTGAGGTCCTAGAAGCGCGGGAGCAACAAGCACTGGCTGATAGGCAGCTTCAAGAGGAAAAATACCAAAGAAGAACACAAAGAATTTATGATTTTCATGGTAATAAGCTCACAGAATAAACAGTTATTATTTAAAATTTCAGAATGAATACAATATTTGACACATAATTAAAAGTTACCCAGTAAATTAATTATTAACATACTAATTATTCACTAAATTATTTTTCTTATTTATAATATGAAATATGTTTTAAAATGATAAAATCAATTTAATTAAACAAAGAGTATTGTTTAATTTGGGAAAACCATATTATACATAAAAATGAAATTGTATAGACAATATTTTAATGATAATTATGCTATAATAAATCATTCATAATTTAATATTTTATAGCATAAAATTCTTATTATATTTTAATTATCTTGAATGCGGCAAAGCTTAAACTTATTACACAAAACTATGAGAACAAAATCATTCATATAGATGTGATATCATTGTTATTTAATACTTAGACTAAATATATTCAGATAAATATGTGAACTATTGTATAAAAATTGTAGTTCATTCAAAGTTGGACATTTAGATAATTTTTGAAATTCTTAAAAATCTTAGATAGTTCTATTTAATAAAATGAACACACATTTCTTAACAGTTTAATAGTACTAATTTACAGTTTAATAATACTAATTGTATTTTATATAATTGCATTGATATATTTTCTACTTTTTTACTAAACTCTGCTTATAAAATAATTGTAGTTTACATAAATATTTATTTTCTAATATATTAAATGACATGAATTATTAAAAAAAAATATAGAAATCAAGAGTCAGTTGTGGTTCAGTCGGTGGTGGTTCAGTTGGTGTGAATTCAATTTCCAAATTTAATAAACAATAATATTTATTTTTTTACTCTGATAATAATAAAAGACAAAAAACAGATTTGTGTTTCCCCACCAAACATACATTTTCCTAACTCGAAAGACAAAGTCTGCTGTTAAGGTTCCACAGGTTGGTTAGTCCTGCACCGCCGGCAGCTTTCCACAACCTACCAAATGTCTAAGATACAACTTACAACTGTTGTCCACACAGATCGTCAACAACGCGAAGCTGTAGAACTGCGCCGATGCCTGGACTACGTATCGCAACACGCACACGTCCTGGAGTCGGTTCTCCGGAACGCATCTGCAAGCGGGAGTTCGAGCTCGGGCTCGGAGTCGGTCCCTTTGTCAGCGGCACTGGTGCGACAGGCGGCGGCCCTGCAGCGTTGCATGGCGCAATGCGTTGATAATGCTTCCAGGATACGACACCTGCTGACTGCCGCTCATCAGCCGCAGATGGATACTATGCTTGCTAAAATGGTGAGTATTTACTTTTATCTATGTTGTACCAAGGAAATAAATAAATATTAAACCCGATTTATTAACAGTCACGTACCAATAAACCTGAACTCGTTTCGTGGAATGGACTCAAAATATAATATAATAATATTGTTATTGTCATTATACATACACAAATCGAGATAACTGTATATGTATGAGGTAGTTATCTCAATTTGAATCAATATAAGTATTTAACAACATCGTGACCTAAAGCCGTGATGCATTAAAGTGACGTACAAAAAATCACCTTGTTTAGTGAGGTGAAGGCTACTGCTCATATTTTTAATAGTAATTATTTCTAATTGCATCGCTCACTCAGTTAAAGAATAAATATCAGTGAGGTCTGTATTGGCGGAGGAGCACAAGCGTATAATTGCAAACGCGGCAGGTTGTGGGTTCGATAATCACTCGTGGAAATGAAATATTTTGTATTTTCGGCGGAAAGTAAGGGAAACGAAACGGAGTGTCTAAACACTGCGTTCCGTGCACGTTGTATCCCGCACAGTGCAGGTTAAATATAGGTTCCCGGGTTCCTTCTGCCTACAATTATAATTGTCTATAATAACAATTACATTATTAATATTAGTTACACTGTAATGTGTTTGGTTTATAACAAACATTTTCTAAATAGAAATTTTGTTATTTAATAAAATTCCATACATACACATAAAGTAACATATTTATAGTATTTTTAGTCCACAGTATATCTTATATCGTACTTTCAATCTCTTTCGCCCGCTGTCGGTCCCGCTCCCCGCGCCGTTATCATGCTTACATATTTATAAATTATTGTCATAGGTATCAATGTCTTAAAATAATTAGTATCAAATCAAGTATGTGTACATTTCTTTTACTTCGCAACTTGTATAAAGAAAAATAGAAAATATAATACATAAGTATGTATTTTAAGAATTAAAAAATACTATAGAGGTGATATTTTTGTGGCGTTGAGACATCGTTAATGTTTCAAGTACTTAGCGATAGTTGCCTCTGATTTCCTTTTATTAGCATACTCGTAGAAGTATCACAATCAAGTTTAACCTGAATTAAAATAATGTCGCTTCTAAAAGTTGCGTTACTTTGATAATATAGAGAACTGAATACGTTGTAGTTTTAATACTATTTATCAGACTGAAACACATCTTAAACTTACTTCGACAAAAGCTCTAGAGAAATGACACGAACAAAGCTCCTGCAAAGCTTAGTTATTATGCAATGACAGAAAAATAACAACCCGTATTACTTTGTCATAGTATTATCTGACTACGCACTTGACTTCGGTTAATTATTTTTAAATATCTTATTGGCCACTATAGGTGCTTCTCTGAATAAGCTAATTTAATGATAATTTATTAATGATTAACATTTATCAATGTTTAAGCGAGAATGATTCACGTGGTGATGTGAGCGATTACCGAGAGAAAGTCACTTCTGTCACGAACATGAGATATAGACTCATTATTCCGTTCTTATCGCATTTTTCCACTAATTTAATGCATTATCGTTTTTATTTTTAACATTATGTCATTTCATGTTGTAGAGTAGAAAGTAGCTTTTTTTGAAATAAATTCATGTTCTGTTTTATATTTCTTTGGCGAAGTCATTATAATAGTCATGAAAAGAACACTGGAGTGTTTGAAACACTGTCACTAGACGAGCCTCAGCCTCTCCACGATATGAATGAAGTGGCATCGCGTTACGACAAAGTGCACTCTTGTCTGTGAACACATTAAACTTACAGCTTACATTAGTTTACTACCGGTTTGTGTTGTGTATTGTTTTTTTATCTTTGGTGAAGGCCAACGCCACGATTCTCTGATTAGACTGACTGCTTTTGTACATCCAGTCTGTCCCGAGAGATCAACCCTACAAACAATGTGCCAATATCAAATACTCGACTAATTTCATGATAGTTTTTATTATAATTAGTGACTTAGTATATATAGGTATATCATCTGATATCACAATAGAGCGTGATTGCTACTCGGCGCAGTAGTATCTGGTATTGTTGAACATTCCCACCATTGGTTGTTTTTTGTTTGCGAGATTGCGTGCGTCCTTAACGTCAGCCGGCACTCGGCTCGACAAGGTTTACGCGGCGTGTGGTAATAGACGTTGCCACACTGTGTACAAAGGATTCTATGTATAGTTAATCATTGACATTTAAAAAGTGAGAAAAAGGAAAAATCACAGTTTTTAACACACAAATATGAGCATTAAATACAATGTAACATTCTTTTTATACTACTTATACGTAAGATAATATTATTTAAAACGTTTATTTCACAATATAATGTTTACTTTTCGCCCAACGTGGTAAAAAAATGAATTGTAATAATACCTGCATATTCTTAAATTATCGTCTCTTTTTCCTCATGACATACGAGTACGTATTCGCCTTGTATAGTCGTTTATTGTCAGATGCATTAATAGATGTATAGAAGGTATTAAGTTAAACTCGGCATATCCTAAGTCGACAAGCGGAAGTGTCGCCAACACATTTATACTTACGATAACAAACGAGGCTGTACATTGTTTCGTTGTTATAATTGGTTTACGGTCGTTGGCTTGAAACTCGACTAAAAACCTACTCCATTAGTTTTTACACGCAGTTCGTACGCCGGGCTGATCTCTGGAAACTCATTGTTACCACTACTGACTACAACAATCGGTTACATTGAGTTTTTATGCAACACCTATTTATGTTGCCTGTTGGCGGCTTTTTACTGTACACACTGAATTACTTAACATATCTTCGTATATACAATAAGTTTTTTTTTATTCTCACTGTATTCCGCCTGTACAAGTAGAGAAGACATACTGTAGACCTAGTGCTAAGATGGAGCGCGTGTTCTAAACACGCGCTTTGTCTAGTTACGAAAGCAAGAAATTAATATAATTACTTTACCTATAAAAAGTATAAACATGAAACGTAGCAAGATCTGAACCCGCGCCTTTTGAAATCATCGAATTTGCGCGACGAAAAAAATTATACGTTATCAGAATAATATTTGATTTTTAAAGTGTGGAATAACATATAAATAAGATGTTAATTTTTCATGTCTTTCGAAAGTTAATCAAAGACTTAAGCGCATAATTTTTCTAAGCCGATATTAATATACGATATTATAAGCATTCTTAAATAACAACATTATAATACAAATTGTTCATTAAATCATTACTGTGTTAGGTCTCTGTATCTCTTACAAATGTGACCCTTATGTACATTATTGGATACAAGCAATGCTGCGACGGCAGAGTTCAATAGTCGGATCAAGCGACGTAACTTGTTTGTAACATACATACAGCGCGCCGGCTAATGCCCGGTAGGGTGGCAGGGTGGCTAGTACGCGTACACGTAACCAACAGGCTACAGACTGCGAATGTAGGCTCGCCCTATAGAGCCGATGAATCGCCTAGATTTAACTTTAGTTACTTACTAAATAATCATTTGGTAAGGGTAAAAAATTATAGGTGGAACTTTTTATTCGTGTTATTTTTTCAAGAAATTCTACATTCATTTGCTTTTATAGCGATATTATACCGATTGTTTACGTGCGGCCTGTGGTGCCGCAGGGATACAAGCGTGTGACTGTAAACTACAGCTTGTGGGTTCGATCCCAACCCAAAAAAGTTAAATATTTTATATTTTCAAACTAAATATTTTATATTTTCATTTCTTCTCTCTGGTAACAAGGCGAAGCACGGCGTTGAGTCCCGCCACTCTACACACAAGCCTCAAATTTGGAGTTAATTCGGTAACGGAACGGAATGTCTTAACACTAGGTTCCCAAGTTTTTTATGCCTACCCTGCCCAGAACGAGATACAGCGTGAAGTTGGAAAAAAATACTTAATATTATCGGAGGTGATTTTTATTCAAAAGTACATACTAATATTATAATATAACCTCATGTGTTTCGAGGGCATCGCATCGTCTAACTAAAAGGGACTGTTGTTGGTTCGATTCCCACTCGGGTAAAGTAAGTGCGGCATTGAGCATATACCACGTAATGTCACAAGTTCGGGCAGAAAGTTTTAAAAGGTGTGTCTTGTGTTTTTGTTCTGTTATAATGTAATAAGCGTGAAGCTGCTTATATATTTATTAAAGTTTACGTAAATATTCAACGCATGTTCGTAGACTAATTACCTGGTGACCTACTTATGCTTATGAAGTAAGTATGGTAAGCAAGTATACCTTTGGGTATGCTAGCCGTGCTTTGGGAGTAAAGTTTTTTCTTAGCTTCACTCTGTATCCTGCACTTAGCAGTATAGACTGAGGTAAGGTGAAAACATAGTGTTAAGGCACTCCGTTGACATTTTGACACTACTGTTTCCCACTCTCCGTCGAATTTAAGGCATTGTATGCGCCGAAAGCGCGGCGTTTAGTAGCGAAACTAAACGCTGCGCTTCGCCTCCTCACCAGAGATTAAACATTTATATGTTCGAGAGGAAATCAACCCACAACCTGTCTCATCTTTGAAATTATATTTAATACTTGTAATTTTAATTCGCTTTGTTAAAAAAGCAATGCGCGGCGTTGAGTTTCCCCTGCAATGCTAAAAATTGGACGGGACCGAACAGTCACAATGGGAACAGAGTATCTTAACACTAGGTTCTCAAGTTCACTACACCTACTTTGCGTTGTGGGAATAAATAACTTAACTACCTATAGATCATCTTTAAGGAAGGTGAGTAATTTTGACTTAATGCTACTTTAACCAAAATCTTCTTTCTTATCGATCTTATCTTTCTTTCTCTCTACGATTTTATATACAATTTACCTGCTATAAATATTACAAGGCTTCTACTTGTTCCCTTGAGATGTAAAGCTCCAATGCTTACAGCATGATAATGATAAGAGCTTTAACTGTGATTCTGTAAAAGGCGTCACTCCAGTCCACCACTGCTGTGGCCTCGTGGCACAATTTCATAGCAGTAACGTAGCAGGGTATTGTGCTAATGACAATATTTAAACGACTTAAAATACACCTACATTTTTAATTGCATTGTTATTTGTTACCTCTTCGCTATCTGTACTACTGGTGGCAAAGAAATTAATTATAATGTTTTTTTCTATGTACTTAATGTTTAGCTTATATAAAACAAAAATACCGTATGAATCATGATTTCGGACGAAAAATTATAGATATACCATAAAATCGTTCATCCTGAATTGAAACACACTTCTGAGTATTTAACTGTTGTTTTACTGAATTGTAATAAACGTTCTCTCTTTCGTAACAAGAATCACGGTTCTAGGATCTAGTCCTTTCAAAATAAAAGTAGTAGGTTGCTTGGAAATATAAAAAAACTTTATAAATAGCTAAGAAATAATCGTCAAGTTTACTTTTAAATTGAGTTCTAATACGTTCTTGGAAAGTAACATTTTAAAGTAATTCGTGGAACGAGGAGTATATAGGCAAAAGCAGTCCTTTAGTGTACTAGATGTTAGCCACTGACCAGTGGCCAGGCACCGGCCAGGCTCGCAGCTGGGGCCGATGACCCTCAGGGTGATTATCCTCGCCCGCGCACAATTTTTCACACTCGCACAAATCATCCTCATTGTCCACTTTTGTTGTTCGTCCGCGATCGCGTGCCGCAACTACGAGTACATCTGCCAGGTTAGGTTTCATAACGCAGTGTCCGCCATCATCTGGGTATCTTGTATGAAAATTGATGAGTATGTGAAAATTTGACTTTCGTAAAATTTATCTATTTTTACATTCCTAGGTTAAGACAATGTGCTTGTGTAATATGCGATCTACGGATCTAATTTGACGTCGGAACTCTAGGTATCCCTATTTTACGTTGGTTGTATTCAAATATGTCTCTACATATATTTTAATACAACTTTGCTCGCGTCGTTTTCCTATAGATGGCATCAGTTATACTATCTTGTAATATGTATGTTTACCAACACAATTTATCACATTATTGGGAGATATTTATTTTGTTTCATGTTAAGAAATCTGCGGCGGAGGCTTATTGGCCAAAATGTTGTTATTACTGAAAGAACGCATCGTAGGTGCTACCAACGGTTAAGGAAGGGTGATTATCCCCTTCAAGGTCATGTATTTGGCGGGACTAGCGCTGAGTAGCGTATTAGGTACGAACTAATAAAACTGAGACACGACATAGTAATTTTTACGTAACAATGCTTGCTTTATCTTGCTAAAGTGGTTGAAACATATCTAAAAACGTTGAAATGAGAACTCTTATCTCACCCGATCTACTCTCGAGGTGTGATTATAACTTAATTTCGCATTATAACTTAATTCGATCGATGGCATACGTTCTGGACGACCAATACCTCCAGTTTAACGAAGTACTCGGAAAGTAAGAAACAATCATCTACTTTATTTAAGTAATACAAATTAAAAAATTACATGACTCATATAATATGAATATGCAGCTTACTTCCAAGAATATTGTTGAGGTGCTCGTTCTCTTTTGTATAATTGCATTTAATTATGATTAACCGTGTTTTCTACACGGATAGCTTCGTCGGCCGCAGATTGCAATACCTATTTATAGGAATCGATTCTTATTGACAAAGTTATAAGAATATCTTAAAGTTTTGCTTCAACAATAACATTTATTATTGTATGTATTAACAAAAAACCCAACTATAGGCAAAAATAATTAAATTATAGCCGAAACTCTTGATATGGATTATTAACTTGTAGGTACTCGAAATACAGTTTGCATGCACAAATTACACTAAGGAAATTCATATGCTGGACACTTTGGTGTATGAATTCGATTAATTCTTTAGTAATTTCTACCGAAAAACATATAATTTTAGTGTAAGAAGTGTCTAAAACCCACTCCTGCACGACAATATTGATGTTAATATTATACATTATCTTAAAGCACGGTGGGGGAACACATATAATTTATATAAAATCAGTTACCAATTATAGTCATAATTCACATAATATGCCTGTCGTGGCGCAGCGGCACAAGCGTGTGACTGTAACCGACAGGTTCTGGGTTCGATCTCCAGTCGAGGAAATGAAATATTTAATATTTTCAATTTAAATATTTAATGTTTCAATTCTTCGCTCTGGTTAAAGGCAAAGGAAGGCAAAGCGCGGCGTTGAGTTCCGTCACTCAACACGCAATGCCTCAAATTCAGCGGAAAGTGGGGAACGGAAGTGGAACGGAGTGTCTTAACACTAGGTTCCCGGGTTCCCTCTGCCTGCCCTGCCTCGTGCGGGATACAGCGTGAAGGTAAAAAAAAGCAATATTATTTATTTATGTTTCATTAATAAGGATGTAGACAGAACCGATTGACATGTCTGGCGCTGTGCCCCCTACGATACATGTGTCTCGTGACGTCGCGTCGCGTCGGGGCAGGTGCCCGGTGTGGGGCGTGCGGATGTTAAATGTGTGACCAGCCGCCGCCGAGGGCTGATTGATCGGTGACACATGACACGAGCCGCTCTTCGCCGCCACTCGTCATACTGCCTAATTGTTTGCCGCGGTTAGGTCGGTGCCGTTGCGACGGGTCCATTAACGTTTTATTGCAACCTTTTCGTCATTTAACTAACTTTATGTGTTATACTCAGCTTGCTGGTTGTGATTTTGAAGCCTATCGGGGTTTTTTTTTTTTCATTTTATGTAAATATGGAAGTAATGCAGGATTATTTAAATTGCATTCTCTCCTAAATTAATTAGAGCCATTATAATAAATAAAAATGTAAATATTTGAATTTCGGGATACTATTTTTTATTGTCTGTTAAGAAATCATCATATTATAATTTTCTAGTGTAATGTAAAGTTAAGCAATGTAAAATTTAGGTATCTGAAACTGATTTGTTGCCTTAATGTCGTTGAACCTGCAGCGACCACTGTGAGCTGCCAAGAGCTGGCACTCGAGGGATAGCTGGCTGGCGCGTCGAAGCCTTGTTGTCTACACGTCTGGGAGCGAGACGTCTAGCCAACGTTTTTATACGTATACGTATGATGCATTTAATTGCGTTGTAATTTAAATGATATTGTAATGCAGACGATGCGCGTAGCTAAGCTATAACAATTAAAATGTCGGTCGGGTGGATTGACATTTTAACAGGATAAAATAATAAAGTTGTTTAGGTATTCAAGTAGATAAGTACCTACTGAAGATAGCAGTCTTGGTTGTATTGTCGTTCATAGCGTTTTACAATAGGAGGAAATTTGTTTACTCGTGTTTGTGTTTACTATTCGTTAGACTGTTAAAGACACCGCTACCATTTGGCATCCTAACCATTACAATATTGTGATAGTATATCATCGCATCTTACTGCTTAATCACTTATCAGTCTTCATTCAAATATCGATACGCTTTACATACGTACACTAAGTATCTTGTTCAATATTGTAAACAAAGCTAATCTATTGATAACATGGCCTTCTTTGTTATCACTTATCTGAGCAAGAGGTAATTAAACAGCACATGGTGTCCGATAGCGCCGATAGCCAGTAGATGGGCTCCTACGACTCAACAGGTTAGCGACCCCGCACTGCTAGCATCAATCACTTCGCGCTACTTATTTTGATCGGGTCATTCGAGGGGTCATTTGGAAATTAAAACTATTTTGTTTAAGTCTATTTTGTTAACTGCACACACACAGTTCACTCTTTGTCGAAAGTATTCTTTGTACACAATAGCGATAGAGTTACGATTTTATCTAAAGATGGCTTTGAGACAATTCTGACCCTTGTGTATTACACAAAAGAATAATAAAAGAAAGGAACTATGAAATATTTTATTTAAAATGATAATATTAGGTTTCCCTGTGACATCAATATAGCCTACACTGTGTTTATTGCACGACCGCATAACTGTTATTAAAATGTAGAGGCGCAAACATACACATGTAGTCTGCACGGGCTTCAACGATATATCGTAAAATGATATTTTTTGATAATTTCAAATGATCATTGTGTGCATTGTTGGGAGGAAATAACATGAAATGTAAGTGAAATCAGCATTATTAGTGAGTCGCGAAATGTAGCCATGTCATCGTCATCATGTGTCCATCGCGGCGGAGTAAATAGGCGCCGATTATTTCACTTTCCAAATACTGTACCGTAGTACCGTTAATACACGGATGAGATGAGATTAGAGTTTGATGTACGTGTAGGTACCTCGTATCATCACATCACCGTACGTACGCCGCACGGTCTGCCGGCGCCGCGGTAAAAGTAAAACGGCACAATAAAATACAAAACCAATCTTAATATCTCGTGCATGGGATTTGCATGTAAACGGAAATTAGCTTTCTAATGTAAGTGAGCGCGGGTGGGCATTGTTCGCTAATCATAGAGAAAGCGCAGGACGCACCGCCCTCGGCCCACGGCAGACGGCAGACGGCTCTCGCGTCAAACCATTGACCTACAGGACTTAATTTCTTTATGACAGTAGTCGCTTAGGAAACGTTTTGGCCATTAAATTAATATTAGCCGTAGGTTTATCTATTCGGGAGATTTATCTCAATTTGTATACCAAACAATTAACATAAACAAATTTACAGCTTATGTGTATATTATTAAGTTGACCCCAATCCAATGGAAATAGTGCACACATATATTGTGGAGACTAATACCGTTATAATTAATTGTTCAATAATAATTTTAGAAATATATTAACAAATATTACGAGTATATTAACAATGATTCAAAGTGATTGTTTCTGATTGTTTCGTATCGCGGTCACATGGATGTATAAATATTAAATATATCGTCAGTCTATGGCCGTCGTATATGGAAGTAATTGATGAATTGCAGACGGTTTTCGACAATTTTATATGAAGAATGGAAAGTAATACGGTTATTAAAGCTCAACGTAAAACATATAAAGCTGGCTAGGCTACCTGCCGACGTACAATACTCTTACATAGATTAATGGAAGTTTTTTTTTTTGACTAAGATTTTAATAATAAAATTGTTGTTTTGTATACGTATACTTTTTGGTGTTGTATCTAATTATAATTTTTCTTTTCTTTTCATTCTTTCAGCTTTACGAATCCCGCACATGGGAGTTAAGCAACCTAGTGTTAAGGACACACCGTTCCGTTCCCCACTTAAAATTAAAGATAATAAATATTTCATTTGGAAAAAAAATGTTATATTTTATTTCTTCCATTGGGGCTCGGACGAACCTATCGCGTTTACAGACACACGCTTGTGCGCCATGACAAGCATTAAATTTATGGTTTTAATTTCTATAATAATATACGTAATCAAGTGGGGATTGATTCCCTAGATTCCATGTTCCCTCTGCCTAGCCTGCCATGTACGGGATACAGCGTGAAGCTGAGAGAGAGAGAGAGAATATGCGTAATAGTCAATATTCGTGATAGGAACTTTACTTTCTATTCGTTATATTTTTTTGCGAAGGTTTGGGCGCTAATAACTAAATAACTAACAACATGTCACATTAGATTATGTCATTGTTGAGTAGATCGCAACGCGGCTACTGATACAGGAAAGTGGGTCGCCTCCGTACCGCCATACCTCTACACCTCCGTACCTGATAACTTCTGATTTCGCATTCAGAATCTCGAGATAAATATGTATGCCCTCATATCGATTGTTTTGAGTATTCCGATGGACTATTTGCTTATCTGTGCAATAAAATATTTGTTATACACGTGATTGTGTTATGAAATAAAATATTAAAATATTTTAACCATTACTATTTACGAAAATTGTTAGATTTAATTGATTAAGTGCGCAACTCGAAATATAGCGGGTTTAATTCCTACTCGAGATTAAATATTGAATATTTCCATTTTGTCGCTGTATGTTAGCTTAAGTTTCTCATGTTCTCTCTGGCTACCTTGCTATGTGCGGTGTAACCCGTGGCGACTTTAAAAAAACTTTAGATAATATTTTGACTGATGGCTTGTACCACGCTTGTGCCAACTGGTTGAGCTTGCCGAGGTGTGGCCGCTGGCCGCAGCGAGATTTAATTTACAATCTGAGACACGCGTGGAGTCGAGGGTTAATTAACAGGTCAGCGCTGGACACTACTCGCAAATTGGCATGGATGTACTTGAAAAGATGCCGACTATACATATCTTACTTTTAATTACGTTAATTATTTTATTAATTGTTTATTTAATTGAAATGATGTTAGCAATGTTGAAAAAAAAATGAAAGAAATGAAGAATGTTTGTGGCACAGGATGAAAAAGGAGCTCGACGCAGAGGGCGCTCGCGGGAGAGCCCGCGCGACACAGTTCGATGGTCCTTAACCTTGCTCCGACGCTGACCTAATTTTCCCCGTTACGTGGCGGCCATGCATCCAGCTGCACACTTAATATATAACACTTTAATCCGGTTTTTAACACTTGTATTCTTATTTAAATATATTCGTTTATATTCTTACTAAACTAAGATAAATCCTACTAAGATTATAGATGTGAAAATTAGTGACGATGGATGTTTGTTCCACTTTCACACAAAAACTACTGAACGGATGTAGATGAAACTTTACAGTGACACCGATCTCCCAACAGAGAGAGTACCTCATAGACTAATACGAAATAAACATTTTATTAAATATACTAATGTAGGCAGATTCCGTACGCATGTTTCGTGACCGTTTCATCTGTGTTCCGTCACGCGCGCGCTTCTTTGTGCTAACTACGCGTGATGCCAATTTGCACATCTAAGTGTTTGCTGGCGGCTGTCTTCAGAAAGTTGTCTACGCAAGGTATTTACCGGAAAACTACAACTGCACCTGCACCACTTACATTACAGTATTTAAGTAGTTGACAGCCGCCTTTGATTGCGTCCACCGCTGACAATATTATTGACATGATAACATCATGTTATAATATGGCTTTTCACCTTTCTTGTATTATATGAATAGCCAACATAAAAGGAAGTTTTAAATTTTAATATTTCCTCGCATCAAACGAAACCAGCTTTTTATTTTTATAATATAAGTATGCATATATCGAATATAATAATTTGCAATTATTATTTCGGTTACGATTAGAACTTTAAACGTTCCTCCCCATTAAGTGTTGTTGATAGCTGTGATGAGATTGGTACTTGCGTCAATACTGCCCATTGTTTTTACAGACTCTGCCTCAGTGCCAATACGATTTGCATACATTGATATTCAAGTCGACTTATTCGTGACCTATAAATGTTTCATTCAGTAGTGTATTTTCGTTTTGCGTATACGTACAACTCACCATATTCAGAAGGAAGTATGGAATGTACCTTATTCGTCGTTGCTTTTTCCTTAAGTTGGTTTATTGTAATATTTTCTATTACAATCAATTTTCTGTAATAACTAAGTATGATCAAATTCGATAACTTTGAATAAAAAGTTGTAAAAGCAAATAGCTTAAATGGAAACCATTTACTTTTTTTTTAGTCTTTCTTATTCTATCTCTTTTTTTTTAAGCTTTACGCTGTATCCCGCACGTGGCTAGGTAGGCAGAGGAACTTGGTGACCTAGTGTTGAGATACTCCGTCCCCATGAAGACAATTTCATTAGACACTTTCTGCCAAATTTGATGTATTGGTGTGGTGGATCTCTATGCCACTACTGTTATCAAAAATACATACTTGATTAATTCTGATAAGACCTTGTAGTATAACAATGTTTTTGTGCGAAGGCCCAAAAATCACAAACTCTATCTAAATGATGACGAGTCAGCTGTATATTATTTGGGTGGCGTGAAGGATGGATTCATCGGAAGTTTAAATTTGATAGGCGTCATCTTTATATCGGTCGTACTACGTACGTACGTACGTATAGCAACAGGATTGTATCGTGGAATCAACTCATTGAATGTTCGCAAATTTATTAACTTATAGGTGTATTATGTTACTGTAGTAGCAGAACATGAATCTATGATTGATATTATATTGGTTTCTTTTTTCTGTCTGTACACTGTCGGATTTGAATGATATATGTTTACTGTACATATATTAGGGTAGGGCAGGAGGCCTCATCTAGAAATATAGTGGTCCAGCTAAACTATCAAAAATATACAATACTTCATTAGCATAAGTTGTTGCTAAACTAAGTTCATTAACATTTTCCATGAGCACAGAAAAATCAAGATCTAAAGGTCTGATGATAGACCATAATCAGTTCAACTGAATCGAAATGCTTATAAACTCATAAAGTTCACGTAAACAAAGTAACTTTGTTTACAAGCTACGAGTATGTAATAAACGTCTGCTCCATTGCGTGTTAATGAATAAATACATTTTGTATATTAGAGCACACGGCACATGTCACGAGCAGCATCTCAAATAGTGCAGCGATCGCGCAGTCCGGCCCTGACCGCCACGTCTATTTATACGCGCACGCTCTCGAGTATCGACCACCGCGCTCACGCATACCGTACGTAACGGGTTGTCTTTCAGGAAGTACACAACACGCTACTTCAGTTCGGTCTTAGTTAAATCATCTCCCGCAATAGACAAAATCTATTTCACTATTTATAACTAGGCGTTACGCCTGCAGCTTCGCCTGCATGCCCGCTGGTACCGTGGGTTATAGCAAAACTACTTACGTGGCTAAGTATAGCTAACAGATTCGTTAAATGATCCATCCCACAATTGTTTTTCAAATTTTAAACCAGACCCTTATATTAGTGCCTTCATCAAACAAACACTATTGCTTTATAATATTAGTACAAACAGATGTGAGGCTTTTCGAGGCATTTGACCACATGTGTTCGGCTCTAAAAGCGAAACGTTGTGGTTTCTATCTCTATTTAGCGAGGAAATGAAATATTTTCATTTCCTCGCTCTGGTGGCTAAGCGATGGTGAGTACCGTCACAATTCGGCGAAAATTGGGCAACAAAACGGTTGGTTGGAGTCAGTTTTAGCGCGAGGTTCCCAGGTTACCTTTGCATAGGAGTAACAAAGAAAATTAACACATTACACATATGTAAGGAAATTTAAATGTTACTCAACATCCACACATATCTTATTATTCTTCTAAATAAAGTTTGGTTAAGTATAAGTAACAGATCGCTGGTTGCCGTTAGCTAATTTTCAACAAGTCAGAGGTGAATGAGCGATATAATTAATTATGAAAATGGTGTTTCAAAGAACTCAAGCAATTTATGTTTGTCATTCTCGATTCTAGAAACAGTTAAATTTACCACTATAGAAAAATAAATACATTCACAATATATTAATTACTAAAATTATTAAATGTAAAATTTAAAAATAAGATATTTTCTTTTCCCATCTATGCAGCAACGAAAATGAGTATAGATTGTGTCATATTGTATGTAAGTGACTCACTTACAAGTTACAACGTGGAAGGGACTGTAACGCGACACCGAGAAGTACCGTGCACGGCTACGTGTGCGGCTTCACGACCACCGGCTCTTAGCTTTCGTCCTCGGCGCTCGATATCCATGCCGTGTGGTGCGCCTCGGAAACCAAACATTGTTCATATTGCGTGCCCCACTCACTGAGTTTACTAAGTTTTGTTGAAAGAAACTATTGCTAATTTGTTATTAGTGACTTGGGAAGTTATAACATAGGCTAAGTTATAACTAAAAACTAAGTTGTCATTGAAAAACATTCTATATATATATATAAAATGTTGTTACATTAGGTACAGTCAGTACAAATACCTTTACATGTGCATACGATTCTGAAGTAAGTAGGTACCTGGATAATGCACCTATGTATACATAATTTGATATATGAGGTTCATTTGATCTAATGGCCGGTCCTTTCCTCTGTGACATCAAGACAGCAAGAGAGATCAGTGTCATTATCATATTACTTTTGTTAGTCACCGTTGCTCCATTTTGCCTAATAATTCAATCAACGTGCCATTTTTCACGCCAAACATCAGCTCAATTACAGACTCTTGAATCAGGGTTCCGTATTAATTGTCATTAAATTAAGTTAGTTAAATTTTTTCAACTTAACAAAAACGTAAATAAATAAATATATATTTATTTCAAATTTTGACTGCGAGAATTATTACTGGAAACCACCACCTTAATATATTATTCTTCAATATTAAAATACCTATATTTTAAATTTAACTATTTGGAGAAACGTTTTTTTTAAAAGTAGATTAGGTTTTTTAGTGCAAGTGAATAATAAATCCATTTCGAAAGAATAAAAATGATGGTTTAAGTTGCCTTTGAGTTCCGTACGGCTCTTCAACTAGCGATTTCTTAATGCTATTAAGACATTGCTAGTTAACATGGCAGAGTAGGCAGAGGGAACTTGGGAACCTAGTGTTAAGACACTTCATTTCACTTCCGTTCCCCACTTTCCGATGTATTTGAGGCGTAGCGTGTTGAGTGGTAGTATTCAACGCTTTTTGCCTTGTACCAGAGGGAAGAAATGCAAATATTAAATATATAAATTGAAAATATTAAATATTTCATTTTCTCGAGTGGGGATCGAAACCAAAAAAAAAAAACTTGTACATAACATTATTATTAATAATAGAATAAAAATACTGATATCGACATGAATAATAAGTAAGTATAAACTATACAGAACTCATTGTGCGTTATATATGTTATATGTTTTTTATAGTTATAGTAAATAGATGTGGTGTAATCTAATAATAATGCATGTATCATTTATTGCAAAGTAATCAAAAGTTTGATGAAGTGGTGCGCGGCGGCGGGAGACGCGAGAACATGTCATCTTTTATTTCGGGCGTGTTGCGGCGCGGCCGGCCCGCAACATATCCGCGCATGCATGTCTAGCAGAAAATTAATATATGTATGAGCTCGATTGGAATTACAATTATTTATTACAAGCGACCCGCCCGCGGCTTCGTCCGCTTAAATTACACTCATTTATTTACTAATTATTTCAACTATAGTATAGTAGCAATTTAGTATTTAATAATTAATTTATTATTATTATTTTTAATTAATTTATTATTATAACAATTTTGTTCAACTCAATATCTTAAAGGGACGCACTTTTTTCATATTTCAACCGAATTAAATAAAATGAACGCTCAATGTTAAAGGATGGTTACTGAATTATAATATTTGCCGAAATAGTGAAAACTACATTTAAATCTGTACAAACGCAAAAGAAACAGGCAACATTTTAAAAATCACAATTTTGGGCCCTGTTATATTAATAAACGTCCCGTATAAGATATTTTTAATATATCGGTGGGTTTAATATATTTAGTGGTCAATGGAGAAAGCCTGGTTTCTCTGTTGACCACTAAATGCGTTAAAAGCTTTCCAACGATTGCTTACAGACTTGTTCATTGGGTTAGAGAGAGGTAGATTGCATTTTGTGTAACATGATGTAAGTATCTCTTAAGGCGAGATTCGAACTTTGAATACTGCATAAATACAGGATAACTAGTACATCACCTATAGGACTGAACCTAAGCCTGTAGCTTCCATCGTGACCTAAAACGTCTGTTACGTTAGAAAGTAAGAACTTGAGAAAATTTTAAACTTCTTAATGAAGAAGTTTAATAGAAGCGATGACAGCATTCACTGTCACTCGCACATCAAATTTGCAACATGGAAGTCTCGTGTCGCTCGTTTGCCACATGATTTGTTTGCGCTAGGAGTGCGCGGTGCGCGCTGGCTGGCGTGTTGACGTATCTCAAAATAATTATATCGATATCTCCCGATATCGACGTTACATCGAGGTGTTTTGTATGTTTAATCTCTTTAGAAGTATGTACAACGCCATGATTTTACTAACGAAATTTTTACAAAACATAAACTATTCATTTTAGCTAGTTTCATAGTATTGTGTCCTACGGCATCTGACTTGGGGGTAATACAGCCGGTATTCAATCAATTTTTATATAGCAAAATTGAGCTATTCGCGCAATCTATAACTAAGACCCTGATTATTCAGGAGAAAAAATTTAATTTAGGAGGATCCCAAAAAACGTTGGAGAATTTCACAATTTTAAAAAGTTGTGTGTGTGTGTGTGTGTTGTTAAAAGTTATTACCAAATGAAATGCACGGTCCAGGATATTTCAAATGTTTCATTTTCAATCATAATAATATGATGTAAAGTTTTGATAAAAAAAAATACATGTCCCGCTTAGTTTATTTCGCCGGTTCTTCTCAGGTCTGAGGCAGTTTAGCAGACTTTAGTGAACTGGTACGATGGTAAATTTACGTTTTTAACGTTAAAAAAACAAAGCTTGTGACTTCTTATTTTGAATAAAAATATTTGAATCATATAATATACTAAGAGAGCAGCTGATAAATTATCAATAGTGATGATGATATGCATCATTATGTATAATGTTTGTTTGTTCCAGGAGGCAGAGCTTAGTACGTGGACGGCGTTCCTGCAGCGCGCGGTGGACGCCACTTACAACACGGAGGCCATCATAGACAACTTGCACAATCTCGCCGGTAAGCTTAGTCTGAATTGTAAATATTATATTAAATCAAATTAAAAATATATATTTATTTAAATCAAATTTAGTTACAATTATTGAGGCCCTCACATCTGCCGGATACAGCGTGAAGCTGATGGAAGAACTTTAGAAAATTAAAGAATGACTCAAATTGCAATAAGCAATTATTTCACTCTCGACCGCGGTGCGCGGTGGCAATGTGGGCACAGCTAGTTATAAGTTTGACATTTACATTTTGTAACAAAAAAAGTGTTATAAAATATTTTAACTATTATTATATTATATAAAAACATTATCAAAAAAAAATCATATCACATCATACAGCAAATAAAAGTTGAATCTTGTTGAAATATTGTAAATAATTATGGTATTATTCATATAAATGAATAAATAAAAATACATACATTTTTTTTTTTATTATTATTTGTATGGAAACTTTGTTCGATTGTTTAGAATTTTATATTATTTTGATGTTTGTGTGTAATATGTTCTGTTTGTTTCCCTAATGAAAAAAAAATAAAAATTATTTACGTGATTCACTTAGTACAAAACCGGTCCGGAGTAATCTCACTCGGTGACAGTGTCCCTTGAGATGGACACATCTTGGGAGAGCTAGGTTCAACGTCTTTATCTAAATGATGTAAAAAAGGGTAGTTTCATGTTATTTTGCACTTCCTCATGATACTGGAATAAAGTGTTCATCAAGAGTCCTGTGTAACGTCTCACCCTATTGGGGTGAGACGTTATACTGGACTCTTGATTAATACTTGGTGAAAGATTTTTTTCCTTCTCTGTGTGAATTTGGGAACGCCTTGTAGTATCTTGAAAGTTGTCATGATTTTGTTGTACTTTTGACATACTAACTTTAGTTATATTAAGGCATTTTAAAATATGCTACATATTGTTATACCAAAGCTAAGCATGCAAATGCTTGGCTTGGTATAACAATAATTAAATTTAGTTTAATATTACAAAAGTATTTATCTATTACAGCTTCACAAAAACGCTGCGTACGGGAAGTGTCCTCCAGCTGCGTGTTCACGTCCCTGTGCGGCGGCGACGGGCCCCCGGCGGAGGGCGCGGAGGGCCCGGCGGGGGCCCCGGCGGAGGGCGCGGCGGGGGGCCCGGCGGGGGGCACGCCGGCGCGCCGCGCGCCCGCCGCCGCCTGCAGCACGCCCCTCGCGCGGGACTAGCGCGCTGGACGCGATCTTCTAACGACGAGTATTCTGTGCTTAAGCAGAGCTTGTCACTCCGCGACTCTATGTTTACTAAATAATGAGTCCATGAGTTTCATAAATATCTACGAGAAAATTACATAATTTTTGTTACATTAAAAATGTAATACCAATCATTTTTGTAACTGCTAAATCATATAATTTCTTTTACACTATCGTAACATTGATAATTATCAATATTATTTGTCCCAAATGTTATATAATACTTGTAATTAATTATATGCTATGGTTTATTATTATGAGTATGTACAAGTATTGCTTTTGAACCACAAGTGTTATTTTAGTTAGATCTTGATGTGGTCTCGTTCAGTAGGGGGTTCGATTATTTTCTTTATTAGTTACGATTAGTTCACTTTTCCTTCACTCGTCAAGTTGACTACGGTATTAATATATTCAGACGATAATATAATGTGGAGACGCTCTCGAGCGCGAGACCGAAGATGATTCTTATGTTACATGCAATGTAGATTTTATTTTCATTGACTTTTTTATAACATTTCGCATTGATTTTTGTAAATTATTTTTAAGATATTTATAATGTTATTCCACACTTAAAAAAAATAATAATTAGAGAATATGTAAAAATATGTATGTGCTTAGCGGGAAATGAAATTGCATCGTCGACCCAAAAGGATTTTCGGGAGGCGCAAGCTCTTATCTCGCTACGTTCAAATATTAATAAATATTTTTTCTAATTTCCAAATGAAGAATTTAGTGCCTCTAGTGAAAATATTAATAAAAT
Organism: Eueides isabella; assembly: GCA_019049475.1. Lineage (NCBI taxonomy): Eukaryota > Metazoa > Arthropoda > Insecta > Lepidoptera > Nymphalidae > Eueides > Eueides isabella. The sequence goes on from CM032394.1 coordinate 13,785,300, forward strand.
TTTGTTAACATTAATAAAAATATAACAGAGTTTAAAAGTGAGAGATAAACGTTTAATACTAAAGGATTGTACCTTTACATTTGTGAACTGTTAAAGTATTTACAAAGTACGCGCTTCTTGCAAATTAACTATTTTTATTCTATATTCTAGTTCTATTTGCATAGTTGATAGTTGTTGAATTGAAGTTCTCACGTGCGTCGTACTCGTCGTACGTTAGTCGTAGCTCGCTAGTGGGGTACGAGAGCTGGAAGAGCTGCCGTATATCGTATTAGGTTTAAGGTTTAATATACTTTTATTATATACAAATTTGCATGTCGCTTCTTGCATAGCAATAATACACTGCCTCTTTGTACGTATGTTGTAGAATATTAATTGTAGTCAGTAGTTGCATTCTTTAATATACTCTTATACTGCTGGTGGTAGAAAATCGATCGATCTGTGATTGTATTGCGTTCAATATATTGTGTTAATTTATATCTACAGATTAATATTTCCTATGAAATAAATCCATACATGTTATACAGTCCTGTACAATGTGAAGTTTAGAATTTTTATAATTTAGTTCATATACTCGTATAGGATTACGTCCAGAGTCGTCGCTTCTTGCACTTTCAAACGTTACTATTACTATTACTACAATATAAACTACTATGTTATTGGTACACACCAATGTTTGTCTTTGTTGAATATTGAATCCGCGACCTCCGCTCTGAGTCTGCCTCGACTCGCGCTGAGCGCCACGTAAAGTATGTCACGACATAATTCCTCGGAAAGTGTTCTTTTGTGTAGTCGTCCCCCTTCATTGTGCAGCCCTCGATCTGGCACGTATCATACATTTCTCTATTATATATTTTTGCCTCGTATTTAGGAACTTTTGGAAAACTTTTTTCCTATTAAGTTATTGACTCGACCTTTGCCAATTATTTTCAACCTCGATAGCCATCCTGGTGCGGCGGCACGCGCAGACCAGCTCACCGTAAACGTGACGATTGTGTGTTCAATTCGAGGGAATAAATTATCTTCATGACTTGGCTGTGGTATCCCCGGTTTTAGATTAATTTTTGGTTCATAAACGTTATCTTACATAGACACATGATCAGATCGATCGAAATATACTCACTGCACTATTGTACTCGTTAAGACATTTGTAAAGTGAACTCCGCTCGACTGCGCAGTCCGTTTTTGAACTATTTACATTGTTACAAGGCGTTTGCAGGCTGGAGGTGTTCGCTCACTAATCTATTAAAAGACATTTTATATTTGACAGTATTATGAGTGTTGTGTGCAATACGAGAGAACATCACATATATGTATGTCTGTTTACACGAACTCTGTCTTTAATAATATATATTTAATGCTATGTATTGCTATAGTATAGTATAATTATTGTTCCAGAGATTTCTATAGTCTATTATAAAGTTGATATAAATATGTATATAAATTATAAGTATGTATCATTATAATTATAATTGTGGCCAAATTTTCTGTAGTTTTGAGATGATATATTGTAATGTATAATAACTACCTCCGTAATGTAAGACAAAAACACTGCCGCTAATTACTCTATAATTACAATTAACTAATAATTTGATAATTTATAAACATGAAATATTACTCTTAAAAATATTTATATTACTTTTTTTGTTTTGTATTAACATTATTGCAATGTGTTAACATATATGTATTGGTGTCACTGCTAGGGTCGGAGCCAAATATTCCTTTACCTAGATTTACACCATTTACATTTTTGTTTTATTTCATGAAAGTGATTTCAATAATAAATGAAATTAAAGCTTCTAAAAATAAGTGTTTTGATTTTGAGGCGATATTTTAAATAAATACAGGAACCCCCGTCATGTAATATCTTAACGAAGCGAAGGTACCAGTTAAACGTGTTGCGGCCGCGCCCGGACGTGCCCGCTATTGTGGATGTTCCTGTTGGTGGACACCGGAGTTGCTCTATGTAGTGTTAGATCGTATATTGTCTCTGTGGTAGTGTGGTGGTACATACGAACATGCGCCACGTTTTACGTAATTTCATGTTTTATTACAATGAACGTATTGAATAGCTTCATTTATGACAGTTGAAAAGTTATTAATGAAAACAATAATATTTGCATTGTCTGGTGCACGTGCCTGTGCCAGCCGGACGTGACACAGGCTCTGCTCGGACTGCTGACTCCGCTTCGCATTCCAAGCGAGTGTCGGGTGCCGCGGGGTGAATTGAAACAATAAATTACATTGTATTTCATTATCTTATTTTATTTAAAACCTCACCTAAGCTACGTTATTACAACAAATCTCGAATATGTAAAGGTATCAGACTCATATTGGCAAGTTCGCCGAGGGCCGCCCCCAGTGGAGCAGGCGGGCCCTCGGCACTGCACCGCGGGCGACGTAGTACGGTTACAAATACTTAATACATTAGTGGTTACAGACAAATGCTTAATGACTTACCAAACACTTATTTTATAGTAATTATTTTCTATGAAGGAATATCGAGATAGCGTAAACAATATTCTTACATATAGATATTAGTAATCGTATCTCAGAGCTTGTGTTTGCTAAACATATATAAATAATAAAAACTAAACTATACACTAATTTAGCTGCGTAGTACTTAAGCAACATACCCTTCAATGTGCTTATAGTACGAGATCTGGTCGCAAGAATATGCAGGTATTCGTTTAAAAAAATAGATGATGGTAACCTCCGCTTGCGACAATTATTTTGAAGGCAACCATAATTAATAGTACAGAGACAATAAAAGCCTTTAAATTAATTAAATGAAATATCTGTTCATTACACCTACCAATCCATGGCTGTGGCGGACAAAGAACTAGCTTCCATAACTTACATGTACCTATCTTACATTTTTTCAAATGATATTGTGTTCACAAAAAAAGAAATGTACGAACAATTTATTGACAAAAACAAATGCATTTAAGGTGATTATGGCATAATTATACGAGACGACAGATAATATTAAAATGTTTATTTATAAAAAAATTGTAGGGTAAACTTGCTTAATTCGTACTTGCGCCTAAATCGTACCTCGTCTATATCTCGGCTTGGGGAGTAGTTACCAGCGCCTCTGGTGGCATAAAATGTCAATAACAGTCGGCCATATTGTCATGTGATAAATGAACACCTGTTACGTTGCTCCCGCCTAAAATATTGAAAAGGTAAGTTTTTTCTTACTTTTTGAGTAATATTTTCGCATAATTCATAAGAACTGTATTCAAAGTATATCGTTCATAAGTTGTTTTACTGTTTATCATATATTTATGCGTATATTTATGAATGTATTTCGCATAGTAAAACCAGCTTGCTTGTTGATTTTTTTTTTGCGGCAAATTTGAAATTCGTTTGACCCTTGTGCTTATTTCGTACTCGCAGCAACTTCCTAAAACGTACCGGTACGATTTAGGATTTTTTTTTAATTTTTTTGTTTGTTTCTAATTATTCTTGCTACTATTTTAGGGTAACATGTCGAAAAGAACATATAATGGAGCAAAGACGGCATGGAAGAAGCAATTAAGAAATATAAAGATGGTGACTTGAAATTTAATGAAGTTTGTCGAATATATAACGTACCGAAACCAACATTTAGGCGACATTTAAAAGGTCTGAATAGACACCAAAGTATAGGTCGTCCAAAAGATTTGACCATGGAAATGGAAGCAGAACTTGTGAGACATATTTTATCGTTAGAATCGAGATTTTTTTGGTCTAACCATAACCGACTTACGACGCTTAGCATATCAGTTAGCAGAAAAATACGGATTGAAACATAGATTCAACAGAGAATCAGAACTAGCCGGTTGGAAGTGGTATTATACATTTATGAAAAATCACCCTGAAATATCGTTACGAACACCAGAAGCAACATCAATGGCTCGCTGCAAAGGATTCAACAAAGAAACTGTCATGGCTTTCTTTGACAAATATGAATCAATCTTGGATATGGACCAATTTGCAGCTGACCAAATTTTTAACATGGATGAGACAGGTTTGTGCACAGTGCATAAACCTTCTAAAGTTTTGGCTCAAAAAGGGAAACACCAAGTCGGAGCAGTAACTAGCGGGGAACGTGGTGTCAACACTACATGCATTTGTTGTATGAACGCTGCTGGTGAATTCGTACCACCCATGCTTATATATAAACGAAAAAGAATGACAGATGACTTAAAGCGTGGAGGGCCACCAAACACCATTTATGAGTGTTCAGATAGCGGATGGATTGTGAAGGAATTGTTTATGAAATGGCTTGAACATTTTATTAAGTGTTTGAGACTAGAAAAGTCTAAAGAAAATCAAGTTCTTCTCGTCTTAGATGGACATTCGACGCACACGAAAAATATTGATGCTATTAGTCTTGCAAGGGAGTATGGAATAATTATGTTATCTCTGCCTGCGCATACAACGCACAAGTTGCAACCCCTAGATAGGACTTTTTTTAAATCGTTAAAACAGAATTTTAATGCTGCTTCCTCTTCTTGGATGCGAAACCATCCTGGTTCCGTAATAAAACAGGCAAACATCGCAGAAATTTTTGGCAAAACATATCCTCGATCAGTCTGCATGGACAAAGGTATTAATGGCTTTGAGTCCCGCGGATTATGGCCATCTAATCGCTTTAAAATCAGGGATGAGGAATTTGTCACTCTTGACGAAAATGCCGATCTAAATGAAACAACTGGACTGGACTCTCAGGACTGGTTAAGTGAAAGACAACAAGAACAAACTAATTCTGGTATATGTGTACCACAATTCAATAGAACTAAGTCGCATGAAAATACGGATCAATGTTTAGCAGAGAATAGGGAACAGAGTTCTTTAGAGGTTGACGCTAATAAATCTACTAAGTCAATTCGAGAGACACTTGAAATATTATCGCCATTAAATTCCATTTCAAGTCATTCAAACCAGTTAAAAAGAAAAACCACAGGTGCACTCGTTATTACAGGAAGTCCATATAAGCAAGAGCTTGAAATGAATATAGAAGGAACCAAGAAGAAGACCGTATCAAAGAAGCTAAATGTCAAGGAAACGAAAATACATCAAAAAGAAAACAAGAAAAAGAAACAAGAACAAGATGAAAATGACAGTTGGTATTGCAAAATATGCCAAGAAGACGTAAAAGAGAACATGATTAAATGCAGTAATTGTGAAGCATGGATACATGAGCTATGTGCAGGAACAACTAAAGAAACTAAATGTTATTACTGTGATGACTGTGAGGAATTGGCGACGAGCATCCGTTGTATTATTTAGAAGTAATCTACATAGATTAGTTATTAATATTGTGATTTTTAAGACTGTAAACCAATGATAAGATCTCAAAGTACGATTTAAGAATATACTAGTACGATTTAAGATTAATGGTCTTAAATCGTACTTTTTTTAAGTTTTTTAAAATTGTTTATTTCTACGAAGTTTATAAAATTTATGTTGTTTTGTGTTAAAATTTTAATAGAACATTAGTCAAATAATAATTACTTAATATAAATAACTGTGTATCTTTCTTCATTTCCAAAATATTTGAGGTTCTCCTTAAGTGGTACGAATAAGGCAAGTTTACCCTATCATTTAAAAACAACCCTATAGATTTTTACTACTGCTATTATTTGATTTTACATTAGAAAATGTAGTACGCTGATTGAAGAAAATTTATTCTATACCGTTGTAGAAGATACTCAATGAACATACGATTACTAATATCTAAGCGTTTACAAATATATTTCTTACAGATATTTGTTAAAATATAATATTCCATAAGGTACCTACCACTAGCACTAGTCACGACCTTTGCTCACTCAGACTGTATGTTAATGGTAACAGATGCAATTTCTTACTTCAGCAGCGGAGTTAAAGCAGGTTACGAGGAAAATATTAGCTAAACATTACTAGGATATTATATTATATACTTAGAGTACGTAAATTTACTTTAATTATAGTGTTATACAATACAGGAAGACTTCGTTTCTATGAGAGTGCGTGTTACGTGATAATAGTTTAAATGTTTATTGCAATTTTGAAATATTTATTATTTACATAAGTAAGAGTTGATTATCAGTAAATGATAATTATAGCGTGCATACGTATGTTTGTTTACATCTAAACTTACACAAAGTAATACTGCGGCGCGTGCGCGGCGAGCGTCGCCTCATAAATACTTAAATATTATATTTACAGTCTCGACAACGATTCAGAGATCGCTTGCATCGTCGGTTCAGTTTAGTTTGGCACATGGGTGTCTAGGGCGCGGGCGGCGCGGGCGGCGCGGGCGGTGCGGGGCGCGGCGCGCGCGGCGGCGCCAGCACGGCGTGCGGCACGGGCACGGTGCGGCCGCCCGCCTGCACGGACACGTGCCCGCGCCGCGCCGCGCCCAGCGCCAGCACGGTGTCGCCCGCGCGCAGCCGCACGCCGCCCTCGTCCCAGTCCGCCACCACCGTGCGCTGCTGTGGGTAGCCCAGCTTCACGCCGTTTGACACCGTGTACGCGCGTGACGGGGGCAGCGGCGGTGGGCGCTCCTGCAACCGCCGTGGGAATTATTGGATTTGGAATTATGTTCTATTATGGTGTTTCTCATTTTAATGTTGCTCATTGCGATGCTCGGGATACTACTCACCAGATCGAGGCCGAAGAGGGAGCACGCCCTCTTGACGAGTAGCGGGTCGCACTTGGTGACGTTGGCGGGGTCGGGCGGCGGCGTGCCGGCGAGGGGCGCGGGGCGGCGGCGCGCGGGCGGCACGGGCCGCGTTGCGCCGCGCACGCTGCGCGCTCTCTGCGCGCGCCACGCCGCCTGTATGCACTCCGCGGCCGCTTGTCGCCGCGCCCTCCGCATACGCTCCAGTACCTAATATTAATTTATTTGCTATAACATTCCAATCTCTCAATACTTTGTCCAGCACGAAGCAAGAGTTGAACAACTCACCTGTCGCATGCCCTCGCTGAGGAACACGTGCCGCTTGCCGAGCGCCCAGCGCACGGCGGCGGGCGAGGCGGGCGCGGGTGGCGCGGCGGCGGCGGCCACGGCGCGCAGCACGCGCGCGCACGCGGCGCCCGACTCGCGCTCCGCCGCGCCGCCCGCGCCGTCGCGCCGCCACAGCGCGCGGTACCGCCCGCTGAACGCGCGGAAACGCATCCGATGCGGGTAGCCAGTAGCCATTAGTTGTACTGTTTCCAGAATTTGCAACGCTCGCACCTGTGGTTTTACATTTAACATGTAATTTTGGAAAATCAGTCTCTAAAAAATGTTTTTTTTTCGTCAATAATAAATTTTATTCATTTTTTTATTAGATTAGAAAAATGTACAACTAAGACAGTTTAGGCCACAAGTTTGTTTCAGCCTCACGCCAACTCTGCCCGCACATGGGGTGGACAGAGGGAACTCCCCGTTCTGTCCCCCACTTTTCGCAGAATTTGGAAGTAGGAATTGATTAATGGAAATTAAAGCCGCACTTTGTTACCCCAGCAGAAAGAAGTGAAAACCCTCAATATTTACTCAGCTTCACGTAGTATCCCGCATGAGGCAGGGTAGGCAGAGGGAACCCGGGAACCTAGTGTTAAGACATTCCGTGCCACTTCCGGTCCCTACTTTCCGCCGAATTTGAGCCACTGCGTGTTGAGTGGCGGAACTCAACGCCGCGCTTTATTATCAGAGCGAAGAAATGAACACACTTACACTCTTGTGCCGCTGCGCCACGGCAGGCCTCAATATTTCATTTGAAAATATGAAATAGTTTAGAACGATACGAGGATCAACCACACAAACTATCGGTTTTACAGTCTTACGCTTGTGACCCAGCGCCATGACTGACCTCAGGTCCTAAGTAATCATAAAAAATTACTTCTAGTTCATAAGATAACAAAAAACTGTTTTAAAAACTGTTTTAAAATTCATTTATCTAAATGTTGAAAATTTTATTTTGTATCTATGATTAAATGTGCAAATTGTGTCCCACCACGACACGACGCTTTATGGTTTTGTAATGGAAACTAAAACCTGTGTCAGGTAATTTACCAATAACAGTTGCCTTGTAAGAGCTTAACAATCGTGAGATTGTTGGTGACTCTGTATGCATACTTCGTTGAATAAAAATAAGATTTTCCTCTCTCTTCTTATCAAAGAAAATTATTGTATTGTCTGATAAATTCGGTCAAGATTTTCAATCCTTATTTAGTCAACATTTATTAAATACATAGAGCAGTTATCAATTCAATATTGACAAAATGAAGTATATATGAAGAATGTAAATGAATAATACTTACTGTTTGTACTGTTACATGGAAACAGTTTGTTGAGAGACACAACATGTACTAAAGACTATAGACAATTTGTCTGAGTTATATTGTAAAAGTAAATGAGATTTAAATTTGACATAATGTAATGCGAGGTCTGATTATACGTGTCTACATTAAATTCCGCAATGTATTGTAAGCTTACCGCTGCATACATTTAAAGTAATTTAAAAAAATACTAAAAATAAAAGCTTATTTTTTTGGATTCATTCGACGAGTCAAAAGTGCTAACAATAGTCTATTTGAATAAAGAATATTTTGAATACTTAATAAAAATAACATTAGTGAGTAGACTCGTTACGGCACCTGTCTGGCCACTGTGGCGCGATCGAACAGCATGGGCGTCTCGTTGGCGTTGGCGCGCAGGCAGCGCACGAAGTGCGGGCGCGCGTGGACCAGCGTGCGCAGCAAGTTGTCGAGGCGCGTGTGGAAGTCCTGCGTGAGCGTGGACGCGGGCGCCGCCGCCGCGCCGCCCGCCGTCGGCGACGCGCGGAACTGCGCGCCGCACGGCCCGCCCGCCGCCGCCAGCGCCTGCAACACGGACACACGCGTTACAGCGCCCTCGCGAGTCGCGTGACGTCGACCACGGGGGTCGTGACGTGGCGACGTCGACTCACTTTGAGCTCCGCCCCGAACAGATGCGTCGCAAAGCCGAACTCGCAGGACCTGGTGTCGAAGGCGGCGAGCAGTTCATCCGGCACGGCGTCGCGGTTGGCGTCCAGGAAGTCGCTGGCCTCGTAAGTCACCTCGCCCGCGTAGTGCCGCACGGCGAAGCGGCGCGGGTGTGGCGGCCGCGCCTCCGCCAGCCTCGGGTGGCCTCTGTCATGAACGTCAAATTAACATTCTCTTCAATAACTTCACATACTCTTCAATTTTCAATAAGTCGAAATGATAATTTACTCTTCAACATTTAATAAGTATGTATTGAATAGTTAAGATCGGCAAAATCGGTACCTGTGTGCAGCTTTTACGCGTGCCACGTACTGCTCGGGGGAGGTGCGTGCGGCGCACTCGGCGTCGAGCGTGGCGAGCAGGCCGGTGCGCAGCGACGACACCAGGTCGATGCACGGTACGTTGTCCACGTACTCCACCTCCAACGCGCCGCTCACGCCCTCCTCGCGACACGACTCCGCTGACGACTTATAACAGACAATAATGCATTTAGTGCTCATATTATTCCGGTATATTTTACTAGTGTGTTATTATTATTACAACTATTATAGGATACCTTAAAGACGTGCGTGTTATAAAAGTGCTGCATGGTCTCAGCGCACAGGTTGGCGCACAAGTGCTCGAGGCGGCTGGGCGCGGCGTCCTCGAAGCCAAACATGTCGAGGATGCCCACGAAGCCGTCGGTGACGTGACGTACGGCGTCGTTGAGCGCCGCCATGGAGCGCGCGCCCGCGCGGCCCCGCGCGCCTCCACCCGCGCCGCCGCCCGCTGTCGAGGCCCGCCGTGACGCAGCGTCCTGCACATATAGCGTGACTAGACGATTCACTGACTCCTAGAGGTCGAGCCGGAGCTCGGTCTCGTAAGCGTGACGACTTCAATACTTACGGATTCGTTGGAGTCAGAAGACAGAGTACCAAGTGTGGAGCCGAGGCGCTTGAGGGAATTGGCGCGGCGCACGATGGTCGCCACGGTGCGGCAGTAGAGCGCCTTGGAGAGCGAATCGCGAGCGGCGGCAGCAGCGGCGGCGCCGGCGGCTGCGCGCACCTGCCCGCGGGCGCGCGGCGCACAGCGTGTGCCGAGCCCGCGCAGCAGTGCCGCCGCGCCCACGCCCAGGAGCGAGCCCGCTGCCACCAGCTCCGCCTATATTTATAACAATTGCCTCGCTTAAACATTTTTCTTTGTAACACTACTTTAGGCTGATATTATAACATAATATTGGTAATTATAATAATATTTATTTGATAATAATGTTTGTAATTTTTATTAGTAATTATAATTAACCGAAGCTGCAATGTAGTCTGACGCTCGGCCACCCGCGCCGGACAGCTTTGGTAATAAAAAAAAACATATTGTATAAAATAATCTAGAGCAGTGAAATTTCCGTCCGGAATCTTAAATAACGCATGGTACGGTATAAATATAGACTTATTTTTATCATGGCACGCACTTATAAAAATAACTTTATGTTTTTACCAAGAACACACTGAAATTTCCATTTATTAACAAAAAAAATAATCAACAACATGATAATAAACAAATAATGTTTATTTCTTAATATTTTATAATATGATACTAATCGATAAATTCTGAAAATTTCTTCATGTTATGTTTAACGGTTGATTTACAATATAATCTTAATCAAAATTACCTAAAATGTATATTATATATTATTATTAAAATTAAAGAAAAGTCTTTGGTAAATCAATTTTTGTTTAAAAAAAAACCATATATGGTATACTTAATTTTTATGATCAACTTCAAATTGGGGGGTCCACTTGACGTGACTTTGCTCTAATGATTAAAATCCTTCTTACCACATACCGAAATTATCGCCTTATTATAATACAAAAATAGCAGATTTTAAAAAATTTGAAAAAAGTATGAATCAATTTTCCTTTCAAATGAATGAAATATTATTATATTATTGAATTTTTAGTTATTGTTTAATATTAAACACCTTGAAGTCGGTATTTCAAAGTCATATTATTTTAAAAATTATTCTCTCAGCTTCACGTTGTATCCTGCAGATGGCAGAAGGATCTTGATAACCTAGTCTTAATTCACTCTGTCCCTCACTTTCTACCGAATATGAGGCATTCTACCAGAGCGAAGAAATGAAAATATTGAACATTTTATTAGAAAATATTAAATATTTAATTTCCTCGAGCGGTGATTGAACTCATAACCTGTAGTGTTTACAGTCACAGTCAAACGACATGAAAATTTGATACTACTAACGATCAAATATAATATCTCACCTCTCCGTTAGGCTCGGCGGTGCCTTCAGCATTATCGGTGAAGTGCACGTTGCCCAGCAGCAGCACAGCGGCTAGTACGCGGATCACGTCGAGAAAAGGAATGCCGAGAACTCCTAGGCAGCTCTTCCAGGCATGAAAGCGCGCGCTATCCTCCGCCTCCGGGCGACGAGGATTCGACGACGCCAGGTAGCTGTCAACGTTTTAAGAACAAATAAATAAAAAAAAATGCGTTGCGATGCGACGATGCGATGAAAATTAAAATAATTAAAGTAAATTTATTACACTCTTATTGTACTAACGAGCAAATGATTTCAATGTACTTTAATAAGGAGACTGTTGTTCCAATGAACAGTATGTTTTACAATTGCTCTGATGGTGTATGAGTTTCAATTATGTAATTCAGGATGATTACCGCAAGTCATTCGCAGTGTACCCGTCGAGGTGCAGCTGCGAGCGCTCGTCCGGCGTCAGCCCCGCCAGCATCTGGTAGAAGATGTGGTAGTTGCACTCGCCCACCGGCGGCCGCACCACACGCGTCTGGTCCAGGAAATAGCAGTGGATCTTAGTGCGGTACAGCGCGCCGTCTGTCACCTGCACCTCGATGAAGTGCCCCTGTTCACATCGTACTTGTACACATTCACACCTTCACTTTAATTAAAGAATCCACCAATGTACACATACGTGAGTTGCGACTTACGATTCGGCTGGAGTGTGAGTTGGCGTGCGTGGTGGCGGTGCCCAGCGAGCGCAGCACGGTGAAGGCGGCGGCGAGGTGCTTGAAGGCGTCGGTCTCAGCCCCGCCGCCCGCCACGTCGAACAGACGTCGAAGCAGAACCATCGATGCGTATGTTTTCCCGGAACCCGAGACACCTACTCGACAAAATGAGCTATATTATTTCTGAATTCGTAACAAGTACAATTCTACATACTTAATCAATCAATTAAAAAAGTTTACCGGATAGTATAATTGCCTGCGGCAGGCCAGTGTCGGCCTGGTGGCGCACGGCGTCGTGCACGAGGCGCGCCAGCTCGGGCCGATGTGCACGCGCGGCTCCCGGTGTCAGCGCGTTGCCCGCGTCCGTATACGCGTTCATCGCTATCAATATCGGCCCAACGGAGGTCTGTCGAGGACACGCAACGTTACTTTAATTACATTAGGACATAACAGCATAACTATTGAAATTTTATCGCTATAATTAAAAAAAAACTTTATTGGCTTCGATCTTTCTGTTTTTGTTGTAACGATTAGCGGAAGTGGAACGGTCTTAACGGTGGAAGTGTCTTAACACTAGGTTTCCAAGTTCCCTCTAACTACCCTGCCATGTGCGGAATACAGAGTGAACCTGAGTTAAAATACTGATACTGTTCGATTACACTATTCTTAATTAAAAGACGACTTGAAAGTTGTGGACTATTATATCGTGCTGTGCAGCCTGTGCATGTTACTACGATAAGAGACTTTTACGCCGTGACCGACGTTGACTTGTTGGTATCGTTTTTTTGTGCTTTAATTACCAATTTTAGCTTAAAGTGGAATATGAAAAAAGAATTACCTACATATTTGATGAATTATAAGATATGGTGGTAATATGAACTTACATAATATTTGTTATGGTAGAATCTTCCTTGCAGCGCGCGGACCACGGCATCTTCAGTAAGAGGGCCGTGCAGATGTATGAGATCGTCCACGTCGTTGCCCGCCCCTGTACCTGAACCAGTGGACGCGCCCGCCACGCCGCTGGCGCCCGGCGCCGGGCCCGCGCCCCCTGCGCCCGGCGCCGCGCTGGTGCCCACCACGCCCGCACACGCACCGCGCCATCGCGCTTCTAATTACAATTACAAGTCATTGAAACAACAATCATAATAATTCTATAAAATATTATTGTAATATAAAATGTAGTTATTACGGATCTAAATTGTCCTGATGAGAGCGTCATAATACTACGGTTCCCAGGTGTCTCTGTCTATCCTGCTATATGACTATGAGATATACAGCGTGGGGTAAACAATAGCTGAACAGTAGTGTTTATTTTAATTTAAGCTAAATAAAGGAATACGTACTTTCTGTACGTTTTTTATTGTTGTTTGTTTTTAGGGAATGTTATGTTATGTAGGTAGGAGAGACTGAGGTGTGTTTCGAAGGTTGTGATTTGCAACAACTGTGATTAGTTACCAGTTGACTGGGAGTGTGTGTTTGCATCATTTAAAGTCAAAAGCCGACTACAAAGTAAATATTAAATGATTTTTTTAACATTCGTATTTTTACAAAGAAGATATGTGTTACTCGTACCTATATACATTTTAAACTTCCTTCACCAAGGACTTTCAGCAGATTTTAACATACTTTGTGTTTCTACTCATCTCGTTTATGATTTTTACGACTATTTTTAAATTATTTTTTATTCAGTTTTTTCATGACATCATATGTATCATAATTTATATGCTGCATCTTCTGAAAACCCAAAGGAAATCCGACTGCACACACGGCCTTAAACTAATACGTCATTCTGTATTTACAGAATAATTTTAAAAATAAAATTCGTACCGTCTTGCCTGCTTTACAACCTTTCCTATATAAAATAAACTTTAACTCAACTCAGTATGAGTATGTATTACTCATCTACAAGTGGATTACAAATCATAATAATAATGATAGATGTTTATAGTACTTGTATATAAAGCAAAACGTCTAAATTGTTTCAACTCCTCGGTCTCCCTACATGATATGACTAATATGAGGTCTTCTCGGTACGATCCACATTCCAATGTCCAAACCGGTGCTTAATATTATTCGACCAATTTGCAAGTAAATGACTCGAAAATTAGTGAAACATAATTATAATCAACTACTTAGACTCTACAATGCTTTAACTACATTGAGTTGTATAGGAAATGAATGTCAGGTAAGGTTTATGTTGTTAATAGAAGGTGCGCGAGTACCTGGCGGGGGCGGCGGTGGATGATGCGGCTGCAGGGGGGGCGCGGGCGCGGGCGGCGGGAGCGACAGAGGCGCGCGCGGCGGCACCGCGGGCTGCGCGGGCTCCGCTGTCGGCGGCCCGGCCCCGCCCGCTGCGCCCGCCGCGCCGCCCACGTGCAGGTGGTTGCGGAGGGTGACCAGCTCCGAGCTCAGGCTCAGCAGCCGCCGCTGGAGGGTGACGGCCTCGTTCGATGACGAGGCATCTGGAACGGTAGGTACTGCTTGATGTTATATGTCCGTTTGTTATATGAACGCCATAGTGGTGCAGTGGGGCTGCGTCTCATTATGAACGTGCAGTTTGAGGGTTCGATCGATTAATATTTTCATTTTCCGCTTTGGTGCGACACAGTCGACTCGAGCAGAAAACAGGAAACTAATTATTGTAACATAGTGTTCTCTGTGTCTACTCTGATCCATGCAAAATAATGAATATAGCAAAAAAAATATAATAACATAACGGCTGAAAATTATTAAAGACACACGAAATGTCAATACTAAAATTAAAATCTGCTATAGTACCAGCACTACATACACATACGTACATACATGTAACATCTGTCACCGCCGCGGCACAGACTCGCCAGGTCTGTCCGGCAACAAAGACACACAACAAACAAAGTATCTTTGGATTCAAGACATGAAACCGTCGAAACTTGAATGAAGCAACGTTTAGTGTTGAAATAAAATAAAATCTGTATCTTAGTCAAATAACACGTCATCAACGTAACAAACATGCATAAGTGTTCGTGAGTGATGAGTTGACGATCGACCGCCTTAGAGTAAGGAGCCTGCGATACGTGCTGCTTAGTAAGTTTAATGTAAAAGTGTTTCTATACATTGTTTTATTTATTTTTGTAATAAATCAGTATGACTTAATAATTTACACACAAATTAAATGTATTCTTTTACTATTTTTAAAGTGTTATTCCACACTTTAAAAAGAATACTAAATTTAAAAACGTATCAAAGTTTACAAATCTTGGACGGTTTCCAAGAGGCGCGGGTTCATACCCTGCTTCGTTCACATTTTGATACGTTTTTAAATTTACTAAATTTACTGTACACGATGTGGACATTTTGATAGTATTTGATAATTATAAATAAATTCGCCTATACCGAAACCACCTCAGGTGGCTCACAAATGGTCCACGTTTGGTGCTTGCACGGTCGTGCGCATAATCGGGGAAAGTACATAGCACAGTGAGGTCACGTAGTGGAGAGGAGAGCGGAGGGGACCGGTCCGGGCGCAGCGGCCGCCGCCAGCACCGTGTTCCGGACTCGCGCCACTACCACTAACTGCGACCTTGCGACCGGCGACTTACAATTTAATTTGGACTGGAACTATGAACACATGCCACAGCAAAACCCTTTTTATTGGTGCGCGATCGAAGGACGCCGCCTTCCCGGCCACCTCCGCCGCAGCTCGAATATTTGAAGCTTTTATTACCGAGCCAACATTGGGCCATGCTCGTGAAAGTACCACAAAGGTTTGTTAGAAAAGTGTTACGCAAATAATTTGGTATTTGGATATCCTTATTATTGATCATAACTTATTTTGCGTAAAACCTAAATACAAGGCAATAGAATATAAACGTAGTGGAACAAGAAAGTAACTACTTGATACTTGCCTATAGCACAGTAAGATTGCGTGTCGAGAGAGATTGTTGCGCTAATAAACAGTTACGGGCTCAATTGCGATGAAATAGAGTTTTCCTCATGCTCTAGGTGTGATGGGAGTTGAAGTGGACGTGACTGTGTGTGTGTATGGGAAGGCGCGGCGACGGGCGGTTAATTGTGTTCTCTCCGAAGGAATGTCCGTCCGGCCGCCGCCGCTGTAAGCCGTGCGCTACCTTACTTATAAACTGTGCTTTAATTTACGAAATTTAACAAAGTAAGAATTCCTATATCTCTGAATCTATTTAGGAAACAAATTACGGCATATTTATGATGTGTTTGTGTTCGTATCTGCCTCCCATATATAGTAGAGCAGAAAAAAGACTAAAAATTAAAACACTCCCTCCTGCTCAATCAGTTTTGAGCTGATCACCGTATCATTCATAAATGCAATGGCAGAAAAAAGTATATCATTCAAACGAAATGATTCCTGTATTCATATCTTGTATTCCTGTATGTATTCATTTCCTGTATTCCTGTATTCTTTAGTCTATTTTGAAGGAACTAATATGACGTGAGCACAAAAATATATTATAACTTATTTTAAAACATTTCTCAGCATTAAATATTTCACAACAGGTACTCTACGTGATTAGGTGCACGTACGAGTACGTGTAAAACTAGCGGCGCCCGAGTTGTGGTACGAAGTATTGTGGTCCTATAACTTATTGCTCCTATTGACCTATTGTTTCCTTGGTTGTTGTTACTAGTTACGAAATATGAACATAAACCAGAACGGTTCTATGCGTAATAGAATAAACAACTACCATATGAGATAGAAAACCGTGAATAAAGTATGTTTTGTAAAAGCTTGAATTTTCTGTGCTTTAAGAGATCGTACGTACACTTGGAACTCTACTCTACTCAGCTTCACGCTGTATCCCGCACGAGGCAGGGTAGGCAGAGGGAACCCGGGAAACTAGTGTAAAGACACTCCGTTCCACTTCTGTTCCCCACTTTCCGCCGAATTTAAGGCATTGCGTGTTGAGCGGCGGAACTCAACTCCTCGCTTAGCCTTGTTACCAGAGCGGAGAAATTAAACATTAAATATTTAAATTGAAAATATTAAATATTTTATTTCCTCGACTGGGGATTGTACCCAGAACCTGTAGTTTACAGTTACTCTCTTGTGCCGCTGCGCCACGACAGGCCTCTTACACATTACACTACCAAATTTAATAATATTTAATAATAATTTGATGATGTTGACCGACAGACAGATTAGAGGCATTTCTATTGTTTATGCAGTTACTTTTTAATGTATGGAAGTATTTATTAGCTGTACGTGTGTGACATTGACTATAAATTATGAGAAGATGAAAGTTAGCTTGTGTTTATTGAAAATGTACAATATTATTTAAATTAAAAATAAAGGCTCTAAATGTTGTTTTTTGTTATTTCGGAAAACGCAATTGGGTATTTATTTCACAGATGTATGTATGTATGTATATATATATATATATATATATATATATATATATATATATATATATATATATACATATATACATATATATATATATATATATATATATATATATATATATATATATATATATATATATATATATATATATATATATATATATAAAAATAAATTGCGGTGCGGTTTTTATCTCATGACGTAAATATAACCGTTGATTTGTCAATAATCGACACTTGCATATCTCGTGTTAATTGATCTTATTGATTGTTGATATGTAATTTCGGTTTGGATTAATTTTCAGATATAAATATATAAATGTAATACCATTATTTATTGTGTACTCGGCTTTGCCTGTGCAACTTCACCCCCTTCTGTTTATTTGTGTTTTGGTTTTCAGGTTCACGCTATGTCGCCGCACTGCACGTGGCAGGGTGGCAGAGGGAACTTAGTATTAAGACATTCCGTTCTGTTTTCTGAGGCAAAGTATGTTGAGAGATGGCAATTAGCGCCGCACTTTTGTTTCACATTTCAGGTGTCAGACTTTTTTTATTCAATGATATTTAATTATTTAATAATTTTAGAAACATGTAGAAATCTATAATAATCACTTGAACTTTTCAATTCTATATGCGGTCGACAGCATTTATGTATATTACAGAGATTACTTTTAATATTCATTTTAGTGTTTTACAAATAAAGAAAATAATATGTTTATTTACGAAACTATTTTTAACAACATATTTATGTATTGTAGAACGTATATAATACAGAAAATATCCTTGGTAACACAAAAAATCCTCTGGATTATATATAGAGAAAGTTTGTTAAAATTATATCTTCAAAAAAAAATATGACGAAGAGTGCTATGGACAAAAAGTTTCTAACTAATTAATGGAGCATCACTTTTTAAATTGATTACAATTTAAGTATTGTAAATTTCATCACATATACAAAAGCGAAAGGTCACTCTCACTCACTCACCTAACACGAAATCTCATAAACTACAAGTGCTGTAAGAGCTTCAAATTTTGCAAATGTATTATTTTTATTTAGTACGTGCTACCTAAGACGGATTATCGAAATTCAATCTTTGAAAGAGTATTTATAGGGTTGATAATTTGTATAAGGGTCTTTTTTTTAAGATATTTCATTTTCTTCCATTCGAATCAGTTACCGAGATTTGTGCGTTTATGCAAACAAACTCTCCCCCATTATAATATAAGTATATGTTTATATTATTACCGCTCCATCATAAACACATAGCGAAATTCCAATGTAAGGTAGCTCGTATGTAATTACACACAGAATTTCCCGATAAATGCACTATATATTTCACACAAAAATATTTATGTTAAAAAACAGTACGTTGTCAGATTAGGGAGCTCTATAGTAACTTTATTATTATTAATGTAGATAACAGAGATTATAGGTACACGCTGTTCTACGCGCCTCGGAGCCTGAGGCTCGCGAGTCATACGGTATTACTGAGTCGCCTGAAACTTTAGTTTCCAATATATAGCCATTAACCTTAACTTTTTTTTTTTCAGCTTCACGCTGTATCCCGCACAAGGCAGGGTAGGCAGAGGGAACGAAAGTGAAACCTAGTGTTATGACACTCCGTTCCACTTCCTTTCCCCACTTTCCGCCGAATTTGAGGCATTGCGTGTTGAGGGGCGGAACTCAACGCCGCGCTTTGCCTTATTACCAGAGCGAAGAAATGAAACATTAAATATTTTTTAAATTGAAAATATTAAATATTTCATTTCCTCGACTGGGGATCGAACCCAGAACCTGTCGGTTACAGTCACACTCTTGTGCCGCTGCGGCACGACAGGCAACCTTAACATTATAATAAATATAGATATAACTAAATTAAACTACAAAAGTAATTCAAATTATTAAGGTCAAGGGCCGCATGGGGGTCACTAGTTCTAATATAAAATAAATAAACACGTAGCTTAAAATGGTGAAGCCGTTCGTTTACAAATAACTTATCTGAGCTATTGTATTTCCCCAATACATATCAGTGTTGAGCAGTCGATGTAACGCGGAACGCGTTACAAGAAAAAAATCTGATCGAATGTTGGATTAGTCTGTAACAAGCTTACTAAGCAAAAACCGTGATTCACAACGTGCCTCGAACGTGGCGCTCTGCACTCGCCTCCACTGCGGCCCGGCACCTTATGGACCGACGACCGACGTAAAACGGGAACTCGTGGCAAATACTATTAATTGCATTAATTGTTCATCATTAACTTTACCGCAGCTTGCGGTTATGTATGGCGACAACATTTTTTATTCACTATTTCCTTTTAGTAAAGATATTATAATCGTTTACATTACTTAAATAAAAAAAACCGTATCTTAACCAAGTGCCTTCTTTATCTTATGGGACATAAATAAGTAGTTAATATGGTAGCTATGTAAATATTAGTTATAAATGTTTAATATTTTTAAGTGTTATTCCACGTACGTAGCAGGATTTGAACCGGCGCGTAGCTTGATAAGAACGTATGGCTTAGTTTGTCAGAGCGCTTGGGTTTCCAAGAGGCGCGGGTTCAGATTCTGCTATGTTCAAATTTTTATACGCTTTTAAAATTTACAAAATGTGAAAATGTCTTCGTATCTTAGATACGAAGTTGTGCTCTGCAGCTCAATATTCGTGGATCGTCGAAAGCAAAACCCTGGTTTCCTATTCCTTAACCTGTTTTACGAAATGTATAGACATGTTTCAGCTTTTCAATCATAACTCCGAGCAATAGAAGTTAGTGTCGCGAATCATATGAGCTATAATGGGACTACTTGATGACTTGTTCCATTCTATTACCCACATTTAACTTCTGACGTTTGTCTCTTGAATAACAATCAAATGATTCCTAAATTAAAAAGCGGGCGGTCCCGGGTCAGGATCGAGCTTTCTTATATATAATGCGCCGAAAAAGGAACTTATTGAACACCGGTAACCAGTCACTGGGACGATGCGCCGGCGCGGCCTCGCTGACGTTACAGCATCCATCGCGTCCGCTGTACTGTGCGCGTGTCACTTCCGTCCTGCCGTGTTTTATATATTATGTAAATATGTTCGTCGTAAAGATATAAATCTTGTTGCCGGTTTTCAAATGTAATTTGCCTACCGTAAAAAAACATTTAGATATTCGAGGTCAATATGAACGTTCGAATGCTACGCTCGATTCAAACACGTTTGTGCGGAGTTAGGGTCATCGACCGATACGTCCAAAGCTAAGCGAGGGTACGAGGGGACCAGACCGGAGAGGAGTGCGCCGCGTGGAATAGGAGTCAGTATAGTCATGTGACTGTAACATGTATCTAATGCGAGCTCGCGAGGCGCGAGAGGGAGCACGCCCGCACGCGCCGCGCGGCACCTGTCCGCTGTCACTCACTCGGTCAGCGGAATGTTGTCATTAGGCGCGACGACGACGTCCTAGAGCGGGCCGCGTACAGCATGTCCGCACTCTGAGCACTGATTGTGACTCACAAACTACTTTATATATATTACAGTTCGCAAAGCGTGATGCATCTAAAGCAGGTGACTCAGAGTCTGATGCCTGGGTGTTAAACCGACTTAGCCTACTAGTGTTAGCCAGCGTGTCTCGAACGTAAATGGCAATGAATATTTACCAAGTATATGAATGACTTTCTTGATAATAAATAAAATAAAACCAAAAAGATATTGTATTTTTTATATGATATACAATTTCCATTTGTGTTACATAAGTACATAGTAACATTTAAACGATCAACAATCGTGAGGTGAGGTCTATGTATCTGTAAGTAGTTAGGTATTTGGGTGCGTATTAAACTCTCCATCTGGGGTGCTCGTCGCTCGAGTTTCGTGTGCAACTCGTGCTTTTAATCGCAATTCTCGTGACGCTGTGAGATGCAGGTTACGTATTAAAGCTGAGTACGTTAGATACGTGTATTGTCAGATCATAAGCTAGTACGTCTAGAGGAATGTGAGGTGATCGGTCAACGGCACTTTCCGTGTAGATATTATATACCTTATTGACACAGAAAACTTTTGAGCATTAGATAGTATTGTT
This sequence comes from Eueides isabella, assembly GCA_019049475.1. Lineage (NCBI taxonomy): Eukaryota > Metazoa > Arthropoda > Insecta > Lepidoptera > Nymphalidae > Eueides > Eueides isabella. The sequence continues at coordinate 13,806,675 of CM032394.1, forward strand.
TATAAAGTTCACTGCCGTAGATAGCAACCATTCTAACAAACAACAAAACAAATGTTAACCAAACTGCGTAATAAGAATGAAAGAATCCATTAAAATTAAATAACATCTATAACTTTCAATTAAATATGCAAAAAGGTCTTATTTACATGAATTCATACAATTAATTAATTATTATTGAATACGAAACATATAATTATATTTTAATGCTTCCGCTGGTTTGACGCAGGCGTGTGTACCGACTGCTGCTCCATAAATATAGAAATCTAAAAATTTGTCTTCTGTTTAGTTTCTTATTTGCAAATTTAATGAAGCGTGTTTTTATCTTTTCATTTAAATTACCTTTAATATTAATATTAGCGGGAAACGATAAAATAATTATTTTATCGTCAAACTAAACATGATATTTAGATTTCTTTTAATTACTCGAATGTTGATGTGAGCAAATTTGCCGAAAGAAATTGTGTATAATAATTATAATTATTATTTAAAAAAAGGAAAATTTTATACAATTAATTGCACGTCGTGTGCGCGTTGAATTCTTTTCTATTGGATTTGGTAACGGAAGTATCGTATTCGTAGCGTTCGCGTAGACTATGTTTGTACTCGTATGCCTGTTATACTAATAATACCTAATAGTCCATTTACAATCTAAATATCTATAGATATAACATATATCAGTCATACAGAGCTAAGCTCAAATATGTTCCTAGGCCTATGACCACGTGAAATACCAATAACCACATAATATGTTATAGTCATATATTATATATATATATATATATATATATATATATATATATATATATATATATATATATATATATATATATATATATATATATATATATATATAAATAAAGTAACGTTACTGAAATATTGTTTTCCAAATAATATATAAATTACAGAGCACATCCTCCATATTTCTATGGCAAAAGATAAATATCCATTGCCATAGAGATATGTACATATTTGTTTCACAAGTACTGTGAAATGTTCGGCATGGCACCTATTAATTTTGTATAAGTGCCTTCTTTAAATATATTTATTTACAGTTCTATGTCTGTTTCAATCAAATGTTTTGAAGTCTCACGAGTTAATAAACAACAGCCGTGTAAGTTAGTAAATAAATCGGCTTGATAGAACTATAGAAGGTGCGTCGTGCATCGTGATGGGTTAGTGATCTATGACACGAGATATCTCCATTCGTGTCGCCTAAGTTTTTGCTTTTGTTGCCTTTATAGTGTAGCAAGGTACTCTGTAGGGCTGTTCGAGCAGAGCATAGGCTAGGAGGCATCGCTTTACATAATGACATCGACGCGGGGCGGCGCGAGCGCACAAAAACTGCACGTGCGCCGCGAGCCCGTGTAATTGCAGCCACACGCACGCCCGCTAATGTGCCATGTCCATACACGCATACTCATACGTATATGTACTAACATATACTCGAGCGTAAATAATATTGTGTAGGTTTTAAAAATTTAGATATATTATAACTATATTAGTAAATCAGATAACTTGAAATAAACAATAGTTGTGTTTAATTAACAACGAGACACTATCATTATTAATATTTCTCCTAATTTTTTAATTTACATTATTTGGGTCTGTTAAATAAATTTTAGTATCAATTTAATAGAGCAAAATCTTACAACGAGAATGTTTCCCTCGGCGTTAATATTCTCGTTTCTCATAACAACCTGTAGAGGCAAGGTACAGTCGAAAGGGCCGAATTTGCTTAGATACCTGCGTGTACTCACGACGACCCCCCTCTCCCCCCTACCTCTACGCCCTGCGGGGGGCGCGGGTCGTACTGCCGCCAGCTCGCGCAGGCAGGGCCCCGCACCGCGCTCGTTATATGCGCAGCGCCGTTAACCGCCGCGAGCGCCGCCGCCCTCATAGAGCCGTAATCACGCTCGCACAATTACACTATATTAAATGTTGACTCATTTAAGAATATTAATTGAAGGCAATCCCTAATATTGAGAATAACTTTCATGTGCACTACATTTATCTCCGTATAAAGACAGTACGGCTTTATCTGGGGTTGGATTTACATGCCTTTAAACTTATGTTTTCTTTAAAAATATAATTTTAAATAAATCTTATATGTAGATACGGAAAATTTCTGGTTGAGAGAGACAGAGTCACCGTCACACTGTGCCTATCGCTGGTTTCGAGCCATCTCGTGACTCAACATCACAATGCTGTATACAAATCGAAAGCACAAAGTATTTTACAACCGCGTTTGAATGCCGTTTCTATATTTATAGTCATTGAGGTCTTACGTTGATGTAATACTTATAAGTCACAAGTTTAAATATGAATAAAGTTCCTTAATTTTGGGAAGCTTTTCAATAGTAATAAAGTAATGTCGGGGAGTAGAGTCACGGCCGCGGTCGGTACGCGCGGGCGCACTGGCTCACCTTGCAGCTTTTTCTCCGTTTCCCAGAACTTCTGCAGCTCAGTGAAGTACTTGTCCAGAATGAACACCTTGGAAAGGCCGAGCGTGGCCATGGCGGGCGGCGCGCTCGCATCACACTCGGCGGCCGCGCCGCTGATTGCCGACGACGGCGACCACTCTCTCACGCGTCACCCCGCGTACTGGCTTGGCCCCGGCCCCCGGCCCCGCAGCTCCACAGCCTGCTCACCCCCGTACCCCTCACCTGAAGATTCCTTTGCCACGCGCCTGTAAAGCCTTCGCACTAATTTCTAAATACATATACGATTACACTTTTGGAGTATCTATTTCATATTTATTTGTTTTGGAATACACCTTTATCAACACAGCCACAACAAGACGAAGATTAAACGCGTGCTATATAATAATTAGCAATACATGTAAATTTAGTATGCGATCACAGAGGAGTGCACCGAAAGCGACAAAACCAGCTAAATAAATAAACGTTTGTCACAGGAATAACGCGAACAGGTGACGACTGCGTTAGGTGTTTTAACGTTAACGTATTAAAGTCAGTGAAGTGGTAGTAGACTCTGGTGGCCGACAACGGCAGAGAGGCTGTGCGGGCGCGGGCGGTGGCGGACCGCGAGACTGGTTTGTTTATTTGTGCACCGCCGAAAGCTCCACTCGTCACCTCACCAACCTCTAGTGCGGTCATGCGCCTATCATTTCTAAGTTCATTAGCTGAGGTGAAATTCAAAAAACGTGGATAGATACTGTAGGTGGTGTTGGCGAACATACTAGCAGCTGCCGTAGATCATTAATTGCACGTATCTCCAGTTAAGCTGACAGCCCATATCGCCTATTTAATACATTTTTCGGACTCACCCACTGAATATTCCATACCAATTTTATGATTATATCAAATATCTTTATTGTAGGCTTATGAGAAATATTCTATAGTTATAGATAATGCGGACGGCGACTACAATTGTCAAATTTAAGTTCGCGGGCGTGTGCTCTGGTTTTGAATGAAATTAACTACAAACATAAGATTTTTTTTTTTATTTCTTATAAAGTGTCTTTTCACTTGGATTTTGCAAATTTTTAATTGAATTTTTTCCTCTATTTGTTTTTTTGTCCTCTGCTTTGTGTTACAATTACTATATTCATACAAAATGTAGCAAAAGTTATGCAGAAATGCCCGTATACTTAGATTGCTTTTATGTAGAAGCCTACACATATTTTTTGTGCTGTAAGGAACCGTACCTCTGGACATGTTTAAGGTACGGAATACTTAAAACATTTACTCATGTCATTTTATGAAACATACTTACGCGTTACACACATAGCAGTGTAGACAGAGGGAAATTGGGAACCTAGTAATAAGACACTTCGTTCCTTTCTCCATTATCCGCTGAATTTGAGGCATTGCGTTTTAAGTGGTAATATTCAAACGACGCGCTTTGCTTTGTCGCCAAAGTTGAACAGAGTGAGAATGAAACCTACAACCTGGCCATGTATATATTAGTGGAGTTTTATATTTTATATATATATATATATATATATATATATATATATATATATATATATATATATATATATATATATATATATATATATACATATACATGTATAAACATCCGTTTGGATAATATGTTAATAAACGCTGCCATCTAGAGGATTGACTGCGAGAGTAGGTACGTAGTAGACAGTCATGCGCGCGCGCAGGCTTTAATATCTCACGCCCGGTGCCCGGTGCTTACCGACGCTACCGGCAGGGGTCGCCTAGCTACTATATTTTATTACGTTGATGTTAAAACTTTTCACACTTAAACAAATAAAATGAACAATTTTAAATTTGATATTTACTTTTTACTTTAATATTTACTTTATTAGAAACCAATATTTGAAAGTAAAAATCTTAAAAAAATGTTTATACTTCGAAATTTTATTAGTTGATGATTTTTTCCGCAAGTGCTTACTCAGTGCTTATTTCAATTAGTTGAAAATTCACATCTGTCGATCAATAGAAACATATATGGTATTCGACCTAAAGTTATGAAAGTTGGCCAAAAAAAAATAATGTTATATCATTGAAAAAGTCACAATTTGCATTGTAATTATTTTTTGATATCACATCTAAACACTACTTACTTATAATTATAGTGTATTTATTTGGGTAAATTTTATTTTGTCTATTTTTATGAGTTGTACCTACCGTTGGCCTACAATTCTGAAATACATACGACGCTCTCAATAGGCGGATCCGAAACGCGCTTGACAGATTTTTTTTTGTTTATTTACAAAACCTACATATAAAATAATTGTCAAAGAAAATTGAAAGTAAACAAAATCTTACAGCTCCGGTGCTCACACAAGTACAAGGAAGCCGTGATATTCCAGGACAAGGTTAAAATACATTATAGTTATACCGATTTATTTAATTTCATATGCACTAGCCAATTGTGCGAACCCATTTGATATATAACAATAATTGACTTGCCTTTGTAACCTCACTGTATTGATAAAGTAAAAAAAAAATATATCTTCTTAAGATAACTAAAGCTGCTTTTAGCAATTTTCTTTTATGTGTCTTCTTCTTTCGCTTATTCGATTTTGCATGACTGATATTTTATAAAAGGTATGAAATAGAAATAATATCTTCATCAATCCAGTGCGCTTGATGGGTGGTATGGGTTAGGCCGAATCTATTCATACGATAACCGTACTAATAATTTTTAATTATTTGTCCGTATACTGTACGAATATTTGATAGTTATTTGTACAGTAACTGGATTATTAGTCCAGATACATTTAATATTTTTTTGAATTATAATGTAACGGTGGTAAAATATCATCATGGGTGCCGCCATGTTTTTTTTACATATTACATCTATGTAAAGTGGTCTCAGAGAGAGAATCGATGTCGGGCATTTTCGGTTTTTTGTAACTCAGTAATGATAACGGCATGACAGTAGACTTATTTGAGGAGAGAAATGTATAAGCTCTTCCAATAATATAAAATTGTTCCTAACCTAACCTAACCAAAAAAAAATACCCGGATGACTAATTAGAAATTATTCGTACAGTTATCGGACTAATAGTCGCTTCGTATGGGTTAATCGTGACAAGTGATTGCGGGCGCAATTTTAATCGCCCCTCAATTATATACACCAGAATACTGGCGAAGATGTATCGCGAACCTCATGTAACTCTGTCTTAAATTATTAGATAATTCAAAATAAAACATTGTTTGTAAATTAAATTAAAGCACTCAGAAGGTAATGTATTTGATTGTTTCACTGCATCAAAACTTGAAAACTGCTATAACGTACGCGCCTACTCAGCCGTCAGCCGTCATGCGTACCGGCAAATTCATTATTATTTACTATTTTGTGTGACGCTTCACCGTCGAATTCATTGCTAACGATGAAAATAACTAAAAGAGTGCCAAAAGTCTCCGGCATCAGTTGACACGTCCACGTCGCTCCGCGTGCGACGAGCGCGCACTGGTGGCCGTCACGCGCCACGCCATATGCTCCTGCACAAGTTAATCTCTAGTAATGAATCAATCCGCGGCCATCGCTCCCCACCGCCCCACTCCTCACTCCTCTTTTAATAATTAATTAATCACTGAGATTGTCTTGTGAGAAGTTTGACTTTTGTTATTTTTTTATTATTTCTTTTATTTTAAATTTCCTTAACTATTTGTATTAAATTATTATGAAATACACACGTTATAATTATTTTCACGCGAGAAGATTTTATTAGATTTCACTTGTTCTAAAGAAATAAAAAATGTGATTCCATTGTGTTCTAAGATGTTAATATTTTTTTTTATATATATATATATATATATATATATATATATATATATATATATATATATATATATATATATATATATATATATATATATATATATATATATATATATATATATATATATATATATATATATATATATATATATATATATATATATATATATATATATATATATATATATATACATTCATATCAACATTTATGGGTTGTACAGTACTTCCCTCATGTGGTTGATCGCGTTCTGCCTACTCACAGTGGTTGAGAACTCGACTTATGGAGCTTGAAAGGAGGAGCTTTTATAGTTGCGGATAAAAACGATTACCGAAATAGTCAGTTTAGTTAATTAAAGAACAGCATCTCCGCTTATGTGAAATAAGTCTATCTGCCGAATCTCATAAGTTGCATTTCAACGGGCTTGGTGTGTAACGTATATTGTAAAGCTTAGCACAATTATTTAAGGTCTGTCACAGGAGCACAAGCGTGTGACTGTAAACGCGACCGGCTGGAGGTTCTCCTACGCGGGGAAATCGAATATCTTATTTAAAATAAGAAATTATATGCTTCATTGCTTATCATTACATTAGTTTATCAAAGTTATTGCCTCAGATCTGAGAACGAAAGACTCAGCGGGATATGTCTTATTTTCTTAAAATAAAAAAAAAATATATCACAATATTTGCTAATGACCCGCCCGTGGTAGTTAATTTAAACTCATTTATCACTGTTTTTAAAGTGTTATTCCACAATTAGAAATGAAAAATAATAAATTTAAAAACGTACAAAAATTTGAACGAAGCAAGATTTCAACTCGCTCCTCTTATAAATTTGTAAAAAATCTCCCTAAAGAGATGCCAATGACAAGAATAATTTGTAATAAACGTATAAGAATTTCAATGGAGCTTGGTGACCAATAGCAATAGGTTGCTGTGTATGTAAGGAAGGTTGTCAATTTTGAAAGTGACCGGGACCTGTCCCCCATCTGGCTCCGTTGGACATGGACGATCGTGTTCGAATCTACCATGCATTTACAGGTCCCATAGTGGTAATGCAGAAACGAATCGGCTCATGGAGCACATGCAATCGGTATTTGACCTTGCCTACGCGAATCCCGGACATGGAAAACCACAACATCAGCGACTCGTCGTGTCTGGCACTACAAGTCAGCAAATTGGGATGGGATACGTTTACATTTCACTCATCTTACCCCTGGGGGCCGGTTTGCTTCTCTTCTGATGATCTTAGAGCTTGTGCTGTTGCTGTAGCCGACATGGTTCTGCAGGGTACGGAACTTTACATTCCTATCACACTCTTATCCACCCGATTCCGAAAAAAGGTCTGTCGTTAGTTGGATCGGATCCATCGGATCCGATCCAACTAACTACAGACCTATTGCTATCACCTCCCTGCTCTCAAAAGTTATGGAGAGCATAATGAATACCAAGCTCTTGGTTTATCTAGAGGATCACCGATTGATTAACGACCGCCAATATGGCTTTTGTCAGGGTCGCTCAACCGGTGATCTTCTGGTCTACCTAACTCACCGCTGGGCTGCGGCTATTGATAGCGAGGGAGAGGGCCTGACAGTTAGTCTGGACATGGCGAAGGATCGATCGTGTGTGGCCTGGGGCGCCTTTAAGGGGCTTGACACTCTGGCTTTGCGTAGAGACGTATCTTCACTGTGTGTTCTCTACCGCATTTATCACGGGAAGTGTTGTTGGAGAACTGTTTGAGTTGGTTCCTGCCGCCGATTTTCTAACCGCACAGTACGCCACAACTGTACCATCCACAACATCTGGATACATGGCACTCTACTATTGTGCGGTTTCGTAGGAATTTCCTTCCAGGCGCCTCAGATCTCTGGAACGACCTACCCTCGGCAGTATTTCCAGGTCAATACGACATGGGTACCTTCAAAAACGCGTCTACCCCACCTCAAAGGCCGGCACCGCACCTGTAGCTCCCCTGGTGTTACACGGTGATTACTCAGCATCAAGTGACCCGTACGCTCGTTTGCCTTGTCTTTTTCATAAAAAAAAGGAAGAGCATTAAGTTTCATGGCCAATGCTGAGTGCTGAACGCAATCAAATGCCTTGAACAAGTCCCAGAACAAGCCAAGAGCATCCTGCAATGTTTCCCATGCCTCATACATTCTCTTTAAAGACCTATACCAGCAGCAGTAGAGCGACCATTAGTAAATCATATTGTTTATCATAAATAATTTTATGTGAATTAAAATAAAATAATATTTGAAGATATATTTGTTTCAAAAATGTTAATAAACACTACCCTAATTTATTAACATTTTTGAAACAAATAGGTAAATCGTTTTGTTATACTATCCGATTTTAATATACATAGGTATGATATTACTAAATTTCATTAGGTCAGGTTACCATACTCTATATGATTATTAAAAATATTAGCGAGGAGTGGAGAAACTGCGTCTATTATGTGAAATTGATTAATTTCACAGAAATACCACATAGATCTGATGTTTATCTTGATATATGAATTTTATAATGAAAAAGCATATAACCACAGTAAATCATTTCTTAATTATGTTCGAAACTATTCGAAATTGTTTAAAAAAGTATATTCCATGGCAAAATCTTTACATATCAGAAACAAAATAAAAAAATCCTCTGACAAAATTAAAATGACATGGAACATAATAAATTGTGAAACTGGAAATAAAATGAATTGTAATTATGAATTTAAATTAAAAATTGACAATGGTGTGATCAAGAAACCAACGAAAACCAACTGTGATCAAGATTTGCTGATATTCCAGTTTCCACAACCAAAATTATAGCGTCTACAACTGTCGCTGAATCATTGCTTTGAGGCCTGTCGTGGCGCAGCGGCACAAGAGTGTGACTGTAACCGACAGGTTCTGGGTTCAGTCATGAAGCTACACCATTACGGCATAAGAGAACGGGCACTGGATCTTCTGACTTCTTATTTAACTAATAAGATTCAGAGGGTTGATGTGAATGGTAGAAAATCTCTTTTTTTTTCTTTCAGCTTCACGCTGTATCCCGCACGAGGCAGGGTAGGCAGAGGGAACCCGGGAAGCTAGTGTAAAGACACTCTGTTCCACTTCTGTTCCCCACTTTCCGCCGAATTTGAGGCATTGCGTGTTGAGTGGCGGAACTCAACGCCGCGTTTAGCCTTATTTCCAGAGCGGAGAAATGAAACATTAAATATTTAAATTGAAAATATTAAATATTTCATTTCCTCGACTGGGGATCGAACCCAGAACCTGTCGGTTTCAGTCACACTCTTGTGCCGCTGCGCCACGACAGGCCTCAAGTAGAAAATCTCTTGATTACTTAATCAGTATGGGGGTCCCACAGGGGTTTATTATTGGTCCTCTTCTCTTCTTAATATATATATAAATGACCTACTATATTTAATTGAAAAGAGCCATTAGATAGTACTGTTTGCGGATGAAACATCGTTAATTTTTAAAATGAAAAGAAGACAAAAAGTATATGACGATGTAAACAATGCTCTCTCAAAAATAGTACGTTTTTTTAATGCTAATAATTTACTTTTAAGTAGTAAAAAAATATGAAATATTCCGTTCCGTCTAAATGTGTAATATTCCGAACACCCAACACAAAAATTGTAAAAGCCAATGTACTTTTAAATGGCAAAGCCGTGGATCCTGTTGATTCTACGATATTTCTCGGGATCACCATTGACTTAATTACAATGGGGACCTCATATCGATGGATTGGCGTATAGACTTAGCTCAGCAGCCTTTGCGGTTAAAAAAATCAAAATATGGCAACGGCTCGCCTCATTTATTTTAGTTACTTTCATAGTATTATGTCCTACGGCATCTTACTTTGGGGTAATGCAGCCGGTATTCAATCAATCTTTGTCTTGCAGAAGCTAGCTATTCATGCAATCTATAAATTAGGCCCAAAATATTCTTTAAAGAAAAAAATTAAAGAAATTAATATAATGACCATTGCATAGCACTACATTTTTGAAAATATTATGTATGTTAAGAAAAATATTAATGAATTTAGCAAAATCGGGGACATACATTATATTAATACTAGAAATAAGTTTAATCTTAGTGCACCTATAACTCGATTGCATTGAGTCCGTAATTCTTTTATGGGTCAGGGTGTACGCTTTGACAATAGGATCCCAGAAAACGTCCGAGAATTTTCTATTTCACAATTTAAAAAGTTGTGAAAAGAGGTTTGTGTGTTCAAGGTTATTACCAACTTAACGATTTTATATATGATAACACGCCTTGGGAATAAAATGCTCGCTCCAGGCTATTTCAAATGTATCATTGTCACATAATTGAGTATATGATGTAAAATTTTGATTAAAAAAAGATATGTCCCGCTGATTTTCTTTCGCTGGTTCTTCTCAGGTCAGGATTTAGTAAGGTAGGTAGGAGGTAACTTTAGTGAACTGGTGGTAAATCGTTTGACGTTCAAAAAACGAAGCTTGTAACTTCTTATTTTGAATAAAAATATTTGAATTTGAATTTGAAAAATACTTACGGTTTTATATGTCCTAACAATGTATTTTGACGAAATTTATGAATTTAAAGTCTATATTACATATGTCGTTCACATATCTCGCTAATTATTGAGCGACGGTTGTGGAAACTGAAATATCAGCAAAGAATAGTCAAATTCTCAAGCAACTTCTTGAACAGAACTGGTAACGTCACTGCCAATTTTTTTATAAAAATTCGTAGTTACACTTTTTGGCTGTTCCAATTTCACTATTTATTATGTTATGAATCAGTAATTTTGTTTTTAATATGTAAAGATTTTTGCATGAAACTTATTTTTTTTAACAATTTATAGATTTGCTAGAGACGGCCTCTATTGTCTTGTTATTTAATTTAAATTAATTGGAACGGATTCCAAACATGTAAAAAATAATAGTTAATAACCTTTAACACACAAACGTATTTGCATTTTTTTTTTATTTTAAATAGAAAACCCGTGTGATTTAGGCTTAAAATAGGATCACCCTGGTACTAATGGTGTCGTAAGAGGCGACTGAAGAACGTGTGGTAGAGTCACGTTGTCAGCAATGACAACACGCATGGGCAGACTCAATCGGATTATTACCGCCCCCGGCATTTAATATCAGCGTTAAGTAGTGGCTTCGGCCACTGCGATTCGCATTGGGTAATGCCGAACCCCGGTGCCCATCCATCTTATAGACCGGCAACGCTCCCGTAGCTCCTCTGGTGATTAACAAGGTCGTGGGTGACGGTGATCACTTACCATTAGGTGACCCGTACGCTCGTTTGCCGTGTCTTTCCATAAAAAAAATTCTCGGACGTTTTTTGGGAAGCGAGAGCTGTAAAAGCGTACCCACTGTCCCATAAAAAATAAAGAATTACGGACTCCATGCAATCGAGTCACAGGTGCACTATATTTAAGCCTATTTCTCGTATTAATATGTATTATGTACATCAATGATTTTAGTAAATTTACTTATTATATATTTTTCTTGACATACATAACATTTTAAAAAATGAATTGTGATACAACGGTCAATATGCTATTTTTTTAAACGACTATTGATTTATGAATTTACTTGACTGAGCTTTAGTGAGAAAGAAGGTTGATAAATTGTATATTTTTGTCTGCCATAAATGTTTTATGTCTATAAGACCTCTTGCTCCATTTATTCGATTTATTGTTAATCTTTCGACTGCAGATTTTGGGTGTAAGTTGTTATGTTTTGTAAGTGTAGTGCGTGTTGATCGTTCTATTTGTTCTATATTACTATTTGACCATTTTATGATTCCAAATGTGTAGGTTAAAATTGGTATTGCGTTTGTATTTATAGCCTTTATTAAATTTTTACTTGAAAGTTGAGTTTTACAAATTGCGTTAATTCTCTTTTTATATTCCTCCATTATTGTTTTTTTGATAGCTGTATGATTTAATCCTTTTAGTTGCTGAAATCCGAGGTATTTATATAGTTCGTTGGGTTCCATTGCATTTATTTTATCTATTTCATTTATCACATAGTCGCCAGGTCGGATTATTATTATTATTATATGGGCAGTTCTTCATTTGTCTAGCCCAAAATGCATGTGTATATGTTTACTAAATTCTGTTGTAGTCTCAATTAATATTTTCATCTCTTTATTATTTTTTGCATATAATTTAATGTCATCCATATATATTAAGTGTGATATTATCGTTTCGTCATTGTCGTATTTAAGACGATATCCGGCTCGGCTACATTGCAATCTGTGGGAAAGTGGGTTTAAAGCTAGACAGAATCACAGGGGGCTCAGGGAATCACCTTGATATATGCCTTTTTTAATGACTATTTCCCTAGTGTTTATATTGTAATTAGGGCTATGTAAATGTAGTGTAGTCTTCCATTGGGTCATCATATTTTTTAAAAAATATATAATTTTAGGATTGATTTTGTAAATATTTAGTATATGTAGCAACCAAGAGTGTGGGATACTGTCAAACGCTTTCTTATAATCTATGTAGGTACAGTGAAGATTTGATAAGGCATGTTTCATTATGGTGGAATCAATTATAAGTTGTTCCCTACATCCCATATGGCCTCGCCTGCAGCCAACTTGGCCTTGCTTTCCAGATGATCGCGATACTGGCAGTCGTTCGAAAAGCTGAGACCCAATATACTGATACAGGGCGCGGCTTTAAGGGGAGTGTTCTCGAAAACTGGTGATACGACAAATGGGGTTTTTTTAGCGGTTAACGCGCAGACTTGTGTCTTCTGGGGGTTGAAGTGAACAAGGTTCTTTTCACCCCATGCGGAGACATTCTCGAGGGATGCCTCAACGCAGGACACAAGTTGATTTCGGCACTGGTCGACGTTTTCCCGAGAAAGACTTGCATGGCCGGAGTATACAGCGTCCACAGTGCTATCATCTGCATAACAATGTATGTTAGAGTCCTCTAACATGTCATTGATATGCAGAAGAAATAGCGTAGGGGACAGCACGCAGCCTTGGGGGACGCCGGCGTTCACGGGCATGTATTTGGAGCAAAAACCGTCGACAGCGACCTTGATGCTGCGCCCAGTGAGAAAGCTAGCAATCCACTTGCATAAATTCTCGGGAAGCCCGTAAGATGGAAGTTTCGCAAGGAGCGCTCCGTGCCACACACGATCGAAGGGCTTTGCCATGTCCAAACTAACTGCCAGGCCCTCTCCCTTGCTATCAATAGCCGCAGCCCAGCGGTGGGTTAGGTAAACCAGAAGATCACCGGTTGAGCGACCCCGACGAAAGCCATATTGGCGGTCCTTAATCAATCGGTGATCCTCTAGGTAAACCAAGAGCCGGCTATTAATTATGCTCTCCATAATTTTTGAGAGCAGGGAGGTAATAGCAATAGGCCTGTAGTTAGTTGGATCGGCACCATCGCTTTTTTTCGGAATCGGGTGGATAAGAGCGCTCTTCCACGAATCTAGGACTACGCCAACTGAGTAAGAGTGCCGAAATAGACGCGTTAGCACCGGTGTCAGCTCAGGAGCACATGAACGGAGCACAAGAGGAGAAATGCCATCTGGCCCACTCGACTTGTGGATGTCCAAGGAAGACAGAGCTCGCCTAATGGCTTTCTGACTAAATTTAATGTCAGGCATTGAGCTCTGACACCGCGGGATGGTCGGCGGCGTTGTGCCTCGGTCATCCATAGTCGAGTTTGAGGCAAAGAGAGCGCCCAGGAGATCGGCTTTCTCTTTCGTCGTATGGACCAGGATGTCATTTTCTGTGCGTAGCGGCGGAAGCGATGGCCGGGTAAAGTTGCCAAGCGCAGCCTTTGAGAGAGCCCAAAACTGTCGAGTTCCGGACGGATAGCTCTCAAGTTTCTCGCCGATTTTAGCGATGTGCTCGGACCTTGCTCTGGCAATTTGTCACTTAAAGTACCTAGAGGCACGGTTGTACTTTCTTTTTAAGGTTTTCACCTTCGGATCCTTAGTGGCAAGTGCCTTGGCCCAGATTCGATATGCCTCGCGCTTGCCAGAAGCTGCAAGTTTGCAAGACGTATCAAACCAAGGCTGTGACTTGCCACCGATTGGCACTACAGAGCTAGGAATGTAAAGTTCCATACCCTGCAGAACCACGTCGGCGACAGCAGCGGCACTAGCACTAGGATCATCAGAAGAGAAGCAAACCGGCCCCCAGGGATAGGATGAGTAAAACGTACGCATCCCATCCCAATCTGCTGACTTGTAGTGCCAGACGCGACGAGTCGCTGGTGTTCTGCGACTGACGTGGTTAATGGGCACAGCACTCCGTACCAGGCAGTGGTCTGAAGACCCTAGGGGGGGATCGACGACAACCTGGTACTGTTCTGGGTGTGAAGTCAGCAGAAGGTCCAATAAAGAGGCGTTGTGGTTGTCCGCGTCCGGGATTCGCGTAGGCGACTCAACCAATTGGGACAATCCATTCGCCATAGCAAAGTCAAATACAGCCCTCCCCGCGTGGTCAGTGGTGCGTGACCCAAGCCAACTGGCATTATGCGCATTAAAATCGCCAAGTATCACGACCTCTGCGGTGGGCATCTGTGAGAGCGCATCGTCAATAGCCGATTGCATGTGCTCCATAAGCCGATCCGTTTCTGCATTACCACTGTGGGACCTGTACAGGCATGCGTAGATTCGGACACGATCGTCCATGTCCACACGGAGCCAGATGGTGGACAGGTCCCGACCTTCAAAATTGACAAGACGACGGAAACTCAGGTCCTCCCTCACATACACAGCAACCCCGGCATGAGGTATGAAATTATGTTCTATTTTGTAGCCGGGGTATTGAAGATAGGCTGTGTCACTCGGTCGGGTAATCTGGGTCTCCGTCAGAAATAACAAGGCCGGCCGTGCTGTCTCAAGATGGTGGTGGACGGCATTCAGGTTTGAGTGTAGTCCCCTGATATTGGAAAATTCCACGTTAAGAGTGGCAGGGGCTGCCGTGGAGCGTACGCCTCGTTTGCCTTGTGTAGTGCGCGGTACTGTGCCCTCCCCAGAATTCGACGGGCAGCCTGAGGTTAAAGACTCAGGGAGGGATTCTCCAGCACCAGAGATGCTGGTACCCTCCTGGGGTAAATTCTTCTTTAGTGCCGCTTTCATATTCTAGAGAGGGATTGGGGATGGGGATGGGCACCGGGGCCCGGCATTACCCAATGCGAAACGCAGTGTCCGAAGCCACTACTTAACGCCTGTTTTAAATGCCGGGGGTGGTAATGATCCGGTCGAGTCTGCCCATGCGTGTTGCCATTACTGACAACGTGACTCTCCCACACGTACTTTAGTCGCCTCTTACGACACCGTCAGTACCAGGGTGATCCTATTCTAAGCCGGAATCACACGGCTTGTTCTTCTGCTATGATGTTGTTGTTTTCTATGTGTTTTTTAATTTTTCTAGTAATAAGAGTGGTGATTATCTTATATATACTCGGTAGACAAGTAATTGGCCGATATTGAGACGCTTGTGCAGACAAATTATTTTTGGGTAGCATATAAGTTATTCCGGTAGCTATGAATTCAGGTATATTTTGTTGACCAGAGATAGTTTCAGATATATTTTTAGCTAATGAATTATGAAGGGAAGTAATTTTATTTAAACCAAAAGTTGTGAACATTGTCTACGCCTGGTGATTTCCAATTATGTAACTTATCTGTAACTTCTCTAATATCTTCTTCTACTATTTCTCTGTATTCCATAACTTCAAGATTTTGCCATCTTTGTTCTTCCTTTGCTATCCAAGTTGCATTATTATTATGATGCGTCTGCTCTTCCCATATGCCCGACCAATATTTTTCTAATTCTTCTTTTGTGGGTACTTCTACATTGTTTTCTTGAATTACATTTTGGGACTTAAATAAATTTCTATAAAATTGTTTTTCATTGTTATATTATTTTGACTTTTTCGTTCTTGTGCTTTATTGTACCTTTTGAGACTGTGCGATTTAAGTGCTAATTTCTGTTTTAAAGTATCTAACACTTCTTCGGGTCTTTTATTATTATTTTCATGTTTTGTGTGTACTTTTGTTGTTCTTAGTAAGATTTCTACTTTTTCTTTTTTTTTTTTATCTAATATTGTTAATGAATTGTGTAAGTCTTCCTATGTCTGCCCTCAATTTTTGTATATCCTTTTCTAATCTGTGTTGCCAGACTGTCTTTTTTTTATTTATTTTACCTTTAATCCTTGAATTTTTTGTAATATTGTAGTTTAACTCTTCAGTTATGGTAAATGCAGCGCAGTATATTAATGTATGTAAATCTGTTAGTTTTGTATCTAGAGAAATGTAGTCCATAAGAATATTTTCATTAAATAAATTTGTAAGTTGATAAAGTTTGCGGCAATATCTGAGTTTTGGTAGTTTCGGCCGCATCTTTGGATCCATGCCTGCGTATAAAGTTAAAATAGTTCGGAATTTCTCCATTATATCTCGCCTATATTCTTCATTAGGTTGATTGTTCACATTTACAAAACCTTCAATATCGTTTTCTAACAGTTGTGTTACTGTTTCTGTTTGTGTAAAAGCGTGGGAAGTCTGTGTTTGCTGGTTATTTGAGTAAGGTACATTTTTGTCAGAAGATATTTTTCTTATATTTGATTGTGGAGATGTGGATGTTGCTGGTGAGGAAGTCCTTCTTCCTTTATTTGTGCGATTTGGTATATCTGTATTATATGCGGTATTTATTTTTTCTTCCTGTATTTGTATTCTCACTTCTTTTTTTAGTTGGGTCAGTAAATCTTGAGATAGTAATTAATTTTTTTCTATTGTTCTTCTTTGGTCTGAAACTCTTTGTTCTGATATTTTAATTTGGGGGTAATGAAGTGAAAATTGTTGATTTTTTGCGGGTAGGCGCGAATAAGTGAACAACTGTTTTTAAAAAGCTCTTTTATCTTTTTGTATATTTAATTTGATTTATGAGTATTTTAAAGCTACAAATGTGCTAGTGATTTTAAGTACCTGCCGTTAGTGTTTTCCTCTATTGTAATCTTATAATTAATAATATTTTAACTACATATTCAACCATGGAGGCTATCAAGGAGTCCATCGCTGCTATGTCTGACATGTTTAATGCTAGGATGAGTGAATTCCAGCAAGACTTAAACAAAACTTCCTCACCAATCACAGTAACAACAATTAGTACAGATTTTAATTCATTTAAAAAATTTATTCACACTGCATTAAGTTCGTTACAAAAGCAAGTTGAACTTCTGGCACTGGAGGTCGACCGAATGGAAATGTCTAGAAGACGTAAAATCCTTCTGTTTCATGGTGTACGAGAGAATAAGTTGGAAGATGTTAGTGAAGTGATAACCAATCTTGTGACAGATGACCTTGACCTTACAAACTTTTCGGGCTCATGTATCAGGTCAGTTTATCGGCTTGGCCGTTTGCATGAAGGGAGGCCGCGGCCAATAGTCGTAAAATTTATAACACCGCAGGTGCGTCACAATATCTGGGTTTCCAAATCCAAATTAAAAGGTTCAGGTATTACAATATCTGAATTTCTGACAAAAAACCGTCATGATGTATTCATGGTCGCCAGACAACGCTTTGGTGCGAGGAAATGTTGGACGCGGGACGGCTTCATCAACATAATCGCTCCAAACGGCTCGCGTCATCGAGTGGAGTGTATGTCAGATCTTCAGGTTGTACCTTTCACCCCAGCTAATTCACCACCAGTGGTGCATAAGACTGTACCTGCTCCCACGGGCTCCGAAAAAGACAACAAAGTAATTGTTCAGAGGTGCAAGCGCATAACCAAAAAATAGCCTGCTTGATTTTTGATTTTTCTTTTTATTTAATTTCTTTTTATTTTTATTTATTTCTTTGTTTTTGTATAATATTTAACGTTGATTTTCTACATATACGAGTACTTATACATATTTTTCTGTTTACAATTAGTATATTCTAGTTAAACATTCATTTAATTTTTACTTTGTTTATTATTTACTTATTTACATAGCAATCTGTCAAATTAAATGTTATAGTGGCCAACATTTATGAGGCGTTTCACACAGATTATTAACTTTTTAGATCTGATTGCATTAGATGGTAGCCTTTTGATTTGCTCTGACCTATTAATTAAACTATAGATAAATTCTACAGGTACATATATATATATATATTTTTTTTAGTTCTTATTTATCTTTTTATTGTTATTTTGAATTATTTTTTTTTTATGTTTTTTTATTTATATGTAAATAAGGAATATCAGTACATTTGTTTGTAAGTTTTGTTTGTTATTATATAATAAGTTTTTTTTTTTTGTCTTAACTTTTTAACTCGCTTGTACTTGTGTTATTCTATATTATTATTATTAATTATAGTTTTTGTCCGATTTTATACATTAATTTAATAGTTTTTTTGCTTACTTTTTAATTATTATTATTTTTTCCTAAGTGTACATATGTGTAAACTTTCCTTGCAACTGGCGGGTACTTAACTATTTGTTTAGTTTTATAATAATTATTTGGTTTAGTTTCTTGTTTATATATTTATATTTATTTTATTATTTATTTTATTTTTCTATATCTTATTTTATAAGTATATTTATTATTTTGTATATTATATATTTATAGTGTATTATCTATCATACGTATATTGTGTCTATTTAGGATGGCAAATAATAATGATGAACTTAACGATTCGTTCCTATCCTTTTCTCCCTCTTCCAATGGGTCGGGTAGTACAGACAGTTTCTTCAGTATTCCCACATTAAGTGAAACAATTCATAAAAACTTCTCAGACGTCTCGAAAAATTTTAATATTATTCATATCAATGCTCAAAGTATTCCTGCACATTACTCAGATCTTCTTGCTTCTTTCGATAATAAAAATATACATGCAATCTTAGTATCAGAGTCATGGCTAAAGCCGTGTTTACAATCGACTTCTTACTCGCTCCCAGGGTTTCATCTGATTCGTAATGATCGTGTTGGTCGCTCTGGTGGCGGAGTTGCCATATATCTACGTTTGCACATTGCTTTTAGTGTAGTTGACCAGTCGCAAGGCCGAACAGTTGGTGGCCCTGAACACCTTTTTATCGAAGTGGTTCTTTCACACACAAGGGTCCTGCTCGGTGTTTATTACAGCCCAAACCTTACGGTCGACTACTTTTCATCTTTTGAAACCCTGTTGGAGCGACTGAAGCCGTTATACACTCATACAATTTTAATGGGCGATTTTAACACATGCCTATTAAAGGATGACCATCGTGCCTTTCGCTTAAAGTCTGTGGTTACTGGTGCTAACTTGCATGTTCTTCCTTTCACTGCTACACATAATTTTCCAAATTGTCTACCTTCACTTCTGGATCTAGCTCTCGTCTCGTCTCTTTACCATGTTGAAAAACACGGTCAATATCCCGCCCTGGCCTTTTCGTATCATGACATTATTTACTTATCGTATAAAATTAAACCCCCAAAAGCAAAATCCAAAATTGTAATGCGACGAAATTTTGCTGGGATAGACTGGAATAAACTGCGGGATGACGCAGCTGCAACTAACTGGCACGAAATTTCAAGTGAATCCACAATTGATGAGCAAGTTTCTGCCTTCAATTCATTAATATTGCAACTTTATGACCGTCACGCTCCATTGCGTCCTGTTCGTATGAGACATCTTCCTGCTCCTTGGCTCACTGAGGATATAAAAAAACTACAAAAAAAGAAAAATTTGGCAAAGTTACGCTATATTTCAAATCCTACTGACCATAATCGTCTTAAATACAATAAAGCTCGAAATCATTGTAATAGAGTGTGTAGAGACCATCAACGACGCCATATCCATAAATCTATACTTGAAGAAGACGATTCTTCCAGAGTATGGAAATTTCTTAAATCTATGGGAGTTGGTAAAGCACGTCAGAACTTGCATCCTCAGAACATAAATCTTAATAATCTTAATAAGCATTTCTCTTTTTCTAGTAACATTAATAATACTACCAAACTAAATACACTTGATCAAATCGCCAGTTTTACCTCTCCTAATATTCCTATTTTTTTCTTTAGTCGTTTTACGGAAAGTGATGTTAGGAGAAATATTATGGCTATTACCTCTGATGCTGTTGGTGCTGATTGCATCAGCCGTAAAATGATCATCCCCATACTTGATATCATTTGTCCTATCGTAACTTCCTTACTTAATTACTCCATTGATTCCTGCGAATTCCCTTCATCATGGAAAGAAGCACAAATCATTCCTTTACCCAAAAAAAACAATCCCACTTGTGATGGTGATTACCGTCCAATTTCTATTCTTCCCTTCTTATCCAAAGTCCTAGAACGCCTTGTGCAAAGTCAGCTGACACGTTTTCTTACCGAAAATAATCTCCTTAATCCTTTGCAATCCGGTTTCCGTCCTGGTCACAGCACAACTACTACCCTTGTTAAGATAACTGATGATATCCGTATGGGTATGGACATACAACAGGTCACAGTATTGGTGTTATTGGATTTCAGTAATGCTTTTGGCACCGTAGACTTTGACATAATGCTAGCCATTTTAGCTTCTCTGAACATATCTCCTGACGTAGTCGACTGGTTTCATAATTACCTGCATGGACGCCATCAACGTATACGGATTGATGATTCATATTCGGATTGGTCCTCAGTCAATGCGGGCGTCCCGCAGGGTGGCGTGTTGTCTCCTCTTTTATTTTCACTGTTTATAAATAATATTTCCCAACATATTACTTCTCTCTACCACCTCTATGCAGATGATCTTCAAATTTATTGTAAGTCTAAATCTTCTGAGTTACCATCTGCAATTAGTATGATAAATAATAATTTATTGGAAATATCTAAATGGTGCACGGACTTTGGAGTACAACTAAATCCCAGCAAAACTCAGGCTATTATTCTCGGTAGCCCTAATCTTATGTCAAAAATTAATATAGCTAGTGTACCCCATATAGTTTTAAATGGCCAAACTATACCTTATTCTAAAACTGTAAAAAATCTTGGTATTATCATGGACCATAACATGTCCTGGGATCCGCAGGTGAGTGAGGTGAGCAGAAAGATGTTTGCATCAGTAGGATACCTTTTGAGATTACGTAACTTTCTACCTATCCCAACAAAAATTTTATTAGCACAATCTCTCCTTTTCCCTATTCTTGACTATGCAGATTCTTGTTATCTTGATTTAAAAGAGGAGCAACTAAATAAACTTGAGCGACTACAAAATCTTGCTATTCGGTTCATATTTGGATTAAAAAAATACGACCATGTCTCCGACTTCCGTAAAAAGCTTAAGTGGCTCCCAATCCGTCTTCGCAGGAATACTCATATTCTCCATCTTCTTTACTGTATACTATTTGATCCATTAACCCCAATATACCTAAAAGAGCGTTTTGTATTTCTGGGGCGCTCTCATCCCCGTCATCTGCGCTCTGATCAAAATTTAATCTTAAAAATTCCTTCACACACGTCTTCTTTCCTTACCAATTCCTTTACAATCACATCTTGTCGACTATGGAATGCCTTACCTCTGAATATCAGACGTGCAAAATCCCTAACAATTTTTAAGCGACTCTTAAAACTACATTTTCATGCCCTCTAAACCTCTTGTAATTTCTTACATTGCCATTGTATATTTTACTATATGTATTTTGAATGTATTGTTGTATATATATGTGTGTATTTGTATGTATGTGTATGTATATGTATATATGTATGTATGTATATGTGTATATGTATTTATATGTATGGATATATATATTTATATAAGTGTATTTTATTTTATATATGTATGCTGTTTGCTGTATAAGTTTATAATAATTTGTTCACACCCTAACCCCTTCTCTTCCCTTTACTTCCTATGCCTTAAGGTTGCCTGGGAGAGATCGCTGTTTTAGCGATAAGGTCGCCTCTTGTACTTTTCTGATATATTTTTCATTGTTGTTTTCTTTATGGGTGTACAATAAAGAATTTATTATTATTATTATTATTGTTCGTGTAATTTTTTCCTGTATATAGTCATGTCTGTCTCAAGTTTGGTAATGTGGTAGTAAGTGCGCATGATAAATAGGTTTACTTCTTTGCTCCATTGCATACGCACTCTGGTTTTACCAGCTTTGGTGGACGCAGGTAAAAAGGCATTTGCCTCCCGCGCAACATCCAAAAACGGTGTTGGTGTACCTCTACTACGTACCGAAAATGTTGGTGATGAGTGATCTGAAACGTTGCACAATGCGGTACTCGGATTGCATGGTTCACTTGGGCTATTGATACTACTTGTGTATGTGTGTATATGTTCGGCTGTCGATTTTTCAGGTAATAAATACCCGGTGGGAGTCCGCCTGCTCAACTCCTTACCACTGACGATTCGCATGCTGAAACACCCAGCGTCAGCTCCAGGTGTGCCCCGACGATTACACTTGGGAAGCGGCCCTCTCAGTTTCTTTTGTAATCTGGTCTCCATTTTTAATGGGTTACCCTTGCCCTTCGATCAACTATTCATAGATTACGTGTCACACTCCAAAACCGGCCCGACAAATAAGAGCACAAACAGAATTGTGTTCTTATTCGTTTTTAGTATGGTCCAACCATAGCCAATGTGCGGACGTGACAAAATGCCTCCGGGTGCTTATAAACATTGTGTAAATAACCATCGCAACAGTAAAGTTTCAGAAGGAATATCTTTCTTTCGGTAAGTACACGTTAGAATTAATTTTAAAATACTTAAAAATCAATATTAAACAATTAAATAACAATATTCCGTCGTTTGACCAATATTGGCGATAACACTACCAACGATTTCGTCAAATAACGGTAAGTTTGGGCTAAGAAATGCATAGAGAGATGTTTAAATTTTTTTTATTATATTTATAATAACTTTATATATATTTTTTTTGTATTATAGTTTTCCTACTGACTCATTTCGCTGTGCATAATGGGTATCTATTGTCGCCTAAGAAAGAAGGGAAGAATACTCAACGGCGTAGATTGGTCTAAATGGCGATTCCAAAATTGCAAGTATAATTAATAAATTAAAAAATGTTTTTTTTGTTTACATATACAGAATACACAAAATAAAAAAAAATATTTATTCTAGGCTGCGTCTTCAATTCTAAGTGATACCAAAATCAAGACAATGGCTGTTTCCGTCAGCTCTAATTCTTCTACTACTTTACTATCGTACATTACATCTTTGCAAGATACTCCAAGAAAAGGATACTTAAAAAACAAATAATCCTATCACACTAAATAGTACTTACTAAAACGAAACAAATTAATAATTTAAACAAAATTAATTAATGTTTTAAGAAAAAAAAGTCTTCGTTAAAAAATATTATCATAATTTTTTAATTAAATGTGCTTAAAAATAAAAAAAATCCGTCGATGACTCAGTATTATTAGATCGATTGAAAAATGTAGAAGTAGCGGAACTTTTTAACGAAATGTATATTGTAGTATTAAAACAAAAAAGACGTTCAAGATTACAATTACTTTTATTTTTAATAAAATGTACAAAAATTATCAATTTATTATCAATAAAGTGACTCCATGATTTCTATTTTCTATTTTCTCACAAGTACTTACAAAGCGACGACGATGACGTGAAATTAAATGTCTATAATAATTAATAAATATTATTTTCTATATTAATTATATCTATTACGCGCTAGGCAAAACTAAACCTTAAGTTACGAGAATAAGGTATGATTTTATTAAATAGATTTTTTGTCATAAGTCTGTGTGTAATAATGTTCGGCATTTGTGTTTATATTGAGTGGTGCCCCTTTTTTGAGCCGTATTTGTATGCAACGCTTAATCTAGTGAATAGTTGATCGAAGCCCTTGCCACGTTGGCCACGCCAGTAATTTATTAATCGTGGGTCCGCCCCCACGTGATCAGATGGTCGATCAGGACGTGTGGTTGGATTTTAGGGGGCTATTATTATTATTATTATTATTATAATTATCAATTATTATTATTATTATTATTATTATTACTACTGTGCGGTTTCGTAGGAATTTCCTTCCACGCACCACACATCTCTGGAACGACCTACCCGCGGCAGTATTTTCAGGTCGATACGACATGGGTACCTTCAAAAAGCGCGTCTACCTACACCTCAAAGGTCGGCAACGCACCTGTAGCTCCCCTGGTGTTACACGGGGCCGTGGGCGACGGTGATCACTCACCATCAGGTGACCCGTACGCTCGTTTGCCTTGTATTTTCCATTAAAAAAAAAATCTTGAACTTTGAGAACACTGCCTTATATCTGGATATCTAGTGTTTAATCAAGAATTCTACTTACAAAAAAATGGCTTTGCTATGGCTTCGCCTGTGTCCCCGGTAATAGCAGATATATATACATATACATGGAGAACTTCGAGTAGATGGCTCTTACCTCTGCACCATGTCTACCTAGGATATATAAGCGGTACGTAGATGACACTTTTACAATTTTACCTATGGACAGTGTTTATATATTCTTAAGCCACGTTAATTTTATAAATAATTATATTTAGTTCACAATGGAATTACAGGCAAATAATTTTTTAACTTTTTTTATGTGGAAAAGACGGCAAACGAGCGTACGGGTCACTTGATGGTAAGTGATCACCGTCGCCCACGGCCCCGTGTAACTCCAGAGGAGCTACAGGAGCGTTGCCGGCCTTTAAGATGGATGGGCCCGGCATTACCCAATGCGAAAGGCAGTGGCCGAAGCCACTACTTAACGCCTGTCTTAAATGCCGGGGGTGGTAATGGTCCGGTTGAGTCTGCCCATGTGTGTTGCCATTACTGGCAACGTGACTCTACCACTCGCACTTTAGTCATCTCTTACGACACCATCAGTACCAAGGTGATCCTATTTTAAGCCGGAATCACACGGCAAAAAACGACTTTTCTTGATGTCTTAGTCATAAAGAAATTTAATGGCACAATAGGCCACACAGTAGTACACACGCACACCATAGATAACTCAATGGTGAATCTCATCACCACCCTACACAGTTATCTACCGTTGGCAACCGGCACTTTTACCATATGTGAAGGGGGTCACAGACAGGATCAGCAACATTTTAAGAAGAGCTTCTACTAAAATTATAGTCAAGCCTAACAAGAAAGTGAGTCAATTCTTGAGACTAGTAAAATATAATATTCTCTTTCAGTGTGCAAGTGTATACGAACTTGAAATCTGTAGCTTATCATATATAGGTCAAACAATCAGAAACATCGGTGTTATGGTGAGGGAACACATCTCGGATGTCAAGAGTGGGCATGTACCAAAGTCAGCTGAGTGTGAGCATACATCGAACAAACCAATCCTTACACCAGATTTGATAAACCTCACATACTCGCTATGGAGAATAGATATATACCTAGAATGATCCTAATTTAAAGTCTCAAGCACTCCACACCAGAGTTTGTTGTTGGCGGCGGTACGAGGGGAGGTCCAAAAGTTCGCGGAATGAAAGGGTTGTTAATAATAAATTTATTTTTCCTTTTCAATATAATCACCCTTAATTCTAATACATTTATTCGATCTATGAAGTAATTTTTCTAAACTATCGAAAAAATATTTTTTGTCTTTGGCCTCAAAATGCGCCGAAATTGCCTCCTTCACTTCGTTATCGTCGGAAAATTTCGTACACAATGCAGTGTTGGTATCGATACTCTTATACGGCAGTGAAACGTGGAAGAAGAATGTAAGAAAGATGATTGCTGTAGAGATGCGATCTCTTCGTCGGACATGCGGAGTCAGTTTATCTGATCGCATATCCATTGACCTTCGAAAATACAGTATCGACGACACTGGAGGAAGGTCACGTAAAAAGCATGAGGACCCCCCGGAGGGCATGTATGAAGAGGTTGATAACAGTGGACGAGGCGAAAGAGGTATGCCGAGACCGTAGCGTTTGGCGCTCCGTTCTCTCTGCCTACCTCGCTAGGGATATAGCGTGAAGCTAAGTAGGTAAGTAAGTAAGTTATACATACCAAATTAAAGTTTTTTTTTTCTATTGAAAATAGTGGTTGACAACGATTAAAGAAAAAAAAAGCGAGAGAAATTTAAGAAGAAAACAGTTAGTTAAAAAAAGGACAGCATGTCAGTTGTTTATCATTTTCGTGCTACTGCGCATGCGCAAAAATAAACTGCTCAACTAAATACCGTACTATATATTAAAATCATATGTTTTTGAAAGCTTTATGCGCCACGTTGTTTTTTAAGTCTAAAATTATAAAACTTTTTTAAGTATAATATATTTCATTCTTAAAGAAATCAAAACGTAAGAATAAATTAAATTTACCAACTTACAAATTTGGTTGGTAAATAGTACCCTAAAAAAGCTAGCAATCAAAATCAAACTTGCACTAACTGCACCAAATCATCAATGGAGTTAGGTCCGACTTTATGTCTTGCGCTACCAGCATTTCACGTTTTTACTAGTTGCGACTACACAGGAACATTTTTTAAGAAAGGCATTACCCGCCCAATTAAGATATTTTGCAAAAACCAGAACATTCAGGAGACATTTGCATCATTGAGTAATCCGGCAAATATTCTCGATGACAACAAAATTAAAGTAGTTCAAGGGTTTCCACCAAGATGGAAAACTTTGCAACAGTAACTATTGTGTACAATCTTTGCTAATTCAATTTGGCAAAATGTCCCCAAAAATCCAGATTGCATTAGACTTGAAGCTGAAAATAATTGCTGCTGATTGGATTTAAGATAAAACTTTAAAACTAACATGGTTTCCTGGAGATTCAATGCCACAGCATGCAAAAGATGTTATTTTTGACATAACTGAACAATCTTTAGAAGATATCGACGAAAATGATTCCAATATTTCAATAAATGAGAGTGACATTTGTGATGATTCAAATGACGATAGTAAGTATATATTTTTTTATTACAAATACTCAGATATGTATTAATATAATCGATTTTAAAACTGTAATATATTTTTCACCATTATTGTAATATAAATAAAAATAACTATGTATTATAAAATTTAAAATAAATAATTTACATATATATATTTATATATATATATATATATATATATATATATATATATATATATATATATATATATATATATATATATATATATATATATATATTTGGCTACTTTTACGTATCTTCATTTGTTTACTTAAAAATATCGATAAATATTATATTTTATTAATCAAACATATGAACGTATAAATCACGCGGTCGTATCTCGTACTAAAACAAGTTTCCATTCAAAATGTCATCATTTTACTCAATATAAAAAACTAAAAAATGAAAAGGTTTTAAACGTAGTAATTAATTTATTCAGTTTTGATCTCTGGTTCTATATATACTTAAAACTTAAAACACTTACTTAAGACTTTGTCCTCAAAAACGTTTTCTTAATGAATATTTTATTTTTATTTTCCTCTTAATATTCTCATTTGTATTAATGCCTCATTAGTAGGTGCGAAGATGAATTTGAAGAACCTAAACAGGACTTTTCTATCTTTCTTAGTACAGAAGTTTACTTTCCTCCTGTGTCGTCATGAAGCTTGCAAGATGACACAAACACTAACTTGGCAAGTCTTATAAATCCTTGTTAAAAATATAAAAGTTAAAATTACTGTTTAAAATATTCAGTTGAAATATAAGAAATTTAAAAGTTAAATCGTACCGCGGTGGAATATTGTTCGACTGTAACCGTGAATTGTGAGTTCGATCTATAATGGAAGGAGTAGTGCCATTTAAATTGTTTTTATTTCCCAGCTTCGGTGGTAAATGAAAAGGGTCCGCACTAACCAAGTTGCGGAAGGCAACAAGCTATAAATAAAAGTTTTCCATTACATTATTAAACTTTTTTTGAGAACTTCAACAACCGTACTATTTTTTTTAAACAACCATATAATTTAATGAGAGCCTGAACGTAACATTGTGAATAGGTATATAAATATATATTATATTAGGCTTGTCGTGGCGCAGCGGCACAAGAGTGTGACTGTAACCGACAGGTTCTGGGTTCGATCCCCAGTCGAGGAAATGAAATATTTAATATTTTCAATTTAAATATTTAATGTTTCATTTCTTCGCTCTGGTAATAAGGCAAAGCGCGGCGTTGAGTTCCGCCACTCAACACGCAATGCCTCAAATTCGGCGGAAAGTGGGGAACGGAAGTGGAATGGAGTGTCATAACACTAGGTTTCACTTCCGTTCCCTCTGCCTACCCTGCCTAGTGCGGGATACAGCGTGAAGCTGAAATATTATATTAGAATATCGATTATTCCAGGCTTTGGAGAACATAAAAATACAAAATGAACTTACTTATAGTAAATTCAATTTGTAGTTTTCTGTAAAATTATCTTTAATCTTGTACCAACCACCATTATCTTGGAGAACTGCAACTATCTTTTATCTCCGTCCTCGGCCACATGTTCAAGTAGAAATAAGTAAGAGTTGTATTCGGATGTCTTACATGATCAATTATAAGTGCTCGAAGTAGCTCAGCTCAGCTGACTGTGGGATTGTAAACTTTTGCATTGCAACCAATTGCTATAAATCATTAGTGTTAGTCATCACTTAGAAGAACAAAATATAGGCATTGTAACATTTAAAGTAAGAAGTTGGATCACGCCCCTCAGCCCAAGAAGTTAATAAATCAGCGAAAAATAGAAAATGAGACTACGAAAATTGAAGCCTTTAAAATGTAGTGTAAAAGGTAGTGGCGATATAGTATTCTTAACGAGCAATGTGGTACTAGTACTTAATACCGCCTAGTAAAAATTACAAATAGGAGACTGCAAAACAGCGCTCGCTACGATATAATTAATAATTGCAGATTATTTGGATTAATATTTTACTTATATTTAAGAAAAACCCAGCCAATTATAGAACTGTACTTGTCAATTATATTAATATGTACAGTAAAAAAATAATTCATAAATTATATAATAACCGTTAGAATCTAACGTCACTTTTAGGCGATAATAGATTCATTGTCAATGCAGTAAAGCGATAAAACATATTTAACTGAAACTAAAGTGCAGAAATGAAACCACTAACCGACTGGCGGTCGCCCACGTCGCCGACTCCGCTGCCGCCGGCCCGAGCTCTGCGCCAGCGACGCTTCTTTCTTCTCTTCACCCAACGTCGTTGATCTAAAACGTACATTCAGTTTTCAAGGACAAAACCATATATTATAAAATGCATGTATTTGAATGAATGAAATGATGTGTTACCTGTGTGAGTGTCTGGAGCGATACGTACAGAAGAAGTCAGGTCGCACGCGGTGCGCCCGAAGCAGCGTGGCCAGCGGTGCGAGGACGGGCGCCGCGCCCTCGTAGGTCTGGTCCGGCAGCAACATGCCGCCCGCATGGCGCTCCAGGGCCGCCCGCGCCAGAGACACCCGCGCGCTACGTAGATATACTGAAGGCGACTGCGAGAAATCAACAATTTATTATATTATTAAATTTTATTTTTAATTTTGAATAAAATTATTATTAAAAATATTTTTATTCATAGATATTTTTTTTAGATTTAAGTAGTATCCAATACAAGTTACATAGAAGAAACTCCTTTTCCATTGCGACTTCCGTTCCACCAATTTGATGCATTTTGTGTAGAAGTAGAGGAACTCAACGCCGCACTTTGCCTCCTTACCAGAGTGAGAAAATGATAAAATTATAAATAAATCTCAAAATAAAAATTAGACTTTTTGCTAAATAATTTCATGTCTTCAAATGGAATAAAATTTCAATTCCAAGTTCAGTTCCTCGCCCTAGTAATAAAGCATAAGCGGAGTAACGGAGTGCCTGAATACTCTAGTTCCTTTTGCTTATTAAATACACACACACACACACACACACACATATATATATATATATATATATATATATATATATATATATATATATATATATATATATATATATATATATATATATCAACAAGAATTACAAATATACCTCTTCCTCTAAGTCTCGTTAATAATACTTGATAAAAGGTAAAAATGTTATTTTGTGGAACTTTTTTTTTCGTACTGCAAGTTCTCACTTCTTTCACAACTGTACGTCTCCGGGAAATGTTCGGACTATGCGGCTAAATAAGTAGACAAACTTAAGTATGCAGGCGTGTGCGCTCATTTATTCTCTTTACTTCTTATGTAAGTTCTCGCATCATCTCTAATGTTACAACTGAAGGTCCCATAGGGTTAATTTACGTTTTAATTAGGAATTAATAGTGAGTTTTAAGGTTTTTTTGTACTCCAAGGAATCGAAATCATTAATGTACAATATTAATTTCACGCTATTACGGGTTAAATAATTTCGACACACTGAGAGACGTAAGTGCAACTAATTTTAAAAGCAAATATAAAAATGCCCTACAAAAATGACAGCTCAATGCCGATAAATATAAAATATCCGTTAAAAATAGTTTAAAATACTGTTTTTAGTCTTTTTCATTAAAACCTAGCTTTTTGTGCTCTAAATAGAATGATAGAAAATGCACACACACATACACACACACACACACACACACATACACTCACGAAATATTCTTTGCTTACTTATGTATAATTATAAAAATGATGAATGAAATTAAAATTAAATTAATTGTAAGTGTATTTTAAGTTTTTTTTTTATTAGTTTTTAATATATAACGTGGTAAAATGGTTATCCTCCCACATTTACATAACATCTCTCAGGGCGCAATTTATCCTAAGGTGTAACTGACAAACAGCGATATTTGAGAGTCAAAACTCAAGCATCATTAGCTGAGTTACACCTTTTGCTACAAACCATAACTATATTCCAGAAAACTTTCTTCTGTATATTATTTAAAATGTTAAACTTTTGTGGCAATAAATGATGATTATTATTATTATTATTATATAGTTTGACAGACAGACTTCTGATAACGGTTTGGTAATATTATAGGCGAAAGTATGTTCAACACAAAATCAGTAGCACAAACTGTTCATTTATAAAAAATGTAGACCTATTAAATATATCTACAGTACTGACCTGCTTTCAATGAGGATCCTTATTGAAGAATATTTAACCTTAGTTTTTACAAAAATGTTACGACGACATCTATTTATTTATCAGCGCGACCTCGTGTTGTATGAGATACGACGTACTCGTACAGTTTGATGAGGTATAATCCACTTCGCGTTTCATTCGTAGGAGCAGTATTCATCGGGACACCTGAACGTGTGTGATGTTGCCGGGTACCGGGGTCACGTATGAGACGCACAACGACGAGAAGATGCGAGCAATCATTATGGTCGGTGAGTCGACAGAAAAGCGCCCAAATCCGACAACACTCGATTTCATTCGTAACGATACCAACCCACACTCGATATTGTGAATTCGTTTATCTTAATCTGTTATTGTTGAGTTGACATCGCTCGTCGGTCATCGCGCGTTGACGAAAATAAAACGTGTCGCAGCCGCCGCAGCCCGGGTGCGGGAAGCGCGAGCTTTTTGCTAGGAATCAGCTTCGTCTTGCATCTGTACTGTCTGTCGTCTGCGAGTCCGCCTTTTCATTTTGGACTCACAAATTTAATTGAAAATTATTTTATTATTGTTAAGTTGTATGTCGTTTTTATTGATGTTATCAATCAATCAAATTTTAGTAAACACAAACGTTTTTTTTTTTATATCCACTGGTCATTGAATAGGTGTTTTTAAATAATGTATGTGAGTTCTTGCACGTGACATAAATAAACACTAGTGCAGAGATTAATTGTTTACAAGAATATATTTGCCTCTGGTACACGGTATCGCGGGTATCGCGTAGACGTGAGCGAGTGCGCTCGGAGCGCGACGCGGCGGCCGGTAGCCGGCGGAGGAGTGCACTGCGGACACGCCGGAGAGAGCGCTCGCGGAACGACATCCCCATTAGGAAGCCGTCCGCGCTCGAACCACCACGACCACGTGTGCGCGCGCGCCGGCCCGCTGCACCCGCACTCTCCACGACCCGTAGACAGCAACAGTGAACGCCTCGTATTCACTATTAATGGCATTTTAATACTTTGTATGCTACGTAACTAACATAACGTAGAGATGCGAGAGGGATCCCACAATACGATCTAGTCGGTTGTAAATCGCGATGTGGGACGGTGGAGGCACGCCGTGCACGCTTTACACGCTCTAGGTCGCTCACTGGACTACGAGGTAACTAACTGTCGCCGCTCTATATTTTTTGCCGGTGGTTCAGGACGCGCCGCGCTGCTAGTGCTGTCACATCGCGTCACACGCGTCGCCGCACCGCACTGACGGCCCAGTTGAGAATCATCCTTATTGGAATAGTGCTCAAAATGAAAAATATTTAATAGTATGTGTTATTAGATTAAAACAACCGGTGCTGCTTGACTAATAATAAAATATTTGATAACTTCAACGGTAACTTCGCTTCGTCTCGAAAAGAGGCTGTGGCTTGTGGCTGTGGCTAGTGGACATCAGTTACACAGGCAGGTGCAGGTCTCGCGGAGGCGTCGCGCGTGCAATGATTAGATTATTATTACTTATCCCCGGAACAAAATGGTTTTAATGGTATAACATCATAAATGGTTTACCATTTATCTTCATTATATTTCTACATTAGTAACCACGTTTATTTGTATTAAATCATGTGCAATTGTACATTACAATATTACTCTACAGACGTGGAGTCTGTAAATCTTGTTACGTATAACAGTAATTACATGTCTATATTTGCCCTGGCGAGGACCGACGACGCCCGGCCGCTCGCGCATGTCTGTCCCACACACGATCAACTTCTCAATAAAGACATTTATTTTTTCTTGAACATTCCGCAACGTCTCCGTAACTGGAGTGCTCTCAGCTCTTGTAAACATTTATGAGCCCTATATGACTTGAATTCTAGTTTAGTCGCTTTCTATATTAGCGTATATTAACAAAAAAGTTTATTTATACATCGGAAATAAATGTATGTTCATTTTAGTACTTTACAAAAACGTGTTATCGTCGCAAGTCGCAGGTGGACTGATTAAATATAAATTATATGTATTATCAGATTGAATTCAATACAAGCTTACGTACTGAGCCGTAACTTGAGCAAGAGTAGTGGTCGGTGTGTGACACGACCACGACACCGCGAGCTCCGGCGCTCCGAGGCAGTGCGACGTGTCACTCTGTATAATGCTTACTTAAAGTTGAAGGCGATCTGAATACTATTCATGCACATGCATACAAATTGTAAAATGTATGATGCCCGTGGCTTTAACACTTATAACTCCCTTTCCCACTCAGCTTCACTCTGTATCCGCATAGGGCAGGGTAGGCAGAGGGAACTTGGGAACCTAGTGTTAAGATACTCCGTTCCACTTTATTTCTCACTTTTATAGCTCAGCGTCGCGTTTTGGCCTTGTACTAGAGCGAAGAAATGAAAACATTAAATATTTAAACTGAAAATATAAAGTATTTCAATTCCTCGAGTGGGAATCAAACCCACAACCGGTCGGTTACAGTCACACGCTTGTGTCGCTGCGCCACGACAGGCCTCAACTACCCTATAACATTTTTAGTAATTCAATTTGTAACATAATAACAATAGTAAAACGAACGATAAAAGCAATTTCTACGTTTTATGCGTTCAACGTGATCATCTCGTGACAGTGGTGACCACAATGGCACAATCGTATCTCGCGACAGTGAGAACTGAGATTGTCGACGACCTTGCTTCTTTACGTTTTCGCTGAGATAACTTTCCTATTGCCATGAATAAGTAAATATTCTCACAGTTAACGTAAAATCACTTTATAAAGTGGGAAAAGAAATTATTTAAAAATATAACCTAGCTGCGTAACACGAAAGGAAACAAAATAAGCACTGGGGAATAAAAATATTTTTATTCTCCAGTTTTTTTCTTATAATTTACTAAGTTCGAATTTTGTTATAAGAGCAGACTAATAAAATATTCAAATATACCTCTTATAAATATTAAAACAGCATATCAATTCACAAATAGCTTAGCAATATATAGTCGGTGTATTTTATAATATTTTTTGTGATGTAATATAAATATTGTTGTAAGCTGAACCAACGTCAAATATAGAATATGGTCAAATATGGAATGATTAAAATATGGATTAAATAGTAGTGTTTGTCCGACAAACGTACCTATTCTTTGGTTTGGAAAGTAAATTGTAATTGTGGATAGTTGCGATAACTTAATATTTGTTTAATTTACATGGTGATGTGAGTTTCAAGTGGAATAGAGGCAGCTCACAGATTATACAAGTATGTACCTACATAAGATAATGTTTACTTCGGTAAGATAGATTTACTTTTTCCTTCATTTACATATAAAATTATAATAAATTGTATATGTAAATGTCAAAATTATAATAATCAAAATCAAAAAAATATATAATAATCATCTTTTTTTTAGTTTGAGTTCCGCCACTCAACAAGCAAGGCCTCAAATTCGGCGAAAAGTGGGGAATGGAAGGTTCTCGAGTTCCCTTTGCCTACCATGCCATGTGTGGGATGCAGCGTGAAGCTGAGAGAGAGAGTGAGTATTATTATTTTGTAGATAAAGAACAAACACGTCAAGTAAGGAACTAACAAAATATAATAACTAACAAACTGTAACACCAGTATTTTAAACTTGCGACCCGCCCGCGGCTTCGTCCGCTTTAATTACACTATTTTATTTACCGAACTCTATTACATTTTTGTTCAAATAAAATGATCAACTGATTCAAATAATTCAAACACTAAATTTTGAAGAATGTTTGCCAAAATATAATTGTGCAAACTGCATTTTAGCCCTGTTGTTATTTGGCGGGTTATTAAACACTGTTTTTATTTAAAAACTATTTATTTATTATTGTATTTAAATTCACAGATTTAGAACCATGAGAAAGAACTCGAATTTAGGAAAGGTTATGTAGAGTTATAAAATAGCAATATAAGTTATTTTGTGTACTTTAGTATTTAAGTCCACTTTTATTACTGTAAGGGAGAGTTATAAAATAGCAATTTAAGTTATTTTGTGTACTTTAGTATTTAAGTCCACTTTTATTACTGTAAGGGAGAGTTATAAAATAGCAATTTAAGTTATTTTTTGTACTTTAGTATTTAAGTCCACTTTTATTACTGTAAGGGAGAGTTATAAAATAGCAATTTAAGTTATTTTGTGTACTTTAGTATTTAAGTCCACTTTTATTACTGTAAGGGAGAGTTATAAAATAGCAATTTAAGTTATTTTGTGTACTTTAGTATTTAAGTCCACTTTTATTACTGTAAGGAATAGGGTATCATAAATCATAGGATTAAAGTTTGAGCGTTTTGGGCATACTGTACACAGATGTGGGCCAAAATGTGCAAGATGTTTTGTGAATCGTTGGAATAAGTAAAATAGTTAAAGATAAGATTGCGTGGGAATGGAATGTGTATTGTGCTTAAATATATTTTAAGGTAATGGTCGGTACGAGCGGGGTGAGACCCAGGTAGAAAAATTAGGTACCTGTACTAAGTTTTAAGTCAGTTCTAGCCGAGACTTCATGTAAGGCGGGTCACTTCTTGAGACGTCGACGAATAAACAAACATCTATATTACAACCATTGACCTGTGATTTCTAAAAACAAGATATACTACATCCTATATCCTATAAGTATCAATCCAACATCCTACCGATACTACATTTGGGGGCTCGTCCGGGATCACAGAGAGAAAAGACAATATAAAAGACAATATAAGTGTTTGTGGAGACGTGTTAATACGGTGCGTTAAAAGTGCAGTGCGCAAAGTTAGTAAGTCATGGACGGCATAATTGACCAGGTTGCAAGAGGAATAGCTGCGGCAGAGCTGGAAGATGGCCAGCTTCCGCGGTTGAGAGTTCCGGAGCTCAGAGAGGAGCTCAGACAACGAAACCTCCGGGTGACAGGTCGTAAGTCAGAACTATTGGCGAGGCTAAGGGCAGCGCTATTGCTGGAGCGAGACCGTGCTGTCATCGAGGAAGAAGTAGAACCCGAAGATGACGAAGAAGAGGAAGATGAAGAAGCGGACGCTGCCAATGCCCTAGGACTCGGAAATGCAAGTGAGAGTGACACCATGAGAGACGTGTTGGCGGTAATTGGCGGCGGAAGAAATAATGACACCAGCGACGACGATGATGGCACAGCAGACGATGAAAGTGCCCTTACACCAGTGATTCGGAAACGAAGCGTGTCACAGCGTGTTTTGGTAACCTTTAAAGATGTTGAAGGTTCTCTGGAAAAATTCAGCGGCGATGGTCATTCAAATATTCAACGATGGTTGGATGATTTTGAAGAGATGGCCTCGTTGTGTGGCTGGAATTAAGTACAGAAAATTACTTACGCGAAGAGGCTGCTGGAGGCTTCAGCAAAATTATTTGTCAGTTATGAGAGATGTGCAAAAACGTGGGGAAAGTTGAAGAGTGCATTGAAAGATGAGTTTCAAGAAACTGTGGATAGCTTGCAAATTCATCGGGATCTGAGTAAGAGGAAAAAGAAAGTCGAAGAAACGTTAACATCTTGTAGGCATACTCCTGAGTATGCCTACAAGATGTTGCAGATTGCCGAACCAGGAAAGATGGAGATGCAGACGGTGATTCAATACATTATAGAGGGAATCCCCGATGATGCAGTAAACAAAGCAATGTTGTACGGAGCAAAAGATTTTCGACAGCTGAAAGAAAGATTTCACCAATATGAACAAATGAAGCAAAAAATGTCGAAAAGTAAAGGGCGACAACCCGAGAAGAAAGCGGATAAGACTGGACGTGTCGAGAACAAATCAAAGTTTGGTGCTTCCGGAAGTGCAGTTCCCACCACGGGGAAGAAAAAATGTTTCAACTGCGGTGCAGAAGGTCATGTGAGTGCAGCGTGTCCTTCGAAAGAGAAAGGAAAAAAATGTTTTAAGTGTGGTGAGTTCGGGCACGTAGTCGCGGGGTGTTCGTT
The DNA here is from genome assembly GCA_019049475.1 of Eueides isabella. Taxonomy (NCBI): domain Eukaryota; kingdom Metazoa; phylum Arthropoda; class Insecta; order Lepidoptera; family Nymphalidae; genus Eueides; species Eueides isabella. Next base: position 13,843,815 of record CM032394.1, read on the forward strand.
AAAATCCAAAGACGTGTATTTAGTGTCACGACCTAGAAAAGAAAAGTATCAGGAAGAAGTGACAGTTAGAGGTTGTATGATACAAGCGTTAGTTGACACTGGCAGTGATCTAACGTTAATGAGTGAAAGCCAGCTTGAAAATCTGGGGTCGCCACTATTAGTAAATAAGCAGGTATGTTTTGAGGGCTTAGGCTACGAAGTAAATGAAACGCTAGGGTCATTTACCGCCAGCATGACGGCGGGATACGATGAATTTACAGTAGAATTTCATGTCGTACCTAACAAAAGATTAAACGTTCAATCATCCTTGGAACAGACTTTTTAGACCGTGTTGAACTTCGAGTCCGACGGGGCGAAATAACCTTTTTTAAACTTGACGATAATAACGATACCGACATTAGACAGCCACACATATTTAAACGCTATTGACGAAGCTAAAGAAGTTGATTTATCACACATAAAAGAAGAAAGCTATATAGAGGAAATCAGAACAATGATTAACAATTATAAGCCGGAAGCAACGCGCGACGTTGGTATACGGGCTAAAATAATTTTAAAATCGGATAAACCTGTAACATCACGCCCGCGTAGACTGGCTCCTTCAGAGTGAAAAGAAGTAAATGATATTATGAATCTATGGTTGGAGGAAGGGGTTATCTGGCCGTCTAATTCCGAATACGCGAGTCCGATTGTCATAGTTAGAAAAAAAGATGGCACCATTCGTGTATGCGTAGATTATCATAAATTAAATCAATTGATTCTAAGACCTCTGTCTCCTCTGCCTTTAATCGAAGATCAGATAGACGCGTTAGCCGAGGGGGTATATTTTACTGTGCTTGATTTAAGAAACGGATTTTTTCATGTACAAGTCGATCCCGAGAGTAGAAAATATACAGCTTTTGTAACACCGGATGGTTAGTTTGAGGTCCTAAAATTGCTGATGGGGATTTTAGTTCTTTATATGGATGATTTAATTATCATCCCTAAAACCTTAAAAGAAGTGCTTGAAAAACGTAGATTAGTCATCAAAGTTGCTGCCCAGCACGGGTTGATAATTAAGTGGGAGAAATGCCAATTTTTAAAAGATACAGTCGAGTTTCTGGGACAGGAGTTTCTGGGACATATTATATATAGAGGAACAATGAGGCCGTCCAAGTTAAAAACGTTGGCTGTTCGAAATTTTCCAATACCGAAGAATGTTAAGGGTTTACAAAGTTTTCTGGGATTAACAGGTTACTTCCGAAAATTTATTCCCAGGTACTCTCTCATAGCTCGACCCTTGACTGACCTGACGAAAAAGGACTGCAAATTTCTAATGGGTGCGAAAGAGATAGAATCTTTTGAGCAATTGAAGGCTGCGTTAATAGATGGGCCTGTTTTAAGAATATATAGAGTGGGAGCAGAGACTGAACTACACACAGACGCTTCGTGTTTAGGGTACGGCATTAAAATCGTGCCGTACCCTAAACACGAAGATAATAAAGATTATAATGATGGCGGATTTCATCCAGTCTATTATGGTAGCGGTAAAACAACCGAAGCAGAGTCCAGATATTGTAGCTATGAGTTAGAAACGCTTGCTATTGTAAAAGCGCTGGAGAAATTTAGGGTCTATTTACTAGGTATACATTTCAAAATTGTAACTGATTGTCAAGCGTTCGCTGCTACTATGAGAAAGGAGAAATTATGTTTACGAGTGGCAAGATGGGTGATGTTGTTGAAGGATTTCGACTATGAAATAATGCATAGACCAGGAAAAAATATGACGCATGTAGATGCATTAAGTAGAAATCCTCTACCATCAATTTTGTATGTTTGTGAGAATGATGACGGCTTAATTGCTCGCCTGAGAAGTACGCAAGAAAAGGATAATGATTTAAAACAAATAATAGACGCCGCGACGAGCAATAAAGCTGCCGGATTTTTCATAAAAAATAATTTATTGTATAAGAATGTTGAGGGTGAGGCTTTAGTGGTAGTTCCTTAGAGTATGGAAATACAGGTAATTAAACGGGCATACGATCGGGGACACTTCGGCATCAATAAAACCGAGACAGTGGTCAAAAGGGATTTTTGGTTTAAAGGGATGCGTCAGAAGGTGGAGCAGGTAGTCTCGAGTTGCCTGGATTGTATACTGGCTGAAAGGAAGCAGGGAAAACTCGAAGGATTATTGCATCCTATTTATAAAGGTGACGCTCCCCTCGACACCTACCACATCGATCACGTGGGACCAATGATTACTACTCACAAGAGCTATAAGCACATCTTGGTAATTGTAGATGCATTTAGTAAATTTGTGTGGTTGTATCCAACAAAATCAACTGACACTGCTGAGGTGCTTCAGCGCTTGCACAGTCAATCTAACACTTTCGGAAATCCTCGAAGAATCATATCGGATCGCGGAACAGCCTTCACCTCAAGAGATTTTGAAGAATATTGTGAAAGTGAAAAAATTGAACATTCCCTGATAGTGACTGGTGTTCCGAGGGGTAACGGGCAAGTTGAAAGGATAAATCGCACTCTAATCCCTTTATTAACTAAAATGGCTGCCCCAACACCGGAGAAGTGGTTTAGACATATGGATGTTGTACAAAAATATTTGAACGCGACACCGAACCGCAGCACGGGAAAAGCACCATGCCAGTTGTTGTTTGGTGTTAGATTAAGGCTAAAAGAAGATATCCATTTACAAGAATTATTAGAACAAGAGTGGGTTGAGCAGTTCGACAAGGAACGAGAAGAATTGCGATAAGCTGCTAAGGAACAAATCGCGAAGGTTCAGGACGAAAATCGCCGGGGTTTTAACAAACAACGCAAGCCAGCTACGGAATACGAAGAGGGGGACTTGGTAGCGATTCAACGGACTCAGTTTGGACCGGGGCTTAAATTAAAAGGGAAATTTTTGGGTCCCTATCGAATCACCAGGGTGTTGCGGAACGACCGCTACTTGGTTGAAAAGGTGGGTGAGCATGAAGGGCCACAGCGAACTTCGACATCAGCTGACCATATGAAGCGATGGGGAGTTGGGAATGCTATTGCTGAATGAAAGAAACTGAATAATGACATTCGAGGACAAATGTCCCTGCAGGTTGGCCGAATGTAGAGTTATAAAATAGCAATTTAAGTTATTTTGTGTACTTTAGTATTTAAGTCCACTTTTATTACTGTAAGGAATAGGGTATCATAAATCATAGGATTAAAGTTTGAGCGTTTTGGGCATACTGTACACAGATGTGGGCCAAAATGTGCAAGATGTTTTGTGAATCGTTAGAATAAGTAAAATAGTTAAAGATAAGATTGCGTGGGAACGGAATGTGTATTGTTCTTAAATATAGTTTAAGGTAATGGTCGGTACGAGCGGGGTGAGACCCAGGTAGAAAAATTAGGTACCTGTACTAAGTTTTAAGTCAGTTCTAGCCGAGACTTGATGTAAGGCGGGTCACTTCTTGAGACGTCGACGAATAAACAAACATCTATATTACAACCATTGACCTATGATTTCTAAAAACAAGACATACTACATCCTATATCATATAAGTATCAATCCAACATCCTACCGATACTACAGTTATGATTTGAGTTTCGGAGTTGAACTCAGGAGAGGGAATGAAGTCAGGATGTTATATACGTATACTTGGATTTGGCGAGCGGCCCTTCCACTATAGGAATATACGTTTATTATTCACAATATTTTAAGATACCTAAATTACGGAATAATTCCTAACTTTAATCACATTATTTAAAAAAATACTGATTACCTTATTTACTTATAACAATATTGACTAACAAACTAATTTAATTCTTATTTAATTACTAACTAGTGGTGGTCATTGCATAACCTTTCCCTAATAATAATAATAATAATCCCTTTAGAATAAAGATTGTGCGGTTTTTATAATTTCCCCAAACTTTGAGGACGTGATGTTGCGGAATGGCGACGCGGGGATCCGCCCGCGACTCCACAACGAGTGCCATCGTTGTGGAGTTTAATGAAGTCATGAAGATGATGAAATGTATAGTAGTACGATGTCTTCTTTAGTCGAAATAATTGTTCAATATTAGGACGCAATGTGAGAATTTGAACAAAAGGTAGGCCAACATTGCTATCTCTAGTATGTGTAACGAAAGGTATAGATTGTTAGACAGCCTTTCTATGAATATCCTTTCTTTGATTTTGTTTATTTTCGAGGACTGCATTTTTAAATATTCTCTGATAGACTGGAAGGCATCAGTTGAAAAGTTGTTTATTCGTATTGATATTAGGGTGCGGCAAATTTGAGTGAGTTGAGTGCGAATGTCGCTGGCAGCGAAGTCTTGTTCCTGGCTAGTTCAGGCTCTTTCGAATGGTGGTTATGGGTGCCGTCATTTTGCTGTTCTCGGGCCTGATGTTGGACGTTTTCTTCACAGAGATATTGTTGATTCAACTTCGGGCATTCAGCCTCCATGTACATGAAAGCTTTACTATCGGTTGCTATGAGAGGATATGGTGGGATAAAGGTATAGGTCATTGTTAACAACTTAATTGAAAGTTTAAATAGTATAAATTGTCTAGGAGATATAATCGGAAATTTAAAAAATATTAGTATTCGTTTTCCTACATAATAATATCCAGGTCTGATAATACTATAATATAATATCTATACTACTATAATATAATATCTAATATCTCTTTGGGGCTATAAATGTGTCTTAGTTTATCTAACATATTTATTTCCTAAGTTACTAATACTTAACATACTGTGATGTGTGCTCGATGCACGCACAAACGCTAATATATCTTTTAATCTAATTAATTTTAAATGACATAGATGAAAGTACTTTATGTGAACTATTGGCGTGAAAATTGAAGTTTTTTACATCACTATAATAACTGCGACGTTGTAGATATATGATATTAATCTCTTCTTGTACCAATTCTAGAGCCTTTTCAATAGATTCAGCCCTTATAAACCGAATTTGTAAGCCCAGAGGTGTGTTTAAAACCTCTAATAAAAGATTTTAGGGTGAGCTTATGGTAAAGATCTCGTTTCACTTCTGTAGTAGTAGGTATATCATAAAATCCCTGAAAAGTATCACTTCCTTGAGAAAGTAACAAAAGGTTATTAAAAGACATATCAACTACTTTACTCACTATTTCTAACTTACTATGATCTAAATTTCTATTTAAATTTAAATTAATATTTCGCGAGATCTGCCTAAATAAGACAGATTTTCCCCGATTTTTTTAGGGTGGAAAATTTTGGATAGGATAATACTAGACAAGGGAAAAAAAGCAACACTTCAGTAAAGTTTCAAAGTACTTACATTTGGTTTTCTTTAGTACTGATTTTTGAGTACGTCCCTGGCCACGAAATACTCGTAGATTCAAGATGCCCAGTAGTGAAACTTGAAAGTCACTACTATAGCTTGCGACGTGTAGCGGTATCGATGTGAGAGTACCTTTATCACAGAACTATGCTCTGAGCATCTCACTCAAAGGACTCAAAGAAAACCGAATTTACTTTAAACTAAATTTATTAATATTAACTAAATGTGACTTCATGTGTTGAAGTGATAACACAGAGTGAGTAATGAAGTTCAAGTATCGATTAATATAGTGAAGGAACTTAAACACTAAGACACAGAGTAACATATGTTTGCTCAGGTAGGATGACTTCATATGGCCCATCCCATTTGTTATCTAACTTGTTTGGATTTTGCACGGAACATTTTTTCATCTAACTTAAAATCAGCAACAAATTCAAATTCAAATATTTTTAATCAAAATAAGAAGTTACAACTTCGTTTTTTGAACGTCAAACAATTTACCACCAGTTCACAAAAGTTACTGCCTCAGGCCTGAGAAGAACCGGCGAAAGAAACTCAGCGGGACATGTCCATCGTTTTTGATATTTTATCGTAACGCGAGATATATTTAGCCTTTTATTTAAATCGCTTCTGTAATCGTAGGTTATGTAGTCAATATTGTTATCTCTCATAGAATATAAAAGACGAGGTTTCAGTTCGTATAAATGTTAATGTGGGGTATAGCTTGTTGTTTGATTCAAGGATGTATTGTGACACATAATAGCAAGAGAGGCTATTTGATTTTAGACTCCTTTGTTCCTTCGATGATATATTCTGATATCGCGAAGTGTTGAATGAAATATTTCCAAAGATCCGTTGGTTTGGTGGCGGTAAGCTGTGCTAAATGTATGTTTAGCACCGAATAATTTCATCAAGTGCTTTAACACGTTGTTCATAAACTCTCCTCTTTAAGCACAATAAAATCATTTACCTAAAAAATCTATTTTTTGAGAACCATCCAGATAGGACTTGTCCATGGTGAAGTGCTTGGTCTGATGATGTTTTGTTCCGAAAGTTTTTGTACCTACTTGACTTTTTACATCTTGTTCATGAATTCGTGGGAATCGGTAACTTTGAGTGTAAATTGGACTTTCAAAAGTAGTAGGAATGTTGAGCTGACTTGTAAATGACAGAGGGTCACCTTCGATTTAGACAATGTCAGGCAATTCACTAATGTGCCCATCAACCGCGTCAGTCGCAGAACATCAGCGACTCGTCGCGTTTGGCACTACAAGTCAGCTGATTGGGATGGGATGCGTACATTTTACTCATGTTATCCCTGGGGGCCGGTTTGCTTCTCTTTCGATGATCCTAGTGCTTGTGCCGCTGCTGTGCAGAGTATGGAACTTTACAATCCTAGCTCTGTAGTGCCAATCGGTGGCAAATCACAGCCTTGGTTTGATATGTTTTGCAAACTTGCTGCTTCTGGCAAGCGTGAGGCATACCGAATCTGGGCTAAGGCACTTGTCTTATAAGGATCCAAAGGTGAAAACCCTTAAAAGAAAGCACAACCGTGCCTTTAGGTACTTTAAGTGGCAAATTGCCAGAGCAAGATTCGAGCACATTGTTAAAATCGGCGAGAAGCTTAAGAGTTACCCGTCGAGAACTCGCCAGTTTTCAAAGGCGCTCTCAAAGGCTGCTCTTAACAACTTTAGCCAGCCTTCGCTTCTGCCGCTGCGCACGGAAAATTGACATCTTGGTCCACACGGCGAAAGAGAAAGCCATCTTCTGGGCGCTCCTTTTGCCTCGAGCTCGACTATGGATGACCGAGGAACATGGCCGCCGACCATCCCGCGGTGTCAGAGTTCAATACCCGACGTTAGAATCAGTCAGAAAGCTGTTAGGCGAGCTCTATCTTCTTTGGACATCCACAAGTCGATTGGGCCAGATGAGATTTCTCCTCTTGTGCTCCGTTCATGTGCTCCTGAGCTGAATCCGGTGCTAACGTCTATTTCGGCACTCTTACTCAGTCGGCTTATTCACAGATTTGTGGAAGAGCATTCTATTCCACCCCATTCCGATCCAACTAACTACAGGCCTATTGTTATCACCTCCCTGCTCTCAAAAATTATGGAGAGCATAATCAATAGCCAGCTCTTGGTTTATCTGAAGGATCACCGATTGATTAACGACCGCCAATGTGGCTTTCGTCAGGGTCACTTAATCGGTGATCTTCTGGTTTACCTAACCCACCGCTGGTCTGCGGCTACTGATAGCAAGGAAGAGGGCCTGGCAGTTAGTCTGGATATGGCGCAGGTCTTCGATCGGGTGTGGCATGGGGCGCTCCTTGCGAAACTTCCATCTTACGGGCTTCCCGAGAATTTATGCAAGTGGATAGCTTTCTCACTGGGAGCAGTATCAAGGTCGCTGTCGACAGTTTCTGCTCCAAATACATGCCCGTGAATTCTGGCGTCCCTCAAGACTGCTTGCTGTCCCCTACGCTATTTCTTCTGCATACCAGTGATATGTTGGAGGACTCTAACATACATTGTTATGCAGATGATAGCACTGTGGACGCTGTATACTCCGGCCGCGCAAGTCTTTCTCGGGAAAACGTCGAGCAGCGTCCAGTGCCAGTGCAGTTTGTATATATGAGACTTGTCTGTACTCGTAATACGGTTATATCGCATACAAACATTTCGTTCGATAAAATTGCTACAATTTTTTAATTCATTTAGGTGAAAGGTTTACTGTCACTAATTTTGAAGCTTTAATCCACACTTCGAAAACAACAATGTTAACAATTAATAAGGCGTTCGACAATCTTAATGTATATAAAACAACGCACAACGTATCTAATTTATTTTAAATGAAACACTTTTAAACGGATTAATCGCGTATATTGAATGGTAAACATTTTTGGGAAACCCGACGTTTCGAACACTTTACAGTAGTCCGTGGTCACGGGTAGACTCTACCTCTCTACTCTCAGTCTACCCGTGACCACGGACTACTGTAAAGTGTTCGAAACGTCGGGTTTCCCAAAAATGTTTACCATTCAATATACGCGATTAATCCGTTTAAAAGTGTTTCATTTAAAATGTATAACAATCGCGAAAATCAAAGACATTAGTATCTAATTTATTCAGATAAGAATTAAATTGGTTCGAAAATAACCCTTTTTTTATATTTTTTACAAAGTACACATAGTTACTATGCGGTGTCCTCAGGAGATAGACATATCGATGACGCATGAACTTTTTTAGAAACGCTTGGCCGCCACAGGAAACACACGGAGCATTTAGCAATTAAAATGAAGCGAACGTAGATTAGAGGCAGCGAGACTTTACGCCGACTCGCCTTCGCTGACGATAGATTTAATTGCATCGATATTAACGCCGCGTGCAAATTCCTGCGGCGACTCGTCGTCATCAGATCCGCCGCGGAGACCACCCACGCCGCAAGACACCGGAACCAGCATTTACAACATGTCTCACTGCCACTGTTAGCAACGCTTTCTTTTAACTTTAAAAAATGATTGAGGCCTGTTGTGGCGCAGCGGCACAAGCGTGTAACTGTAACCGACAGGTTGTGGGTTCGATACCCACTCGAGGAAATGAAATATTTAATATTTTCGATTTAAATATTTAATGTTTACATTTCTCCGCTCTGGTACAAGGTAAAACGTGATGTTGAGTCCCGCCAAATGCGGCAGAAAGTGGGGAATAGAAGTGGAACGGAGTGTTTTAACACTAAGTTCCCTGTTCCCTCCGCCTACCCTGCCATGTGTGGGATACAGCGTGAAGCTGAGTGAGTAAAATTATATAATCATAAGATATGATCTCCATTTAGATTTAAATAACATTCATAATAATATTTAAGTCCAGATAGACCCTCGTTGTGCCAAGTGCCAAATGGTGGTGTATAACAAAAAGAGAGTAATTTCAAACTATATTTTTTTAAGGTCAATTAATAAATTTTGCAGAAAATATTAAAATTTTGAGCATGATAAATGACTGAACCCATCTCACTAAAAATGTGAAAAAACTGTGGCTGGTTTAAAAACTGTGGCTGGTGTTTAGTGGGGTGCACAACTGTACTATCAAAAATACTGTAAAATGCTATCCGTAGCCATCTTAATTGTAGATTATATGTCCAAGACTCTTTTAATAATTTTCTGAAAAGCTCAATGGAATCCAGTATAAGTGTCTAAGAAATATTTTAGGTACAATAAAGTCTCCCCCACCAACGAACTGTCGCTGGGATGTACATATCTTTTCCTATCCACCGACAATCCTATCTAACCGATTTGTAGGTAAAATCCCACCTTCCCATTTATCTGTGCTATTCGATTTAGCGGACGTTATTCCTCGAGACAAGCTCCTACCATACTTGTTCATTAGTTTCCCTTAATTTACCTCTCTTCATCACCCTCTAATCCGTTATTTTGCACAAATTACGAAGTTTTGGTATACCATCTTCTTTTTGTCACTAATCTTATTTATTATTTATTTATTCTTCATTGTACACAATTTATAGCCAATAAGTTTGCACAAAAGGAAGGCTTTACGCTAAAAAGCATTTTCTACCAGCCAACCTCATCAAGTGGGAAATCTAGTAGTAGGTGTACAGAGGCCTGTCTGGCGCCGCGGCATAAGCGTGTGACTGTAACCGACAGGTTCTGGGTTCGATCCCCAGGAATAAATGAAATATTTAATATTTTCAATTTAAATATTTAATGTTTCATTTCTCCGCTCTAATCGGTAATAAGGCAAAGCGCGGCGTTGAGTTCCGCCACTCAACACGCAATACCTAAAATTCGGCGGAAAGTAGGGAACAGAAGTGGAACGGAGTGTCTTATCACTAGGTTCCCGGATTTCCTCTGCCTACCCTGTCTCGTGCGGGATACAGCGTGAAGCTAAGAAAAGAAAGAAAGAAAAGGTGTACAGAGGAAATAAATATTGAAACATACATACTCATTTATACATAGATACATAGAAACCTAAATACATGCACAAGTACATAAATAAACATACATAACCATAACCATATAAATTAATACAAATCTACATACCAAAACAAATACAAAACTAAAATATATTATTATTATACAGACTATAATGATATTATAATTATATTATATTATTATAATGATATTATATTATTATTATGATAATATATTATAGTTCCATGAAAAATAATTCTTTCACTAACCGCTTGAAAGCTTCCCGAGAAGGAGCTCCTTTAATTTCTTCCGGCAAGTAGTAAGTATTCCACAGCCGGACTCTTGCAACTGTAAATGTTTTATGTTAATGTTAGTTGGCCATGAAATTCAAAGTGTGGCTGAGTGTAGAGAGCGTCAGGTTAGATTGGGACGCAAGGACTTCTTATGGAAATGAGAAAGAAAAATCGGAGGACGGGTAAGAAGAAGAATTAAGACTGAAAAGAATGGTGTATAGTAAACAAAGGATCCTAGACTTCCTACGATCGGCTATCTAAAGCCAACCAAGCTGCTTCCTATAAGACGATATATGATCATACTTGCGTAGATTATAAATAAATCGTATGCAAAATCGTATGTAATCGTGTTAAAATCCGTTCAAGTTTGTTTAAGAGTTCTTAATTCATATCCAAACAACAAGCGACTACGGTGATCGTACTTAATAATAGGAAGCGACAAGGTGCTAACTAGCAGTTTCTTTGTGTTAGTTGTCAAGATTTTTTTTTACTGCAACATAGAGTATAAGAATGCGTATATTTTTCGCGAAACTTCAGTGACTTATACCCCTCAAGACAATTTATTTACAATTATCACTCCCCTAGATCTTTCACAGTGCTGGAGAAATTGATCACTGTGCCTTTATATTACAGGTCAGGTGGTTTGGTTCAAATGTTCAAGTTTGGTCAGTTGATGTGAACTGTTGAAGATAATAGCCTGCCATTGACCTCGATGCCATATTTTAGAGACCAAATTGATATTCGATGCAGGTTTTCATTGAACAGCTTCGGAAATGTGATCCACGCTAGAAAGCATATAAAGCTGCAAGTTTTCAGCGTAAAGATGGTAACGAGAGATTAGAATGGAAGTAATGGAGTTAATGAAAACTGAAAATAGTAAAGGAAATAAGATACCGCCTTTAGGCACACCAGCCATGTCACATGATGCCTGTCTGAGTTAATCGAACCTACACGGACTGACTGCTGGCGTCCCTGAAGATAGGAAGAAAACCACTCTAGAGCTGAACTGGAGACATTAGCATTGGATGAGAGGGCAATGAGAAGGCTATGATCTACTGCATTGAACGCATTATTAATTCAATCATAACTGTAATCTGTTTATTTTCCATTGCTAATCTAATGTCTTCAGCAACTCTCATCAAAGTAGTAGTAGTGCTGTGTCCACTTCTAAATCCGGACTGAAGTGGATTTAAAAAGTTACATTTAGAAAAATACCCGGAGATATGATAGTAGACCGTGGAAAATGGGACAGAAGTGAGACGATAATGAAACTGATTTGAGGAAAAGAAAAGAGAGTGAAACTCATTTAAGGAAACGGAAAAATTAATAATATGAGTGACTACAGGAAGAAGGATTTCCATAATTACTTTAATCATAATGCGACTAACATCATCCGAATCTACTGCTTTAGATGAGATAGCAAGAATAGTCTTCTTAATATAGTCATTAGTGATATATGAAAAGATAAAAGTTGGGAAATTAAGTTTTGGCAAAATATAAATCTCAGAAAGAGTACAAGTTTTAGTAGAAGAATCAAGAATGGAAGTGGTGGACAAATGAAGATTGAGATTATTAATTAAGGTGAATATAGGCAATAGGGGAGACTGCGAGTTTATCAATACCATGTAACTTTAAAACTTTTAAAATCTCTTCAGGGGAAGAGTCATGAATTTTGTTGAAGAATAACCTAACCAAACCAAGGGAATTGGTGAAAATTTTCAGTCCATTATAAATGAAAATTATTTACTAAACTTAAATTTAAATATCGTATAAAAATTTTGAACAAATCAGGATTTGAACCCGCGCCTCTTGAAAACTTTTCAAACGCTCTAACCAACTAAGCCATTCGTTCTCAACAAGCTGTGTGATTCCGGCTTCGCTGTATGATTCCGGCTTAGAATAAGATCACCCTGGTACTGATGGTGTCGTAAGAGGCGACTAAAGTACGTGTGGGAGAGTCACGTTGTCACAAATGGCAACAAGCATGGTCAGACTCGACCGGACTATTATCACCCCCGGCATTTAAAACCGGCGTTAAGTAGTGGCTTCGGCCACTGCGTTTCGCATTGGGTAGTGCCGGGCCCCGGTGCCCATCCACCTTCCAACGCTCCTGTAGCTCCTCTGGTGCTACACGGGGCCGTGGGCGGCGGTGATCACTTACCATCAGGTGACCCGTACGCTCGTTTGCCCAGTCTTATTTTTTCCAGCTTCACGCTGTATCCCGCACTAGGCAGAGTAGCAGAGGGAATGGAAGTAAAACCTAGTGTTATGACACTCCGTTCTACTTCCGTTCCCCACTTTCCGCCGAATTTGAGGCATTAGGTGTTGAGTGGCGGAACTCAACGCCGCGCTTTGCCTTATTACCAGAGCAAAGAAATGAAACATTAAATATTGTTGTTTAAATTGAAAATATTAAATATTTCATTTCCTCGACTGGGGATCGAACCCAGAACCTGTCGGTTACAGTCACACTCTTGTGCCGCTGCGCCTCTAATCTGAACTCATTTATGCTGTTAGCATCTCTGTAGGGAGATTTTTACAAATTTCCGCTACCCAAACACAACTCGTAAGAATTATCGTTTGGCAAAAGAGAATACCATTTTTTTTTTATTTTTTACTATATTTTCGTATAAAAATTTATAACGAATCAGGATTTGAACCCGCGCCTCTTGAAAACTTTTCAAACGCTCTAACCAACTAAGCCATTCGTTCTCACCAAGCTACGTCGAAATTCTTATACGCATGTTACAACTTATTTATGTTGTTAGCATGCAATGTTCAAAATTCAAATGTTCAATATTTATTAGTATTTTCTATTATAAGTGTGAATTAACACTTAAAAAAATAGTAAAAATATGAAAATTATTTAGTCAATTACTTCCTTTACAAATGCATTGACGCTTTCTAAAGAAAGGTAATTTTGGTATCCAGCAAAGCTGCACTAACACAAGTGCAGCTTGCTGAATACCAAAATTCAAACTTAAATTAAAACTTTAATGGCCTCTCGAATCGTCTATTTACAGGAGAGGCTGTTGCTTTGTTAGAAGCAATCCCCACCCTTCCACAACTTTAACAGATGACAGACTCTTGCGCAAGATAATCCATCCAGTGCGGCGTTTTAGATCACTTTTATATTTCGGTCCAGGATTTGTTGTCTTTTGCATCTACTCCTTTGGATATATCCTGGCCTAAGTTCTAGGATGTGTCAAAATTTCAGAAAGGTAAATATTTTGCTTCTATTCATGTGCCAGTTAATAGATACAGAAAGTGCATAAAATAGTATGTAACATACTTTCCATACATCACATATAAAAGCTATTTTTTTATGTTCTTGGGAATAGTATTATCATGAACGAATGTAATCCATTGCTAGAGCTTAAGAGCCTAAAAAATTATAGGAGCAAAGTAGTAATAGAACGAATTTAATACTTTGCTTATAACAAATGTTTCAAAAACCGGTAGTTTTCCTGTAGCTTTTGTAGACGCTTATAATTATTGACGTGTAGAGTTGTCTCTCGGGGGTTCGACACCGTGCTGAGTGTCTGGTCTAAATATATTTTTATATTTCTTTGCGCATAGCAATATGTGAACCAATCCATTCATTGCCAACAATATAACATCTACAAGTATACGTCCGTAGTTTGCAACATCTCTTGTTCTGTAGACAATAACAATAACGGTATTCATTAAGAACTCTTCCACCAGTGTTTATAGCGTTACTTATTTAAGTGAGGATCAAATTAGACGCAGCCAATCTGCGCTACGATAGCTACGATTTTCTCATACGTGATTTTTATATAATTTTATGAATAAAAGCAAATAAACTTGGTTTTATTACCTAAGTATATCATTGTATATGATATAACAGTAAGTTAAATAATAATATGATTAAATTGTGACATGACACCACAATACTAATGACGTCACATCGAAATGTATTATGTAAAAAATAAAGGTGTAAATAAAACAAAAATATAAGAAAATAATATGTATTTTAATCACAGAGCACTTGCGCTGGTTTCGTTATAAATAAATTAGCACAACAATCACACACAGAAACTAACTACTTACACCTACTTACAAACTACGGCGCCGCAACCCCCTCCCCTCCCTCTCCTCCCTTCCCGCACCCCCTATTGGACCCTCTCCCTGCTTTACAAAATATCTCGACGCTCGACTTCGTCCACTGTAGAATTAGTTTATTTACAGCTATTTATGTTATACTTACTAGTATGTACTGGTACAATTACTTGTATTTACACACTACATAAATACAAACTTGTAACTCGTCACCGCGCGGACCCGTGTTATACATGTATATAACACGTTAATGTACCAAAAATGTACTAGTGTGGATATTTTTATATAGAGAATATATAAATATCACTAAGATGGACAAGTTATCTCCAAATTCTACAAAATGTAGATTTTTTCATTATACTAAAATGACTCGGGCGAGAAAGGGCGGGCGCCTCGGAATGTATCGTATCACAAGCGGCGAGCCAGGCTCTGTCGTGTCACAATTAAACATACAACTAAAATACCCCACGTACTCGTACTCGTACACGCATACACAAACAATGAGGAGTCCGTTACGACGCGCCCGCGCCCGCTCCCGCTCCCGCGCCCGCGCCCGCGCCCGCGCCCGCGTCCGCCTGCAGCGCGCTCAGGTGGTCGGCGATGGCGGCGGCGGCGGCGCCGGCCAGGATGGAGCGGTGGTTGCCGGGCAGGCGGCGCACGGCCGGCGCGCGCGCGCACACCGCGCCCAGCCCGTAGTCGTCCGCCAGCGCCACGTAGTTGTCGCTGGCGCTGAACAGCGTGACGGGCGCGCGCAGCTCGCCCTCGGGCCGGTACGCGTCCGCCACCACCAGCTTGCGGTAGAAGGCGGCGGCGGCGGCGGCCAGCGCGGCGGGCGCGTGCGGCGTGGCGCTCGCGGCCAGCGCCGTGGCGCGCTCCACGCGCCGCTCCCAGCTGGCCAGCCGCTCCAGCTCGGCCGACAGCCGGCCCGCGTCCACGTCCTTGAACAGCTGCACGAAGTAGGCGAGCGCGTCCGCCTCGTCGCTCTGCGCCGTGCGCGCGGCGCGCTTCTTCTTGCCGCGCGTGGTGTGCGTGGCCACGTAGGCGGGCGAGCCGTCCACCAGCACGAGGCGCACGTCGCAGCCGGCGCGCTCCAGCTGCAGCGCCATCTCGAAGGCCACGCCGGCGCCGAAGGAGTAGCCCAGCAGCGTGTAGGGCGCGCGCGGCTGCAGCGCGCGCATGTGCGCCACGTAGAAGCGCGCCAGCGCGGCCATGTCGGTCAGCGGCGCCGCGGCCGTGCACTGCAGGCCGTACACGGGCGCGCGCACGCCGGCCGCCAGCCCGCGCAGCACGTCCACCACGCCCTCGATGGGGTGCACCATGAACACGGGCGGCGTGTCGTCCGCCGCGGCCGCGCTCGGTAGCTTCACCACCACCTGCTTGGGCACGAGCTCGCCGAGCGTCGCGAACTGCACCAGCTCGGCACCCGCGTCCGCGTCCGCTCCCGCGCCCGCCTCCGCGCCCGCGTCCGCCGGCGCGCCCTCGCCGCCGAGCGCGCGCAACTTGGCGAACGTGAGGGCGCGTATCTCCTGCACGCCGAGGACGACGTCGTAGCCGCGCTCCAGGGTCTGCTTGATTTCCGCCCCCATCAACGAGTCCATGCCCAACTCGGCCAAGTTGGCAGAATCCGATACTTTGCTAGGATCCTTTATACCTGCAAGACCATTAACATTTTATGTTAATAATTTATTAAAATTTCAACCAAGTACTAATGAATAAACTATGAAACTATAACCGGATTCGTTGTGTTTATATTTTAGTAGGTGTTTATAGTTTAGGCACATCTGTAATACGTTTTTGATTATAATAAAACTTAGTAGTTGTTACAAGGCAAACGAGGCGTTGAATTTCGCTCACCTAAGATGTTGGCGACGGCGTGCACGAGGTCCTGCTGCGAGGCGCCGCCCGCCTGGCGCTTGTCGGCCAGCACCATGGAGCCGGCCACGGCGTGCGGCCGCGACAGCAGCGCGCCCAGCGCCTCCATGCACGAGGCCACGCGCTGCGGCAGCGTGCCGCCCACCACGGCCTCGTCGCCGCCGCCCATGGTGTCCACCACCATGCCCACCTCGCCGATGGCGCCCCACTGCACCGCCAGCCCCGGCAGCCCGTCCGCCTGGCGCTGCTCCGCCACGCGCTCCATGGCCGAGTTGGCGAGCCCGTAGTTGCTCTGGCCGGGGTTGCCGCGGCCGCACGACACGGACGAGAACGCCACGAAGTAGTCGAGCTCGGGCGCCAGCTCGCGCGACGCCGCGTCCAGCGCCTTGGTGCCGTCCACCTTGGGGCGCGCGACGGCGCGGAAGTCGTCGGCCGTGAGGTTCTCGAGGAAGGCGTCGCGCAGCACGGCGGCCAGGTTGAACACGCCGCCCACGGGCGCCAGCGCGGCGGCCTCGCGCAGCAGCGCGCGCGCGCCCGCCGCCGTGGTGGCGTCGGCCGTGGACACGAGCACGCGCACGCCGTGCGCGCGCCAGCGCCGCACGCACCACGCCTGGTAGCCCGTGCGCACGCCGCTGCGCGAGTTGAACACCAGGCACGCGGCGCCGCGCACCACCAGCCACTGCGCCAGCTCCAGGCCGAACCCGCCCAGCCCACCTGCGACGTCATGCATATATTATTGGCACACTTTAATAAGCTTATTTTCTATTTCATTGTACTGTAGCATACGAAAAATAAAAAAAAAAAAATACTTTAATATGTGTTAAAATTATATAGTATGCTAAAGGAACGGTGAACTAGATGGTGGTGTACTGACCGACGAGCACGTAGCTCTTGCCGGGGTGGAAGTAGGTGCGCGGGATGGCGGACACCAGCTTGGTGGCGGCGTCCTCCTCTCGCACGCGCAGCAACACTTTACCGATGTGCTTGCCGGTCGCCATGTACCTGCACAGAAATAATATTAAAGCATTGAATGAATATATTATTAAAGTTTTGAATGAATAAATAAAATTCATTTTGTTACTTCTAATTTACATTTCAATGGCAACTGGATTTTTGTGTGTAACAATAATCGTTTGTCTAACAGTAAACATCTCCTCCAAAGAGTTCTATGGAGAAGACTAGAACCAGCGACTATGCAATCTTATAAAAAGATGACTATGCAATCTTATAATTTAGGGAAAACTACGAATAACATAATTCTCAAAGCCAATTAAGGTTATTACGATGATTTCCGATAGGTTTCGGAGTTCCCTCTGCCTACCCTGTTTCGTGCGGGATACAGCGTGAAGCTAAAAAAAGAGTATATTCAGAAGATGTCACTATTACTATCGAATCAAAAAACCTACAAAATAGTTGACAAACACCATACGACAAAACTGACAAACACTCGAAAACATTACCATTATCTTAACATTAAATCTCTTGTGTAAAACATCATAAGTTTTATGCGTTATCAAAAATACCTAAAAATATGTTCAATAATTGGCCAAATTTATACGTCGACATAAACTGGCTCAACATCTTGCGGCAGTGCACTCTCTTGCTGCGTGGGCGCAAACTTTATCCACCTTAAGTTATCTAATAATAAAACAATGCTCACCAGTATACCTTGACAAACGGAAGTAAGAGGAGAACAACATGTCTATAGAATATCTTGAATATACGAGATTAAGAATTTTGAGGATTGCACTATAAAGACGTTCACGCTTTCGGAAAATACCGCACCCGGAAAAATCGCCCAGTCGCCCAGAATAAAAATTATAATAATACTAGTTTAAATATATTGCAAATATATATTGAAACATTGGAGTCGAAGTACCTGAAGGCCTGCTCGAGCTGCTGGTCGGTGTAGACGGTGGCGGGCAGCGGCCGCACGGCGCCGTTGGCGATGCCCTCCGAAACGCAGCGCACCACCGCGCGCCGCTCCTCGTCGTCGCCGGCCGCGTCGAACAGCGCGTCCAGCAGGATGCCGTGGAAGGTGGTGTTCTTGAGGAACATGGCCATGCCCAGCGCCGTGTTGTTGGACATGTCCAGCTTGCCGATCTCCAGGAAGCGGCCGCCCGGCGCCAGGCAGCGCACGGACGCCAGCAGCTTGTCGCCGGCCAGCGAGTTGAGCACGAGGTCCACGCCGCGGCCGCGCGTGCGGCGCATCACGAGCTGCTCGAAGGAGGCGTCGCGCGAGTTGCCGACGTGCGCGTCGGGCAGCGCGGGGAAGCGCGCGCGCAGGAAGGCGCGCTTGTCGGGCGTGCCCACGGTGGCGAACACCGTGCAGCCGGCGTGCAGCGCGATGGCGATGGCGGCCTGCCCCACGCCGCCCGAGCCCGCGTGCACCAGCACGGCGTCGCCGCGCCGCATGCGCCCGCGCACGGCCAGCGCGTAGTACGCGGTGGCGTAGGCCACGGGCACGGTGGCGGCCTCCTCCAGGCTCCAGGCGGCCGGCACCTCCCACAGGAACGCGCGGTCGGCCAGCACGGTGGTGGCGAGCCCCCTGGCGGCCACCATGCCCATCACGCGCTTGCCGTCCATCGTGCGCCCGCTGAACTCCAGCCCCAGGATACAATCCTACCATAATAATAATAACTTTATTTTTGTTTATTAGTCAATTACGCAGAACTACTGTATAAAAACCGCCTACGTTGAGTTTCTGTTATACAGCAATTGTATTACGAGGGGTGGTCCAAAAGTTCGCAGAATTGAGGAGATGGAGTGGCGATAGGATAGCTCGCTTAATGTCATACTAATTGGGGACTCATAATTAGTATATATGTAAAGAAATAATACTTCTTTAATTTTCTTTATTTTTTTTTAATTTTACTGCGCTTACTACATTACCGGTGACATTGACAAGTGCTAGACAGAGCCTGTGGACGGGTGGGAGGTTATGTTGGATATTGCATTGGAAAATAGTTACATTGTAATAGATTTATTAATTTATAGATAAATAAGAAGAATTGGTGGAAGAATAGACTTTGAGGTTTTAATAATAGTGTGAAAAAAAAAGTTATCATCTTTGTAAGAAACTAACAAAATAAAACTTTGTTTTCAGAAGCAACACATGAGTTTATTTTTATCCTAAAATTAAAAAATAAATGTTATAAACGACAATTTTGTTTGTTTAAATACCAAGAAGGCAGAAACAATGGAACAGCTACGTTTTGAATTTGCAATATTACCGACGAGTGATGGTGAGTAATCAAACATTTATAGTGTAATGTCAATAACAACAAAGGAAGAAAAAGTTTTTGCTATACCAGACGAACTACAGTCTGCTGGCCTTTATAGGGAATTGATAAAGACCGCTGCATATAAAATAGTTTAAAGAAAAGATACCAGACACGAAAAATTTGGATTAAAATGATAGATCTTCAGTCAGACAGATCATCGGAACTGAGTGAAATCTATGTGAAGATGGTAATTTACAATTCGGAGAGCAATATATTAAAAAAATTGAACAAAAAGTAGCACCTGGAGGACAAGTAGCTAATACAGAGTCATTGGAAAAAATATTTTCAAAACTAATTGAAAGCACACAAGAAATAAAAAAACAAAATTTAAAATATATTGCAGAGAAGTTTGTGATCGAGAAAAAGAAAGGGAAAAAAATGAGATCCTCTGACTATTCATGGACAAAAGCTGTGTTGACTGGTACAGTTCAATCAAACTGACGCTAGACTCAGAATGGACAGAATGGAAGGGAAAGTTTTGTGACATATTTGTCAACCAAGGCTGGAATCAAGTGAGTTATGCACTGTCATTTAAACATAGGGAAGGTTCATTAGTGGACTATGCCATAAAAAAAGAGAAACTTTTCTTGGATATGAGGAGAACAATAGACACAGGTACACTAGTGGCTCTTATTGCGGCAGGTTTACCAGCGTCTGTACTAGAAAAGATAAGTAGAGAAGAGATGAATGATACAGTCGATTTATTCAATGAGGTCAGAAAGTATGAACAGTTGGTAAAAAAAATATAAAAATGTGACCTTCAGAAAATATGAAAATCATAAGATAAATACCAGAATTGAAGATCGCAATCCATGCAAAACATGTGAAAAATTGAATAAAGGCGTCCGCTATCATCCAGAATCAGCATGCTGGTTTAAGCTTAAAGAGGATGACGGGTTGAATAGAAAATTTATCAGACATGTAAATAATTCAGTGATTGAGACAGTTAAATGAAACGGAACAAAAAACTAATAGTAGACACCATTAATTAAGATCAAACTACTATTAAATAATGAAATGGAAATCGATGGAGTATATGATTCAGGTTCCAAGGTTTCTCTCATCAATTCCATATTATTAAAAATAGGATCAAAAAGAAATAGTCAAAACGTAGAGAATTTAGTAACAATTAATGGTGTCAAAAAGACAAGTGGTTCGACAAATCTAAAAATAAAACTTTTGATATTTAACTTTTGAAAGGAAAAAGAAGCAGAGATAAATGAAGAAAAAATAGAGGATAACAGATGAGACAAGGTATACGAAATCAATTTTAATGAACATATTAAGGAAGAAGACTTTAAAATAAAAATTGACCACTAAGATGAAAATAAAAGGAACGAAATTAATAAACTTATACAACAATATAAATCAATATTTGCCAAAGACAAGTGTGATGTATGAACAGTTAAGGGATATGAAGCAAGAATAGATTTATTGATAGACAAATACTGCTATTTATTGATCGATAAATAGCAAAAGGCCATACAGATGCACAATAGAAGACAAAAAAGAGATTGCGGAACAGATAGCAAAATTATTGGCTAATAAGCTTATAGAAGAGTCTTACAGTCCATTTGCAGCACCAGTAACTCTAGCATTTAAAAAGAAGGATAATAAAAAATCAAGATTATGTATAGACTTCAGAGATTTAAATAAAATAGTAGTACCACGGGCACAACCCTTTCCATTAATTGAAGACCTGATGATAAAAACAAGAAATTGTAATTTTTTTACAAGCCTAGACATAAATTCCGCATTTTGGTCTATACCACTACGAATAGAAGATAGGAAAAAGACAGGCTTTGTCACACAAGAAGGACACTTTCAGTAAACTTGCCTACCATTTGGGCTGAAGTCATCGCCAGCGATATTTCAAAGAATATTGAGTAATATACTTAGAAAATATAAGCTTACCGATTTTTCCGTAAATTATATAGATGACATTTTAATATTTTCCAAATCTTTTGATAAACACAACATAAGTCACTTAAAACAGTTACTAGAAGCAATTCTTACAGAAGGATTTCGATTAAAATTTATAAAATGTACGTTTGCAAATATCTAGGACATATTATACAGAACAATTCTATCAAGCCAGTGAAGGACAACCTAATTTCGATAAGGAATTTCCCAGTACCAAAGACTCAGAAGAATGTTCGACAGTTTTTGGGTAAAATCAATTTTTACCATGAATATATACCAAGAAGCGCAATAATACTAGACCCACTTCATAATTTATTAAGAAAAGGGCGGAAATTTTATTGGTCAGAAGAATGTCAAAAAGCATTTGACAAAATTAAGAGCCTGCTATGTTCACAACCGATACTAGAAATTTTTGACCAAGATTTACCAATAAACATCTATACCGATGGATCGTTGGAAGGCGTTTTAGCAATTTTGAAGCAGGTACAACCAGATGGTAAAGAAAAGTTGCATACTTTTCAAAGAAACTAAATGGATCGCAAAAGAAAAAATAAGCTGTGTATATTGAATGTTTGGCTATCAAAGAAGCTCTGAGATATTGGCAGTACTGGTTGATTGGTAAATCAATTACAGTTTACTCGGACCACAAACCACTGTAGAATATGAACCTAAAAGCAAGGACGGATGAAGAGTTAGGTGATTTGACTTATTATCTTTCACAATATGACTTTAAAATCAAATATTCTCCAGGAAAGGAAAATGTATATATATATATATATATATATATATATATATATATATATATATATATATATATATATATATATATATATATATATATATATATATATATATACATATATATACATATGTATATACATATACATATACATATACATATACATATACATATACATATATATATATATATATATATATATATATATATATATATATATATATATATATATATATATATATATATATATATATATATATATAACATTTCAACTACTAAGTACTCGTAATAAAATTCCTTACCAAGCAAGGAAAAAATATTCAAACTATTTTAAATACAGGACGCCGTTTATGGAGATCAGTGCCCTAACAATGGTTTATAAGTGACATGGACTTTTAAACATGGTCGAGATTCAATTGAAGACGACTCTCGCTCTGGGCGGCCAGTTGAGGCCACCACATCAGATATCGTCGAAAAAGTCGAAAAACTTGTACTCGAAGACACACGTTTGAAGAAAAAACAATTATCTGCATTTGTTGGAGTATCAGATACAACCATTTTGCGGATCCTGCACGACCACCTGGGCATGTCAAAAGTCAGCGCAAGATGGGTGCCGAGAATGCTCACGCCGCTTCAAAAGCAGCAGCGCGTCGACGCGTCTAAGCACTTTTTGGAGGTGTGTGAACACAATTTGAACCTGAATCAAAACGAGTCCATGCAATGGCACCTGCCAAGAAATTCAAAGTGTCAGAATCGGCTGGAAAGTTGATGGCCACTGTTTTTTGGGATTGTGAGGGAATATTACTCATTGATTATAAAGAAAAGGGTACCACTATAACCGGAGAATACTACGCAACGATATTGGAAAAGTTAAAGGAGGCAATTAAAGAAAAACGTCGAGGAAAATTGGCCAAGGGTGTGTTGCTTTTGCAAGACAACGCGCCGGTTCACAAGAGCCGAGTTGCCATGGCTGCTCTGCACACGCATGGATTCGTACCACTTGTTCACCGACCCTATAGTCCAGACCTGGCCCCTAGCGATTTTTATTTGTTTCCAAATTTTAAAAAAGAGCTAAGGGGAAGGAAATTTTCCGGCGCATTTTGAGGCCAAAGACAAAAAAAATTTTTTCGCTGGTTTAAAAAAAATAATTCATATGGTGATTATATTGAAAAGGAAAAATAAATTTATTGTTATATTTAACAACCCATTCATTCCGCGAACTTTTGGACCTCCCCTCGTATGTTCCCACATCGAGGTGGAATCATTGTTAATTTGTATTTAGTTTGAAGTTTGTGATTGTGTAAAGTTAAAGTTAATTTCTAAAACATTTAAGTTGTTTTCAAGCCTCTGTCTGTCGCAAACCTAATTGGCGCAGATGGTTCAGTCCTAACTTTTTAACGACAACTTAAGAAACATTTTCTAAGCTTAAAAATATTACATTACAAATTGGATCGCTTTGTTATCTGCTCATTATTGTTTTATGTTTACTGCAACAATAATGAGAGTTAAAATCCGAAAATTGATTCACAGAGAAAACCAAAAAGAACTTTGTACGACTCTTAAACTTCAAGATTTATCATCCCAGAGCCTCTAGTTCGGGGAGCCTGAATCGCGCCAGACCCGCAGACAGTTAGTCGATATACTCGTAGTAATAGGGATATCGTAGGATTACGATACGGACGTATAGACGTTAGACGATAAATACCCTATCCCCAATATTAAAAAAATAATCAATACTTCACCACTCTTGACTTAGCTAGTCAAGTCCATCATACCTGTCGCAGACGTTAGTCTCTCAGTAATAGACAAGATTTATTTTTACACAAATAATTAAAGATGTTTTGATTTTGGGATCAATTGATTAAGCATTACCTGTCCGGCGAGTTTCCCGGGCAGCGCGTCGGGCGGAAGCTTGCCCGTCGCCAGCATGACGTCGCGGAAGTTGAGCGGCGCGTAGTGCACGCGGCACAGCTCGCGGTCGGCCTGCGCCTTCTCGAAGCGCAGCCCGCTCTCGATCCAGCGCAGCGAGGACAGGTCCCCGCGCGTCAGCGTGTTCACGTACGCGTGCTCCACCTGCAGCTGCGCCTCGCCCGCCTCCAGCGGCAGGTGCCGGTACGACCCCCACACGCCCGCGCGCAGCACGTTCACGGCCAGGTCGCGCGCCGCCTGCGCCGCGTAGGCCGGCGCGTCCGGCGAGAACGCCTCGCGCGCGCCCGGCACGTGGAACACGCGCAACGCGCGCCCGCCCGCCTCGCCGCGCAGGCACGTGCCCAGCCCCAGCACGCCGGCCGCAGGTGCGCGCGACCACGCGTAAACGCGCAGGGACTCGCTCTCGGCTCGCCGCAGCGCCTCGCGCAGCGCGTCCACCCACGCGTAGGAGCCGTCGTCCGTCACTTCCACCACCACGCAGGGCGGCAACGCAGGCACGCGGCGCAGCAGCACGTACTCGCAGTTGGCGGCCACCTGGCGCGACAGCGGCGTCAGGCCGGCCGCGTCCAGCGCGCGCCGGGCCTCGCGCGTCTCCAGCGTGCCGTGTGGCTCTTCCAGCAGCAGCATGCCGGCCTCGCCCAGCGCCGCGGCCAGATGCGCCAGCACGCCGGCGCCGTGCCGCGACAGAACGTCAGCCGCGATCACTAGGTGGCAATCGGATTCAGGCGCGACATTGCGGGCGTCCTTGTTTGTCACCTAAAATAAATTATACATTTTATTTATAAAAGTTATTAATTTTGTGCACGTTTAACAATTGAACAAAGAGGTGATGCCGACCTTGACGCTGAGTGACTGCAGCGCGGCGGCGTAGGGCGCGGGCTGCGCGCCGGCTGCCAGCGTGGCCTCCACGCGCACCTGTGGCTCGCCCTCGAGCGCGGCCAGCGCGAGCGGCACCAGCAGAGCCTCGGGCGCGCGCTCCAACGCTGCCTCCACCAGCTTGAGACGCAGCGCGCCGGCGTTCTCTAGCACTAGCTGCAGACTGACGATGAGCGCATCGCGCTTGGAGCGCGAGGTGTCCTCGGTGCCGACGGCGGCGTTGTCATACGGTAGGAACACGTACTTCTCAAGCTTGGGCGCAGGTTGCGGGTTGGCGCGGCGCGGCGCAAGGTTGGTCTTGACGCCGCGGAACTCGACGCCGCCTGCGCTGACGGTGTCTACGTCGCGGAGCATGCGCACGGGGAGCGCGGCCGGCGTGCCGGGCGCGCACGCCGCCAGCGCCGCCGCGTGCGCTGCGGGGTCGATGAGCGCGCGCTGCAGGCGCGTGGGCACGTACAGCTCGCGCGTGTCGGTGCCGATGATGGCGAACTGCAGCATGGTGTCCATGAAGGAGATCCAGTTGTCGTCCCAGGCGAGCGTGCCGGCGGTGCCGAGCGCGTCGGCCTCGCGGATGCCGCGGAACACGCCTGCGTAGTTGTACCCGCGCAGGCGCAGCTCCTTGTACACGTCGTCGGCCTGCAGCGGCAGCAGCTCGGGGTCGCGGGGCGCGGCGGGCTCCGCGGGCGCGGGCAGGCGCTCGGCCGCGGGCGCGGCGGCGACGCGCACGGTGCCGCTCACGGCCACGGCGCCGCTCTCGCACACCTCGAACTCGCCGGAGCCCTCGAGTATGTTGATGAGGAAGCGGACGGGCACGTCGCGCGACATGATGGTTGCGCGCTTAAACTGGACGTTTTCGAGTATTACGGGAGTTTCTTCTGGTTTTTTGTTGTGTAGTTTAGCAAGCGTTTTCCACACGAGAGTCTGTAATAAAAAAAGATTAGGGTTAGAAGGCTACACTATTAGATCTGACAGGATAGTAAAGTGAAGATTGGAAGTCTTCATATTATTTATTTTTAGACTGAATCAGGACACTCGAAAACTTACGAGATATCCGGTGGCGGGGAAGAGTATGCGGCCGTCGATATTGTGCCCCGCGACGAAGGCGTCCTCGTTCTTGGAGAGGTCGTACTCGATGACGTTCTCGCCGGAGCGCGCGGCGCCGTAGTGCGCCACGCTCCACTCCACGGCGTGGTCCCAGCGCACGTGCGCCGCCAGCGCCGGCGTGCCGCGCGACACGGGGAAGCGCGGCGCCGGGTACAGCGCGCCGGCGCGGGGCGGCGCCGCGCCCGCCGCGTACAGGCGGCCCAGCGCGGCCAGCAGGTGCGCGCACGCGTCGGCGGCCTCGCGGCGCACCAGCGGCACGTGCGCGGCGTCGGGCGCCGGCCGCACGCGCTTCAGCACGGCCTGCAGCAGCGCGTGCGGCGCCACCTCCACCACGATGGCGCGCTCCGGGATCTCCAGCACGGCGTCGGCGAAGCGCACCGGGGACAGCAGGTTGTTCACGTGGTACGCCGCATCGCTCATCTTAGCTGGAATGTTTCCATTTATAAGACAATCCACACTTATTATTACTCGAATATGCTTTTAATAAACCTCCAGATTTTGTGTTTATTACAAATAAATCCATATTTTATATGTTAGAGTATTGTATAATCAAATTAAAACATAATTAAATAGGAAACTTACCGAGGTCGGAGTTCCACTGGTCCCTGGGCAGCGAGGAAGAGATCCAGCGCGAGGAGCGCGGCTTGGGGTGCGGGATGACGCGCTCCAGCGAGCGGCGCAGAAGCGGCGCGGCCGCCGCTATGTACTTGCTGTGGAACGCCACGCCCGAGCTGTTGACGCGCCGCGCGAACACGCCCTCCGCCGTCAGCGCCGCCACGAACTTCTCCACAGACTCAACCGGGCCCGATATCTGCAACACGAGCACTGTCAGCACCGCGACACGCGTCTAGCACGCCAGTCAAGCGTCTCGCGGAGCGGGTCTCACCGTGACGCTGTCGGCGGCGTTGTGGCAGGCGGGCACGAGGTCTGGCGGGCAGCGCGCCACGCACTGCTCCCACGAGAGGCCCACGGCGGCCATGGCGCCGCGCGCCAGCGCCGCGTCCACGATGCTGCGACCGCGCCAGTAGGCCGCCAGCACGGCCTGCTCCGCCGTGAGCGTGTCGTCGGCGTAGGCGCAGCCGATCTCGCCCACGGAGTGGCCCACGATGCCGTCGGGGCGCACGCCGACGACGCGCAGCACGTCCACCAGCGCCACCTGCACGGCCGCGATGGACACGAAGGACACGACCACGTCGTCGAAGGCGGCCTCGGGCGCGTCCGCCAGCGTGTGCAGCAGGTCCACGCCGTGCGGCTGCAGCGCGGCGGCGGAGCGCTGCACGCTGGCCGCGAAGGCGGGCAGGCGCAGCAGCGTGCGCGCCATGCCGGCCCACTGCGAGCCCATGCCCGAGAACACGAACCACACCGGCCGCGGCGGCCCGCTCTCCACCTCCTGCGGGATGCGGGATCACAATTCAAATATCATCAATTTGAGACTTTCCGTTCTCACTAAGACAGTTCTGTTCCCCACTTTCCGTTTAACTCTTAATGGGACATTGAATATTGTATGGTGGAACTCAATGCCGGGTTTTTGTTAAATATTCAATTTCCTATCGGACTATTACATTTTGTTTTATTATGATTTTTTTAAATAAACTATTAAAAGGGTAATGGTTATTTTAAACACTACTTATTATTAATGGCATTATGAGTTTTTTATTATGAGTTTTTGTATCTCGCGAATGACAGGGTATACAGAGGAAACTTGGGAACCTTCTGTTAAAACCCTCCGTTCTATTTGTCACTTTCCGCCGAATTTGAGTCATTGCGTGTTAAGTATCGGAACTCGACGCCGCACTTTGCTTTGCCAGAGCGAAAACATAAAAGCATTAATTATTTAATTTTAAAGTACTTAATATTTAATTTCCTCGATGTGATGGGTGATCGAACCCACAACCCGTCCGTACCGTGATCTCCTCGAGCGGCGGGTCGGCGAGCAGGCGGAACCCGCGGTAGCCGTGGCCGGGGATGTGCTGCGCGTGCACGGCGTCCAGCAGCGCGTGCAGCTCGGCGTCGGCGGGGTGCGCGGCGGCCAGCGCCAGCAGCGCGCGCGCCGCCTCCTCCGTGCGGCCCGAGGCCAGCACGAGGCGCGGCGCGGCGTAGGCGGCGGGCGGCGGGCGCGCGCCGCGCTCCGACTCCAGGATCACGTGCGCGTTGGCGCCGCCGAAGCCGAAGGAGTTGACGGCCACGAGCCCGCCGTCCCACGGCGTGTTGCGGTCCACCACGCGGATGCGCCCGTCGCTGAGCGCCGGGATCTCCTCGTTGGGCTCCTTGTAGTGCAGGTTGGCGGGGATGACGCCGCGCTCCATGGCCACCACCACCTTGGCGATGGAGCACAGCCCGGACGCGGGCTCCGAGTGGCCCATGTTGGACTTCACCGATCCGATTAGCAGAGGAGTCTTGCGATCTTTACAGAAAAACTCCGCGATCGCGTTTACTTCTTGAGGGTCGCCCACCTGGTAGCGTTAACAGTTATAAATAATTTATGTTAAGAAATAAAAATGCATTTAGTTTGTTGTCATGCATGTTCCATATAAACTTGAATATCATAAAATATATATAAAAAAAATATAGCATAGCATTTTCCCTAGTCCAATGATAATACTATGCAATTATCTTTGAGTAGAGAAATTTTGTAAAAAGAAATCTTCCTGCAGCGATGCTAACACAGACAATTTGCAACAAGCATATAAAAATTTCGATATAGCTTGATGAAAACATATAACTTAGTTGATGAGAAAACGCTTAGACGGTTTGTAAAAGTTGCGGGTTCAAAAAATTTAAAATACCTGACTTTGATGTAACTTTTCATTTAAATTATCATTTAATTTTTTTATTTATTTATTATACAACGAAAACAGTTTATAAAGTTAATATAGTGCAAATAATTTAAGCTCGCAATAAAGATAGCCTGTAAATAAATCTACAAAAAATATAATGTACTGAATTTACAAAATTACCTTAGTTCCCGTTCCATGGGCTTCGACGTAGACCACGTCCTGCGGCCGCAGGCCCGCCTCGGCGAAGGTCTCCTCGGCGAGCTGGCGCTGCACGTCGCCGGACGGGAAGGTGATGCCCTGCACCTTGGCGCCGTCCGTGTTCATGCGCGCGCCGCGCACCGTGGCGTACACGCGCCGCGCCGCGCCGCGCCGCTGCAGCAGCACCGCCACGGCCGCCTCCGAGCGCACGTAGCCGCGCCCGCTGGCGTCGAAGGCGGCGCAGCGCCCCTCCGGCGACAGCATGCTGAGCCGGTGGAAGTTGAGCGAGTTGGCGGGCTTGAGGCACAGGTTGGTGCCGGCCACCACGGCCGCGTCGCACTGGCCCGAGCGCAGCGCCGCCGCCGCCTGCGCCAGCGCGAACATGGAGCTGGAGCACGCCGTGTCCAGCGCGTACGAGGGGCCCTTTAGGTCGAACGTGTAGGAGATACGGTTAGCGAACATGGCGCGGCAGCAGCCCGTCAGCGCGTAACCGTTGATCTTGTCGGGGTCGGCCGTCCACAGCTCCTCGGTCTCCGAGTTGGACACGCCAACGAACACGCCGGTGCGCGAGCCGCGGAGCTCGGCGGGGTTGAGGCCGGCGTCAACGATGACCTCGTGCGTGAGCTCCAGCAGCAGCCGCAGCTGCGGGTCCATGAGGTTGGCCTGCTTCGCGTGCACGCCGAAGAACGTGGCATCAAAATGTGCCAGATCTTTGAGCTTGCCATTACGCTCGGGCAGTCCGTGCAATCCTGTCGCATAACAATAAACACATTCAACCATGTGATTTTTTTTAAGTTATATTGAGCAATAAATATTTGCGTATACGCATGTTTCGTTCACATTCGCGGCATGGATTAATTACAAATTTTACGAATAACTTCGAAAATTTTATTTAAAACAAAAAATTAAAACAAAAGCAAAAGGAAATACCGCTCCGGCACCGCTTCTGACTAACAGAAACGGCTATATTTTGGTAACTTTATATAGAGATGTGTAGTTATTTCTTCCTTATTTATATCGATTTGATATGTATTATAGTATATCATATATTCATAACATAATATAACGAACACCGCTACTACTGACGGTATGTGTCGTTTATTTTATTAGAAACGCCTCGTTCATTTTTGTTTTTTTTTTATATTTCGTTACTTGTTGGTTTACGTTATTTTTTCAACGTACAATGAATTATAAATTTAAATATTATCTTAAAATTACTAAGTACACATTCACGTGGCAATCGCGCATTCAAATTAATTAACGTATTAAAACACAACATAACAATATGTAATAAATAAATAACGAGTGAATAATTTGCGAAAAATATTCGTTACTTTTATCAGGTACATAATATAACGAACACCTCTACTGCTGACACGTGAGGTGATTAAATGAAGTGCACGCAAAGGGATCGATAGCTGCGTTCGACACGCGCCCTTCGCCGCTCCACCACTCCGTCACTAGTGTTAATAAATAACAATATCAATATATTACACGTTATCATTAATTGTAGACGATGAATACGTTGACGTTGCATAACTCTACATTTAGTTAGTACATGTAAGCGCAACGTTAATATCTCTCTGACACAGGTTCGCGCTGTATCCCGTTGTGACAAAGAGCACACAAAGGAAACTTAGGAATCTAGTATTCAGATGATCCAATCTACCTTATATTATTATTTTTAATTGAAAATTTTAAATATTTTAATTGAAAATTATAAATATTGAATTTTCTGGAGTGGGGACCGAACCCACAACTTGTCGCGTTTAAAGTCACATGCTCGTACCCTTGCGCCAGGACGGACTTCGATCATGACAGATTTGTTTTTATGAAGTTTAAAATAATTTAAATATGCTTCTATTGCTTTTATAATAGAGTAACTAAAGGTGTTTTGTCCGATTTTTCCTCACTTAGTTTATAAGTACAACTTCGATTCATTTATCAGCATGTAGTATTGGTCCAGTCGATATGTAATTACGTCGTATTCAGTGTGACTTATATTAAAAGAATATTTATATTAAAGATCAGTACCGTCTTGTTACATCATCGATCTTACCCTAACGTGCTATATAGCACAATTCAATACAGGTGGGTAATAAAAGAAAAATAAAATGATTTGTAGGAAAAATGACAATGTACTCTTACGTAAGAGATGTGTCAGGGATGAAATACTTACATATATAGTTTTTGAGTGAAATTATAGGTCTTGTCGTGAGGTAGTGTGTACTAGAACTAGTGGACTGACCTACTATACCCACTTATTTAGACAAACTTGCTTGAACCTAGATTGTCCTATTTTAATAGATATAGTAAAAATATATAATACGATTCCTAACCGTACAACGTAGATAAAAAAATCTTCAACAAAACAGTTCTTTAATAACTATACTACTTACGAGTACCTACAAATGCAAAACGTTTAAAGTATAAAAGATACACAAGCGATTCATGTGTACATATAAATCAAATACATTTACCAAAATTAATGCATAAGTTTATCAAAATTCTAAAAATAAAATATCGCCATGACGAGAGTATGCCATGTCAAGACTTGTATCAGATAAATAGAGTGCCTTCTGATAGACACTACTACTGCCTGCTTTGTTATCAACTTATGACGCAGAGTGCATTCGAAAATTACTATAATTTACAAATTTATTATAAGAATTACAAATGACATGTAACATGGGTACACGCACATACGCACGTACGCACATACGCACACACACAATATGAACCACCAAACCCGCCGCAAGAGCGCTCTCTTATTATGTCGGTGTTGTTATTTGTCTTAAGTGACTAATGAGGATAATCACATATACTTATGTAATGATTGTTGTTTCCCTCGTAGTAGCCTCAGGGAAAATTAAATAAAGATAGAAAATTTAACGAATTCGGTGTCCTAAGACCCAAGATACGAAATGAAGCAGACGCGGCTAGTAAGCACCCATGTATGTTATACCCTGTGTATCAATATTATGTGATTGAGGTAAAAAATTATAATATTAAAAATAAGCCTTAGTTATTGACATTAAACTGCACAGGAAAATTATATTTTAAGGTTTTTTTTATTTGTAAAATTTGATCAAGAAATAATTATGAAATAAAACAAAAATCATAATTTTATGAAAATGAAAAACATAACGAAAAATGTATCTAATCTACTTCTAGTTTCTATATATTGACCTTTCAGGTCGAACGAATGTTTTTGCTCTTATCAGATATCAACATAATTATTACCTACACTCGACTCGAGGCCGAAGACGAAATTAAATCGAATAAGAGAAGCCCTTACCGTGCAGGCATCGTTGGCTCGCCGTCGACCGACCCGAGCTGAATTACACTACAATACTCAACATCGCAACTAATGCTAACTATAATATCCATTCAGTAGACAGTGTCGGCGTCGGCATACGCGGGGTATGAAATTAATCAATTATGATATCATGATCATTTGTAGACAGCGCTCCTGTCGCCATATACATATAATTACAATTTAACTTGAAACAGTAGCTAACTCACCAGGTGTCCAGCGACGATCGTCGGCTGTAACGAGGTCGACGCCGTCGAATAACTGCTGGGCAAACTCTTCTATGTTGTCGGATTCTGGCAGACGGCCCGACAGGCCCGTCAGCACGACATCGTCCGCATCTCCCGCACGATTTCCGTTCATTACGGCGCCCGGCATCTTGCTCCTTTTAAATTTTTCCCGATTCAATATCTGCAAGCAAACAGCCTTGTCAGCTTCCAGCGGAGCCTACATTTACGAGAGTAAGAGCTTCGACGGAGTCTCGTTGTGCCAGTGGTCTCTATCGGGTTATATAATGAACGAGCACAGTACACCAACTGTGTATTATGGCGGGAGGAAAGCGACGAAGAGCCGCTCGCGAGGAAGTGCACGCGTCAAGTGAAGCTGCGGCCGTGCGACGAGCGGTTAAAAGGGCGCGATAGCGGGGTCGCGACCCGTTCACGTTTCCATGAGACCCTGAGCGTCTTATCATTTAGCAAGGACGACCAAGGTCGATGTCTCTTGCTCCGCCGTATAACTGCCCTGTCACATTTTTTGGCAACTGTATCGTATAATAAGCGGGAAGCTTAAAGAGAAACATTTTCGTTTATGGTCGTGCAATTTTTAGATTACCATTGACCGATTCGACCTTCGTGAGATATCTGCGACGAACGGATGGTCTTTTGACCTCTCTATCAACTGGCGCATCGTAACTTATAAACGTGCATATCACGATGAGACACATCAGATTGATTAAGTAAAGGCAGTTAAAGTAAAGACGTCCACAAGGAAGTACAACGCATTATACATCATTACAGTAGTTGATGTATTCTGTGTGTCAAAGGGAGAATTAGGACAGCGCGGCTGGCGACGACGACAATAGAGGCATTGTGACTCAATTAACCGGCAGTTCACTGTTCACTGTGCTGCAGCGAAACATCGATACTTAGCAGAGAAACCTAAATTGTACATACCAATAATTTTATATTTTATTCAATACTCAAGTGCAGCAGTATTATACCTCAAATGGTTCATGGAACTATCATTTCTTAGACATTAGTAGATTTTTCGTAGACAGGAGTTCCCATTCTTTCTCTATGTTTCTGCAGTTGGATAATTTTACGGTGCAATAATTTAATTATTAATTGAAGCAACTAGTTATTTAGCATCACCCGGTATTTGACAATATCTGTTGTCTACGCGATTTACGAAAATGTTGGTTCAAAGCGATAAATATGAAACTATACTGGAGCATGTAGCATTCACAGATATATTGTTTTCCTAAGGGTGTTTGGTAGTCAGAGGGAGCCTAGTGGTAAGACACTTCTTTACTTAGGACATTTCCATTTTCCACTTTCTTGAAACCGAATTCTCGAAGCTTTGTCTTGTTACCAGAGCGAGTGGGAATCGAACCAACAACCTGTTTACAGTAGTACTGCGTGCGCCACGACTGGCGAACTAATACTAAGGAATCATGGAACAATCTATACCATTTTTGTTTCATTGAAATTTAATTAAACAGAGTCTTTGATTTGTTTTTTATCTAGAACATCATCAGCGGAGTAGAAACAAAAAGTCTGATAGTCCCGTTCTTCCGTTTTCAGTCATTAGATTTATATGACATTTAATAGAATTAAGTACAAAATACATATACAGTTATTGTAGGCAAATAAAATATATCTTCGCCCCTTTCATCACATGAAGATTTGTTTTTCTGTCATGTAAAGTTGACAGTATGTAGGGTATATAAAGCAATTAACGTGATGAATTTTTAACCTTAGCTCTTCTCAATAAATACTTTGTTGTCCTAATTTTTTTTAATTAGGTTTAGTTGTTCCTGAGATTCACGCGATCATTCGTCATATTATGATATTATTATAAATGAAATTGAAGATAATTAGACTAGAGTCTTAGGCTTTCTCAATCTTAGGTATAATCACCAACTAAAACCGCATATGGTAAATACAAGAATATATTATGTACGTATTGGTATTATGCTTAAAACAAAACCATATCACTTTCCTTGTTTACTTATTTATACTGCGACGCGCTTGTACGAGGACAAACTAGTCTTAATAACACCGCTCCTCTACAGTTGAGGTAAGATAGACAAAACCATGATGAAGTCAGAAATTATATGGGAAATCCAATAATATGAGGCAAATACAAGATGTAGGTATTTTGTAAAAGTTATATATAAATACGCATAAACCATGTATGTTAGTGTATGTAATTGTAGCAACACTTATAAACACTTAGCAAATGCAAAAGATGTTTATAAATTCCCGCACATAGCAGGGTGGAGGCAGAGGGACTGGAGGGTTAAGTAACTGCGTTCCTCTTTCAATTTAATGTCACGCATTGCCTAGTACCAGAGCGAGCAAATGAAAATGTCAAATATTTCATTCATTTAACCCACAACCACGACGTTTACAGCCGCACTCTTGTACCTCTTCAATGTTCGGCCCCTAATGTATATATTGACCCAAATGTATGTATATTAATGAAAATCAACATTTCTCAGCCGTTCTCACATTCTAAGGCACCATAGCTATTTTGGGCGCATTGTTAAATATTTGATTATATATATATATATATATATATATATATATATATATATATATATATTATATATATATATAGATTATATATATTACATATATCATATATACATATATACAATAATACATATAATACATATATACATATATTATATATAATATAGATATATATATTATATATTATATAAATATATATATATATATATTGATATAGTATATTATAAATATATAAATTATATATAGATATATATAATATGATATATATATTATATATATACTAATAGATTAAATTATATATATATTACACTCTATAGATTACATATAGACATATATCTATATACATATATAGAATATATACATTATACATATATACATATATATAACATATATACAGATGATATACATATATACATATATATATACATATAGCTATTAATATATAATATATCATATAGATAACTATTAATATATATATATATATATATATATATATATATATATATTTATATATATATTTTCTTAAAATACGAGTACAGTACAAATGTAACTGACACAAAATTCGTATAGAAAGGAATTGTCTACATACATTTATTGTATTATGTTGGCTATAAATGTTTATATGTTTTATTTTTAACATCTGAGCAGAAAGGTTTTTATCATAATTTTACAATTTATATCTACATTTAAAGTTTTTCTGTATTTTTTTGTTAAATTATAAGCGCTTCAAGGTTTATATTTACTTTTGTTTTAAAACTATTGTAACTATATGAAAATAAGAACTCCAGAAGACTCCGATGGAATCAATAGGTATTAACTTATTTTTTTTATTTTCAAAAAGTTTTATTGTTAAGTAAACTTGGTCAAAAATCTTGAAAACAAGTACTAAGAATTTCAATCTGTCTAGGTATCGCATATTAAGTAGATATCGTGTTTGTTAATTTGTATTTTCTAAATTTTAAATAATATATGATAAGTTTTTAAAAAATCGTAGTTACAAAAAATAGTGCACAATTTAAACCTCATATTCCAGATTGAAACAACATGATTTAGTTCTAATGTATCTCTATAGCATGGTGCTTCGATGCCTTGGTAGGAGGCACGTGTAGAGATTGCACTCTAACAGAGTTCACTAGCGCGGTGTTATCAGTTTCTGTGTTGCAGTGCCGCAAACGGACTTTATTGTATATACAAACTAGACAAGAAATAATTCAATTATATATCATTATAATTGTAAATTTCAATCGAAGACAAAACAAAGTATTAATACTAGGTATATGACGTACCAATCGCCAAATATCTTTTATTAAGTCGCAAACTCGCAGAAACTGCAAAAATGACTTAGAATTAGAATTAAATAAAGTCTATCGTGACGTATGTGTATTCAACGCAATTATCTCACGACAAGGAAGCAGAACACAGAAATATAAATCAGTTGTTATTATTCTTGTATTATTTTACATATTTCTTATGATCTATTGCATTTGCATAATATTAGTATCAATTTTAGAATTTACTTATATTTATTTACTTTAGTTAGGAATCATCTAAATGTGATTGTTGTATGTTTCAACAATGATACGATACAATCACGTTCCTCAGTGCTGGAGAATATTGTAATTTATAAAAACGTAATTAATGACGGTCATACCTAATATTTTAATTACGATATAGAAAAAAACATGTTCTTTTTTTTTTCAATAATTTTTAGCTTCACACTGTATCCCGCACGTACGCACGTAGAAGGGTAGGCAGGGGATTGATGTTGGCCTAGTCTTAAGACACATCGTTTCCGTTTAAAAAACCTATCGTTGCCTATTTTTTGTCGCATTCTCGAGGCATTGTATGTTAAGTACTTCGATGAAATAAAGTAAACTCAACCTTGGGCTCCGCATTATCGCCACAGTTCAAAAATTAAAGTATTAAATGTGTCGTCTCTTACCTCCGAATGGAAATGGAACCACATCTTCACGTTGACTGTTTGACGCTTGTGTCCCGTACGTGCGTGCGTCTTCGTGCGTAACGAACGCTTTTACAGTTTTATTATGAATATTTACAATATATATTTTTGATATTTATATAGCTATCAATTTTGTTGAAATGCACCTACTCATCTCTTGGTCACCGAGGGCTCCGTGCAGTCTGGCTTATCTTAATTGATAATACTTAAAAGTATTTTGTAGAACATTGCAGCACTACGCCCCTGGACTTGTATAATCGTCCTGTCGTAGTTTCATGCCGGGGTGACTTGTGCCTTGTTGATCTAAACTCTAGAGTATAGATTAGCCCTCATCGAGCATAATGTGCATCATATGCGAGAGTTTATCGCTTATACGTAAATGCATAAATTGGATGTTACGTAATAACGGACAAGTATGTATATAATCAAGTGCGTCATATACATGTATACCTATGTTCATATATGTACTATTGTAGACATAGTAAATATAGACATTTATATATTTACATTATTGTTGCGTCCATTCGATTTCCTTAATACTTTTACAAAATTTTATCAGTTACAATTACAATAAAACTAGTAATAAAACTAGTATTTAGTGTATTAGGGCAAAGCCATCAGTGTTCGAAACTAGAGATGCCGAATGTTCGGCATATGATGTGAATGTGTCACTTTGTGCAAAAGTGACGGTGCGATGGTGATTTCCATATAGTAACAGATCGGATCACATGAAAATACTCTCAAAAGTTCCGTGGCAAACGAGATTGATATTTATTTGAAATTTGTTCGCCTAAATAGGGGGACAGACCCTAAATGGTGGTAAGCAAAAGAAAAATGATATTAAAAGAACTAAGAATTCAAATTCAAATTCAAATATTTTTATTCAAAATAAGAAGTTACAAGCTTCGTTTTTTGAACGTCAAACAATTTACCACCAGTTCACTAAAGTTACTGCCTCAGACTTGAGAAGAACCGGCGAAAGAAACTCAGCGGGACATGTCTTTTTTTTTAATCAAATTTTACATCATAGAATCAATTGTGACAATGATACATTTGAAATAGCCTGGAGCGAGCATTTTATTCCCAAGGCGTGTTATCATTTATGAAATCGTTAATTTGGTAATAACCTTTAACACACAAACGTCTTTTCACAACTTTTTTAAATTGTGAAATAGAAAATTCTCGGACGTTTTCTGGGATCCTATTGTAAAAGCGTACACCCTGACCCATAAAAGAATTACGGACTCGATTCAATCGAGTTACAGGTGCACTAAGATTAAACTTATTTCTAGTATTAATATTATGTATATCCCTTATCTTGGTAAATTCATTGATATTTTTCTTAACATACATAATATTTTCAAAAATGTATTACGATGCAACGGTCATTATATTGATTTCTTTAAATTTTTCCCTTAAAGAATCTTTAGGGCCTAATTTATAGATTGCACGAATAGCTCGCTTCTGCAAGACGAAAATTGATTGAATACCGGCTGCATTACCCCAAAGTAAGATGCCGTAGGACATAATACTGTGAAAGTAGCTAAAATAAACGAGGCGAGCCGTTTCCACGTCTGTTAATGTTTTGATTTTTTTAACCGCAAAGGCTGCTGAGCTAAGTCTATTCGCCAATCCATCGATATGAGGTCCCCACTGTAATTTAGAATCAATGGTGATCCCGAGAAATACCGTTGAATCAACAGGATCCACGGCTTCACCATTCAAAAGTACATCGGCTTTCACAATTTTCGTGTTGGGTGTTCGGAAAATAACACATTTGGTTTTTTTACTATTCAAAAGTAAATTATTTGCACTAAACCAATGTACTAATTTTGAGAGAGCATTGTTTACATCGTCATATATTTTATAATATTATACACTACTGCCAGGAGATTAGCTAAGAATGTATAATCTCCTGGCAGTAGTGTATACAACGAGAAACTATTCTCAGAAGCCGGTTTTTTGTATAAAGAAAAGACCAACGTTTGCTATCAACAAATGCTGAAAAATTTGTTTTCACTTATCATAACTTACCTTTGATGAGATTTAGTGCTAAAGTATTAATTTATGTATGAAAATTGGCTATTTGTAATTTAAATAACATATGTTTTTAAATAATATGTCCTTTTTTACCATAACTGGGTATTCGATATTCGGCCGAATACTGCATGCTATTCGGTCGAATACCGAATGTAAAAAACAAGTAGCCGAATAGTGGCCGAATACCGAATAGTAACCGAATATTCGTCATATCTCTTGTCAAAACCCTACGTAGTATTATTATAACAGATTTACAAAAATAAGTATAAAACAATAATTAGTATGAAAATTAATCAAATAAATGTTATTGCATAATATTGTTGGTAAAAAAAGGTAATAATTTCAATGAATTTGTATTCGCCGAAGTAAAGAAAATATCCAGTTGTCGATATTAAAATTCCAGTAATCGACATCTAATTATCGATTGAGATGGAACTGCAGGCGGATGATTCAAATTATCTTGTACAAAAAATAAAGAAAATTGTTTAAATGTAACTATTGTTAATCTAAAATGGAGAAATACCTATTTTTCATTCAATGTTTATAAAATGGAGAAATATAGAAATACTTAGTTATTGACATTTGTTACTTCACCAACAAAAATTGGCCATTTTTAAATATATATATTTTTTTTATTTAAATAAAATTGAGCTAAATTTACAGGTGTACCAGGACGTACTTAGGTATATGGATTTAGTAACTAAGATCGGAGCTCTTTAGCCGATGTAGAGGTTAATAGGGCCAACACCATACTATACTCTCGAAAAACGTATGGATTTAGTTTCACAACCTAGTAAATACATATTTATATCTTATTTTTACTAAAGTAAAAAATAGTTTTGATCTTTCTTGTCGGTTACCGGTGCCATTAACTTACGTATGTATGTAATTCTTTTAAATATCTACCATTTACATATTAGCATGATATAATGGGTAAATAAATTACAAATTTTAATTTTAAATTGTATGTAATGTTTTTTTTTGATATCTTTATTATATTATAATTAGTTATATCAGGCAAGGTCTCCATTGTATTGTATTACAATCCGCTGTCTAAAACGTAATAAAATAATCTACGCACATTTGTCTATTCAAATAATAATATGTTTTATGTAATAATACGCGTCATGATGGATATTATCGATACCTAATTTACTGGTGTTTCTGTCACTTCAATGAATATATAAAACTTTGCAAAATGTATTTTATATGAAATTTTTCCTACCTAATAAATAACTGTCATTATTTCGACGAAACCGGACATGCTTTAGTTACTTGTGTGGATTTTAAACAATTTTAGCCCCTTTTGCAGAAATAGCGATGAAGTAAGTGTAATGTGTACACGATGACAGAGGGTTACTAGACATATAAATGAACATTAAATACGTAAATAGCTTATCGAGTCCCAGACGTACACATTTAATCTGTTGTGTGAGGTGTTATTGGTCACTGTCACTGTCGCGTCCCTAAGGATGTGCAGAGTGTGGTGCGAGGAGGAGGTACTCGGAGCTCTATGACACAATGGTATACCGCGCGAGTGGCGTGACTCGCGAGGCGTCCGCGGCGGTCAGCTGCTCGGTGACGTCACGACACCGCTGAATGTATGTACTAGACGATGTAAGTAATAAATAGTACCTGCGAAATTGTTACCGTCACAGCGTTCGCCGCGCTGTACTGGACGATATTCAATTTTATTATTTCAAATGTCATTAATTGTCTTAAACATTGTTTAGTGTTTTAATAAAAAACAACGTTTGCTTATCACCTGTAATTCAGAATTCGCTGAATTATTTCATTAATTATAAAGTAAACCGTCACATACGCGATACAGTGGCCGTTTTTTACCACTACTTTGTAAAAATATATTATATTATATAAACGTTTATATTAATATAATATGTATAGTATAAACTAGCGACCCGCACGCGGTTGCGCCCGCCCTCGCCCTCTTGAATGTTGTTGAATGAATTACTTTCGTCGTAGTCCAGGTTTACAAACGTACAAATTACTATAATTAATTTATTACTAATAAAATGTGTATATTTTAATGTAATGTTTATATTTTAATTTCTTCGCTCCAAATATGAAGGAAAACACGACGACAAGTATCGCCTAAATAAACACTGAATACCTCTCTAAATTGTGGTGGGAGGTAGGGAACAGGAGTCTCCTAATGAGAACGGGGTTCCTTAACATTAGGCTCGCAGGTTTGTCGGCTGGCATGTGCGGGTACAGTGCGAGCCTTTAAAAAAATTGGTTATGTTCAAATAACATTACCTATTGACTTTTTAATATTAGAACTAGCGACCCGCCTGCGGTCGCGCGCCTCGCTCTACACAATTACTTATTCACTACTCGGAACTACTGTTGTGGTTTAGTATCTACAATCATTGGTATTTTAGTCAACAAAAAAAGTCTGCACATTAAAAACTAAAGTTTCATTTTAATTAAAAAGTTATTGCATAGCAATCTAAACCTAAAGAATCCATTTTATATTACTGTTACTTTTTATTTACAATTGTATCAGTTTAATAAAAATAAAAGAAACAATAACGTAGCACGTTAAGGAAAAATAGAACAATATTAGTTAGTAGATAAGGCCGTTTCAGAGATTAGCTGGCACAAGCGTACAGAAAAATCTAAATTTCCGATCATTATTTTGGGTTTTTGTACATTGAATAATAGTTTATCTCATGTATCTTCCATATACAGACAGTGTCACTTAATTTATATATATATATATATATATATATATATATATATATATATATATATATATATATATATATATATATATATATATATATATATATATATTGCAGAGCCGGTAGAGGCAACTACTCGAATAGAGTACGAGTTAGGTTAGCAATATTAAAACGTCCAAATCAGCTGATCAATAATTACAGTTTTATAACTGTAGCAAGCCGGCGTCAATACTCTTTGTCTGTCACCAAATAAAGTAATGTAATAATATTAGACATTGCATCTATTTCGTGATTGGAGTAATTGTCAATGTATTATATTTTTTTGGCTATGCCATAATATAAATGTTTGTATATAAGCAATATTGTTTAGATTTTAATAAGAAATTATCGTCGTTTCACAAAGTTTGTGTGTACTTACTTAAATATAAAAAAGTTAATGAGAGTACAAAGCGTGAAGGAAAAGCCGCTCGGTCTGCGGTACTGCACTCCTGCTGCACCACCACTGTCACTGGCACTCCTCGCTGGCGCTGTGGCTATCGACCGGCAGTCGGTGTCAGATGCGAACTCGGCGGCGAGCGCGAGGCGATGACACACGTGCAACTCGACGCACGGCGCGATCGCGACTGTGACTCAGAGCTCGGAAGACGGCTCCTTGTGCGAATATCTAGCGAGGGGCGCGGGGCGGGGCGCGCGGGGGGGCGCGTTGCCATGGTGCGAGATCAGGCCACGTGCATGCGACCAATGGGGACCGCACGTGCCCCCGCTCCCCCCCACCCCCCGGCCGCCGCCCTCGCACGGCGCGCGCACGCGCCCGCCATGCCCGCCATGCCGGCCAGCAGCCACCCAGCACCCACCACCCAGCACCAGCAGTCCCCGAGAAGTTGCGCCTCTAAACTCAGACGAGTTATTTCTCTTAAAACGACAATATGAAATAAACGACATATATTGCAGTTACGGTCATACTCACGAAACGTGTTTTGTTTTTGTAAACATAAATGGATGACGATGCGTACTCGAGTATTCACGTAATAATATTGGAGATCGGTTTATAATAAGTGTTTGTTAATTTTTTGTAAGTATCTTAGTGTAATATCGTACAAGTCGGAAGTCCGTGCGTTGTGCGCGCCGTGTGGAGGGCGCGTCGTTCCTTAC
Organism: Eueides isabella; assembly: GCA_019049475.1. Taxonomy (NCBI): domain Eukaryota; kingdom Metazoa; phylum Arthropoda; class Insecta; order Lepidoptera; family Nymphalidae; genus Eueides; species Eueides isabella. The sequence goes on from CM032394.1 coordinate 13,887,047, forward strand.
TACGTATAATAAATAAAATAATAAACATAAACAATTTTGTATAAATCTAATCTCAGCATATCTGGCTTAGTATATAATAACATTATTCATAATAAACATATGATAATTGAGACATGAATGATTCTTTTATGGAATAAGTGTGATGTTACTATAAATAGGTATTATATCTTTATCCTCGCATATATAAACAGTATGCCCTCAGCTTTAAGGAGCTACTTGTCCCGTTGATCCCAAACATCAATTCGGAATGCTAAATTAGCATAATACTTAAAACAACGAAGCACATGTTTCCAATTGAACTACTACCTATATTGAAATATAAACAAGTTTTCTGGTGATTTTATTAAAGGCGTGTTTTTATATATATATTTTTTTTTATTCAAATGAAAATAATTGCAATTGTTTACGAATATACTGAGAACACAAATTTCACTGTAACAATCGACCAAAATAAAAAATATAAGAAATTGTTTTATGTTTACTAACCTGCTATGTTTGTGTCTATGAACATGAAGTACTGCGCGGACGGATCTCCGCGCACCTGCGGGTTCGCTCGCGTCCACTTGGATTTGTTATGCGGAAATGTTAAAGTTGTATCTTGCATTGCACGTACGCCCTGTCTTGACACTAAGTTCCTAGGTCCCTAGGAACTTAGTGTTAAGACACTCCGTTCACTCTTTGTGCTGATTCGCTACGAGCGAAGAAAAACAAATGTACCTAACTTTGATTAACCTACACACTGCACAAGTTACAGACAAAAAGATTCACTTACAATATTAACTATGGAAGTTGAAAGTGAAAGATGAAAGTAAAATACGGTAAGTGCATTGTTTCATTCGATCGAAATCAATTTATTTCAAGTTCCGTCAATAACATATAAATCTCTACTTACAATAAAATATGTCGGTGTTGATTTTTGTTGATGTAATTATAATTTATTTAATTACATTATAATGCGAGTTCTTCCAAATTTCATAATTAATAATAAAAATACGGGAAGCCTGCCGAGGCACAGGGGCAAAAGCGTGCAACTGTAGGTAAACGCGACAGGGTGTGGGTTCGATACCGCACTTAAAATACTGTAATTTTATATTTTCAAATTAAATATTTAATATTTTTTATTTCGCCGCTATGGTAACGCGCGGCGTTGAGTTCCGCCACTCTACACGCCATGCCTTAAATTTCCAAGTACCCTCCCATATGCAGTACACAACGTGAAGCTAAAAAAATATTATTAAAGGAAGGAACTAAGGATCTCAATACGACAAATATTGCTATTTGCAGCAGATAGCAATTTAATAATCACTTTTGACAAAAGAGTCGTGATATCGATTTATAACCTAAGAGCTAGAGACTGGACATATCTAAAGATGCAGGTATTATTAGGATTGATTTACAATGTGTTTTGCAGATTCACGCTGAGAGTGATCTGGGAGACCAACTCTTCACTAACCTGTATACACCATATGTAAACTATTTAATTATTTTTGTCTAAAGAAATATTCAATTTCATAGTCAAAGCGACTAGAGAATACGGTAGCGACGAGACATATTATTTTCACCTCCAAATAGTAAACAAATCTATTCAATGTTATTTAAGTTTGTCACTACAAGGATTTAAAGTAAATATTAACAAGTTAACGTGTTATAATAAGGCTTAGTTACTGTTCAGCACTTGCATAAAATGTATAGAAGAATAAAATATATAAAAAATATATACAGTCACACTTATATTTTATTAATTTCGTTATTAAAATTATTTTTTTTCTTCTTCTTGGCATTAATCCCGGCGCGCTGTGCCAGGTTCTGCCTTCCGACTAAACCTACTTCATTTTGCACGATCTTTTACTTTCTCGGTGGTTAGACCATTGGCTCATAAGTCCTGCATCACGACATCCAACCAACTCATGATTGGGCGTCCGGGAAGCCTCACTCGCAGCTTCGTTATTACGATTATAATCTTATATCCATTCTGTTAATACCATTTGGAAAATTTCGGATTCTCATTATCATATTTCATTGTGAAACTTAACATTCTTGGTGTTTTCAAAGCGGTCGTGATGTGTACGTCCACACACAACACTAGTAGGTAAATGATGAAAGGAATGTTAAACTATTTTGGAATACCTATTCAATAACGCCCGACCCAGTACAATTTTGACAATATCACGTCTGGTTGTCTTCAGTGAAACTACCAGGTTGATGATGAGCCCATAACCTTCCGTGTGTCTCGCACTCTAATTATAAACATTTTCGTTTTGTAATCTTTTTGTAAAAAAATCCTTTATTGATTGAAAAAAAATTATAGAAAAGATACTTTGTACACTTCATGTTTACAACAATTTAATATAAAAATTCTCTCTGCGCACATTATTGGGAACTCTACATACATTATGGTCTTAAGATAAAACTATGTATGTCATTTAGGGGTATTATTTATTTTCGTCAATTATTTCTTCTCAGTCGATAACTTGTAAAATGCCTTAGAGACTCACATTATGAAGCTTTGTAAACGTCAGCTGCGACTCCGTGGGTGGGTTGAGAAGTGGTAGCCGCCCACGCACGTAATAAAAAAATATATTTCTAATAATTTATTCCCGATTAAAAAATATATGAAATTAAAGTTAGATTAACATTTTAAAGAAATAAAATTGTTAGCTAGTTATAAAGTGGTAGATTATACGTCAGCTGGTCACACAAATACGAAAAAAATATATGTGTTCAGTGATTTTCTCCCAAAAGACAATTTATCAGATGATAGTTTATGTATTGTTTTTAATTAATAAATAAGTCAGCTGGCTATGTGTAGGAGAAGGGGAGGGAGGAATGTTTGTCAGCTGATGCCCTGACGGTGTAACGTAGGAGCTAGTCAGTAACATTTATAGCCTAAGTAAATGTAAAGTAAAAGCTGACGAGTTTCCCCCCTATATAATGCCAGCTGATTTACTAAACTTAAATTTAAAAAGCGTATAAAAATTTTGAACGAAGCAGGATTTGAACCCGCGCCTCTGGAATACCGTTCCAGCGCTCTGACCACTAAGCCATTCGTTCTCACCGAGCTCCGTCGAAATTCTTATACGCTTGTTACAACTTATTTATGTTGTTAGCATCTCTGTAGGGAGATTTTTACAAATTTCCGCTACCCAAAGACAACTCATAAGAATTATCGTTTGGCAAGAGAGAATACTATTTACTTTAATATTTTTACTATGTTTTAAAGTGTTATTCCACACTTAGGACAGAAAATACTAAACTTAAATTTAAAAAGATTTTTTGTATTTTTAAGCAGATGACGATAATGAAGACACGGTGGAAGACAGGTCTGACAGTGAATCAGAATGAGAAGACAGTGATATGAGCAGAAGCGAAAATGATTAAATTACCAAACATCATATTTTTTTTGTATTCAATCTTAAACATTGATAATTTAAATATTGAAAATATATAAATTAATTGATTTGAACTTAAAGTACGTCTTTTCTTCCCGAAAAATATTTTTTGTACTTATTGTTGATATGATCCTGTAAGTAATAAAACAAATCAGCTGGCAGCATGTTGAAGGAAAACTTTTTTACTTAGGCTATAAATGTTACTGACTAGCTCCTACGTTACACCGTCAAAGCATTAGCTGACAAACATTCCTCCCTTCCCTTCTCCTACACATAGCCAACTGACTTATTTATTAATGAAAAAAAACAATACATAAACTATCATCTGATAAATTGTCTTTTGGGAGAAAATCACTGAACACATATATTTTTTTCATATTTGTGTGACCAGCTGTTTGGTACGGTACTGTGTGTTTGTAGTAGACGAATTATCCGGGTTAATACTCGTAAGTTAATTAGGTTTGTAAATATTATGTATTTGTGACTTTGAAATGCAAATTTGCTGTATTCACCTTGAAAATGAATATTTTAATGAGCGGTTAAAAAACTTACATTAAATATAAATTTAAAAATAAATCTAAGAAGTTTCCACGACGCAATCAGACATCTCTCTCTCGACTTATTTATAAATATATAATGCATCTGCATCCCACACATGGCACGGGGAAACTGGAAACATAATCTAACTCGTTTAATTTTTTAACAAATTTAAAGTATTAATCCACGCTTTGACAAGAAAATAACTTTTTTTTGTTAACATATATTTTTTTCGTAGCTGGATTCGAATACGCGCCTCTGTGATGATCAATTAAGCGCTGTGAACAACTACGCTATAATTATGTACTATGTACTCATATCGAAATTTTTATGCACTTATTACAACTTATTAATATTGTAGGGACATTTTTACAATTTTCAACGTTAATTTTTTTATGTTTTCTGTAAAAGTATTTTTAATTCTAGTTCATCAAAATCATCATTTAATTGACTTAGGTAGTTAGGTATTACCAAAGGTAACAATATTATATCTTACAGGCCACAGCAAGCGCTGTAGATTTTTTTTTTCGACCGCTTTATCATTACCGCATGAAGACTGTCGCGAGGCTGGAGGGGTACAAGCGTGTCTCTGTAAACGCGTCATGGGTTCGATCCCCACTCAAAGAAAGGAAATATTTAATGTTTTCATTTCTTCGCTCTGGTAGCACGGTAACGCGCGGCGTTGAGCTCCGATGCTTTAAATAAGACATTTGATGTATGCAACGGACCGGAGTGTCTCAACACTAAATTCTCAAATTCCCTCTTTCTACCGTGTGCGGGATGCGGCGTCAAGCTAAAAAAAATATTAGCGTAATAATAAGAAAAATAATATAATGAGAAAATTTATAAAAGGCCTTTACGTTTTCGCACTTGGAATCAAGTGAGGTTTCAATATGACACGACCGGGAAAGGTGAAAAGGAGATGAAATACTTACATCGGACGGTCGGAACGGTTTTTAATGCAGTTTTCAACGTTATTTAGAGAATTTGTTCCTTTTAAATAGTGAACGACTGAAATAGTTATTTCAGCCGAAGCCAAAACAAAAACCGAATTTTCGGCCTCGCTTTTACTTTCGGCCGAAACCGAAACCAAAACTTACTTAAACATATTTAAAATTTCTATTGCATACTGAAATCGAGTGTGTTATTTATATTTATTCACATATATTTGTATATTCTATTAAGACCAACAATTAAATAGAATTGAATGAAATCAAATCATAATACAAGTATTTCCAAACGTAACCAAAATTACAATCAACTTTTCATTACAAGCACTATTCAATTGTCAAGATACATACAAACGTCTGTATCGTTGCTAAAAAGGACCGGCAAGAAACTCAATAGTTGCTCTTTTCAAAATATAACTTAAATTAAATGTCTAAAATAATTAGCTTCCAGCTTAAATAATTAGCTATAAAATAATAAGCTTCCTGAGTGAGTACCAACATTTAACCACACGCATTCTTATCATGATTAAATTGAAGTAAATTAGAATCGGGCTTGCCAATAATATATTTTTAACTTTCATTTTAATTTGTTGGAGTGGGAAGTCTAAAATCAAAACATGTACCATGTCCCATAAAATACCTAAAATTTTTTTGACCAAAATTAGCAGTGATCAACTTCTTTATACTTCTTGTATTGATATCATGTCTATCATTGTTGATATTTTTGCCCGTTTTTTTTAATTTCTCTCAGGGATTAATGAGCTTTCATGTAGTGAATGGAGCGAATCAGGCATCTAGCAATATTATACGATGGTCCAGTGACATTATTTTAAAATGTTTTAATCTATTGTTATATATATATATATATATATATATATATATATATATATATATATATATATATATATATATATATATATATATATATATATATATATATATATATATATATATATATATTGAAGTTAATTTATTATTCTATACTGCTGAAAATGACAAGTTCCAAATAAACCGTTTTTGAAGACTATCCAATCTTAAAATTTATGTTGCATATGTGGTCGCCATGCTACACTACCATATTCCGAAATGCTTCTTACTAGACAATTATATAAAATAGTTTTAGTTTTTGGTTTGAGGAATTTTTTTGACATACGAATTAAAAACCATAATTTTTAAGAAGCTTTTTTGCAAGTCTCACCAATATGTGGCAAGAATGTTAATTTTGAATTTAAGACTATGCCTAAGTCCTTTAAAGTTGGGACTTCGTCAAGTGTTATACCATTTATAGAATATAGTGAAGGAAAAGACCGTACATTACGTGTGAATTTTATATGTCTACATTTAGCTACATTTACACTCATGTCATTATCATTGCACCATTCAACTAGACGGTTAATATCGTCCTGAAGTAACATTGATAATTCTAGTGTTCCTATAGTTCTAATCAATTTAAGATCATCTGCAAATATATACTTAATCTAATTTTGAATGCACTATATAATATCATTTAAAACAATATTATAAAGTGAAGTACCCAAATGAGAACCTTGTGGTACTCCCAATAAAATTACTTGATTTCTTGATTTATGTCCATTCAATACAAAATAAAAGGAACGTCCTTTTAAGTATAATAATAGCCACTCTAAGATAGGGCCTATAAAACCATAGGCGGCCAGTAGGATATCGTCTAGCACACGATCAAATGCTTTGCTTAAATCAGTATAAATTGTATCCGTTTGTAATCTCTTATCAATCAATGGTTTGAATTAATGAATCAGTGAAAATTACTAGATTTGAGACGGTTGATCTACCTTTTACAAAAACATGTTGATGATCTATCAAAGAAGGCCTAAAGTGGGAATTAAAAATAGGACAGATAGGATCTTCAAATATTTTAGCAAAGTGTATCGGTAGTTAGTGTACCGGTGTATCGGTAGTTTTTGACCAGGAATGACTTTAGCTTCCTTCCACTTTCTGCAGAAAATGCTCCTGATTTAAATGATTTATTATGTATGTAATAGGGTGGCAATGAAAGATTACACGCACTGAACGCATCTGACAATGAACAAAGAGGAAATATATATACCTGGCCCAGCACCTTTAGGAACATCGAGTGTTTTGAGCTTATCAAGTATATTTTTTTCAGAAATTTCTACATTAGATAACGAAGTATTATTTTTTGGACGTAGTGCATATTTTAATAGCATTGATGCCATTGAATTTTGAGGGAGAATTATAAACAAATGTAAAATATTGAGCAAATAGATCACAAGAATCTTTCCCATTGCTAACGGTTATTTTACCGTCAGTTACTGTAGCTAGATATGTACTTAAGCCCTTTTGAGATTTTTTTACAAAATTAAAAAAAATATTAAGAATTTATTTTAATATTTTTTTCAGTGTTATAAATATATGTTTGAAATGATTAAGAAGCCAATTTTTGTCAACGTTTGCTTAGTAATCTGAGGGTTAATTCATCCATAGGAATTTTATATATTCTATACTGCTCCTTGATTTTTACTTACTTACTCACTTAGCTTCACGCTATATCCCTAGCGGGGTAGGAGAGAGAGTGGAGCACCAAGGGCTACGGCCTTGATTTTTACTTTTTCATTTAAACATTTGATAAATTTTTTGAAAAGCCAAGACGGATATTTATTGCATCTACTCTTAGTTAACGGTACAAACATGTCAAAGGATTTTTGTAGTATGTTTTCACAACATAATAAAAAAATATTAATACCCAGTGGAAAGTCCCAGTGGAATTCCGAGTGACAATCTATATCCGCTAAATATCATAATCTGCCTTATAAAAGTTAAATCGTACGATATTTGTGTAAATTTTTAGACTATCTGAAATTTCTGTGTTAACTTTAAATTCGATTTCTGGATGTAATGGATCACTTTTACATAAAATGTCAATTGCTTCTATAAACATTATAGTTATTCCCAAATAACATTATACCATAAATTGTGTTATTCAATCAAGTTTAGGTGAGTATAATTATATCAGCGTTAACACACAACAAATTATAATAAAAGTTTTTAGTTTTTGTTCGTAAATCACGAACATTCTGATAATAAATTGTTATTAATGAGAATTTTATGTAAAATTACTAATCTATTTACTCTAGCGAAACTAGGTCTAAATATTTTTTTCTAAATATTCAATTTGTTTACTATTTTCAACTCTGAGTCATCATCATCTTTTCTCATTTATATTTTTCCGCTTCTAACACACATATTTATAATTAAGTTGCTTCTATTTCCCTCTGGCAGCAGCATGCAATGCTTTATTTGCGGCTGACAGATCTTCAACCACATAAACTGGTTGTTTAAGTCATTTTATATCAATATGAAATGTATTCAGCTTATTTGCGGGATTTGCTTTATTATGTTTCATACAAGCTGTTAAAAGGCTGTCTCGAATCTATTGAGATGTTAACTGAACAACTTCGGAACGAGGGCGACTGCTGGATCTACTATCACTGCACTACTTAGTTTAGTAACTATTGCTATAAGGTTTTCTGGCCTGTTTTCTGAGATACATTGTATTTCAATATTATTTGAGCGTGCGTGCTGTTCCATTGACACGATTCGGTAACTAGAATTTTCCAATTACAATTTTCCATACGTTTAGATCCAGGTCTCACTTAGGAGTGTCATCAGAAGAAAGGGTTTTGTTTTTAGACTTGCATAGAAAACATTTCCATTCTGTAGTGGGCTCAACTGGAAAATCATATTCTTGGTGTTCTTTACCATACAAACAGACCCAATGAAACGCCAAGTTACACACAGAGCAACGGGCGAATTTCTCGTTAGAACTATGTTTGTTTACACGTTAATATAGATTAAATGCAGATATATATTTTCAAGCATTGCCGCAAAGTAATATTTTATAGGACAATATGCTATGTAAATAACTAGCCAGTATTAGCCCATTAGCCAAGCAGTATCAATATCCATCAAGCTGCCTCACATTTTTAATAGCGTAAGCAACAGAGCTCAGTCTGCCCGCAAGAGAAAACAGATGGGCCCCATTGAAGTTTCGTAACTAGGGTTAGTCCCAAGAATACCGCGGTATGAGAAAATTATAATTATTAACACAGAAATGGCAACAAAATTCTACAGCATTTATAACATTCCTAAATTTTTTTATTCATATTATCATTTATTGCAAATTAAAAACAGATTGTAAAGATGAAAGAGGTGAACTAGGCGTGTGGCTACGGCGGTCCACCGCTTGTTCTGTCGGCCCAAATTTCTATAGCAACAACGTTAAAACTAAAAACAAACTGTGTTTTATTTTCCGACACGACCACCTTATACATCATCTACACTTCGAGCCGTTTAAGAGGCGCTGTGGATTTCGCACTCGTAAATAAGGCGAGATTTCAAACTTTCCATTTTGTAAACTGAATGATGCAAACAGAAAAACAGAAGAAATAAAAAAATATTTTAGGTTTATATTTGAATTTTGAATCCTTAACAGAAGAAATTAGCGATTAAAGGTGCCAGTACCTACTGCTTACGCCAATTTTATATGTAAAGACCTAACCAACTTAATAATAAGAATTTACAAACTAAAAAGTTTCATTTTTTTTATTAATTTCTTTTACTATTCTTCAATATTACTTTGAAAAAAATAATATATATTTTTTTCTCTAATTTACTTTTTTATGTTTGTGCATATGAGCATTGTTTTAAAGTCAGAACGATTTTTTAAATTATTTATTTGAACGAAGTTAATTATTTTTTTTTCCTTTTCGATCAAAATAAAAAAAGATTTGTTTGTTTGAAAGCTTACTCTAAGAAGTTATTATAATTTCATATATAATCAGCCTGTTTTTGTCCATTGCTGAATGTACACCTCTTCCTCCATTACATATTCCAATGGGCTATAATATTTAAGAAATACGGAAATGAACGCAGCAATAAGCTGCGTTCATTTTTAAAAACAAACCAAATTGTCGTCTTTCAAATTGTCTTTACCTCATGCAATATTTATTTATGCAGTATTTACTTACTCATGCAGTATTTATTTATTTCCGATGTTTTTATATTTTTTGTAAAAAGTGGTGACCTCCAGTTTATTTGCGTCGATTATAAATTATATTAAATTAGTAAAGTTACATTCGAAACATTCTTCAGCTCTCCAAGTAATAGCTACATTTTTACAAAACATAAATTAACAAAGACAAGTAAAAAAGCCACAGCTTATCCATTAAAAATAAAAAAAATTATCTACCATCAACAACTTACTCGAACAATTATATACAACTAGCGGTCTACAAGTATCTATAATGTTAAAATATCACCTTACTCTTAATCGTTAAAGAATTGCGTCTCCTAGTGTCACCATCACCTCAATAATGTCAGCAGATGATGACTACATAACGCAAATATATGATTGTTATACAAAAATGTATGGAACATACGTAGTATGAGGTGCTTATAAGATTTGAGACCAAACCCTCACTTGGTAGTGAAATAAAATGATAAAGGATGTTTTTCAAAGAAAAAAGTTATATTCAAACCGATTCAAAAATGAGTTAACAATTATTACATCCCCAAAAAGCAGTTGGCCTGAAAAAATGTAAAAACTAAAATTCGCACGACCTAGAAATATAGATTTCGTATTATAATTACATGTATCAAGTAGCACTCGGCCACTGCTGGCAGCTCAGTGTTCACACCTGCGCGCCTGCGTGTCTGCCTGTCTGCCTGCGTGCGTGTGGATAATGTTTGTTTGTTTGCAAACAATACTACTTATTAGATTAGCTAATACACTTTTTTATAATTTTTATTATCTATCTCAGTTTTTGTTTCAGCTATTGTTATTCTAAGTCTTTAGTTAAATTGAAACAATCACTATCCATGAATAATTACTATCCATGAATAATTAAAATCAATGAGGCTATCACTGTGCACTATAATGTATATTATGATACTCGTCTGATACGAAAAAACGTAAAATACCTACATACTCATATCTTGTCAAAAAATCGCAAGAAAATGAAAATATGAGTGCGTTGTTTCTCAGGGGAGGTTGCGGCTGTAAGCACGACAGTTATGGGTTCAACTCCCACTTATGAAAATATATTTTTTCTTATTTGCTCATACTGGTGACGAGGCAGAGCGCGGCACTGAGTTTTTTATTTTATTTTATTTATTTATTAGACATATCAACAATACATGTAACATTTTGTATAAAAAAAAATATGTTTCGGACTAGTTCTATTACAAATATCAGTTACAGATATGTACAGAATTAATAAACTATTCCTGCGATTACATTACTGATAAAAATATATACCTAATTACAAAATTACTATTAAATTAAGAATAAATTTGAATTAAATAGATTAAAAATACAAACAATTAAATGAAACCTTATGATTAAAAACAGTACTTTCGATTAAAAGTTACAATTAAATTAGATATAATAATTAACAAAAATTAGAAATTAAAATCAAATTAATTAATTATTCACATTGTACAATTATAATGAAAAAATAATAAATCAGAAACATTTTATAAACAGTAAATACATCAACTACAATTAACAATAATTATACATATTGCGTAACGAAACGGGTTTAAGTTGTATTAGATACTACTCAGTTTGAGGTATACCTTTCTTTTAAATTCTGTGAGCTCATCATGGAAGACGTCAATGTCGAGGTCGGAAAGATTATTATATAAATTTAATAATCGATTAATAGGCAAAATTTACCAAGATTATTTTTAGAAATGCTGGATGAGAATAGGTTTTTGAAAGGATATCTCGGACTGCGGTAAGGTACAAGCATGTTGACCTGTGTCAATAACTCAGAGGAATCTAATTCACTGCGACAGATTTTGAATAGTGGCACTAAGTCAGCCACATGCCTTCGATTTTCTAGACTATGAATCTTAAAGTGGCTCAGGCGTTGTTGGTAGTCGGCTCGAAACGGGCAAGATTTGTCTTTGAAAGCGAGGTACCAGGTTAATGTACGCTGTACTTTTTCTATTCTAATGATATGGGTCTTATAACAAGGATTCCATACCGGGACTGCATATTCCAAGATACTCCTAACCAACGCATTGAAAATTGCTATGATAGACTCAGGTCTCTTGAAATCAATCGTGCTACGCTTAATCAGGCCCATCAGCGCCCATGCTTTAGATACAATTATGTTATAGTGATCAGAATATGTGAGCCTACTGTCAATGAGAACCCCAAGATCTCTAATGACCGAAACTTCTTCAAGTTCTTGGTTGTATATAAAATATTTAGATTTGATAACTCTTTTTTTCCTAGTAAACTTAATGTGAGAGCATTTGGATGCGTTTAATGACATTCTATTGACTGTGCACCATTTTAGGATGGAATTAAGATCGTCTTGGAGTAGAAGGCTATCTTTAATTGTGCATATTGTGCGGTATAGCTTAAGTTACGCCACTAGCCACGCAGAGTCTCAACAATTCGGCGAAAAGTAGTGGATTTAATATTTTAACCTTAAAGTATTAAATCCTCAGGTCTCTAATAGCCTACAACTGTCTTGTTACATTGACAGTAGTGTCATTCTTGTCGAATAGGACCAGCTAAAACTTCAACATATCGGCTTACTGAGTTAAAGTTAGTACACGCAATATTTTACTTTATTACACACGTACACCGCGTCCCAGAAACGATATTGTAATTTTAAAAATATAGCTATGTATTAGAATGTTTACTTTGTTAAATGAATCAATTGCTCCAATAACGATATCGGCCGTGATCATGAAGTTTTCCAATGTTAAATGTCCGGTTGGGGTCGCGTCGAAGTCGAGTTCAGCGGTCGATGTTCGACAGCATCCCGCCGCCCGCGTGATACGTGTCTCACCTACTTATATTATTTACCTACTTATGTTACATAAGTCTCTTATATGTTTAGTAAGTTGAATTAATGTAACAAAAATTGGCATACATATATATACATATATATATATATATATATATATATATATATATATATATATATATATATATATATATATATATATATATATATATATATATATATATATATATATATATATATATATATATATATATATATATATATATATATATATATATATATATATATATATTGTTGACAAAGCATTGTTTAGTATAATTTTTAAGGTAAAGTAGAATTATTATTCACTGATAAAATTTGTATCGTAATAAAGACTTTGATTTGATTGAGTAAGGGGTTAGGGAAGAAGAGAGAGAGTGCAATGAGTGAGCTGCAGTGCTAAGCCTTTATGATAAATTTCAGTGTCAGTTGGTTATCGCTAAGTCGCTCTACCATCCTTAATATAATACACTGACTCTTGGGCTGCCACATTCCTGTTGTCAAAAGGAAATAACCAACAATTGTGGAAGAGTGTGTGGAAGAGGCAGAAGAGTAGGTATACTTCATACATAAAACGTTTTAACACTAAAAAAGTGTTATGTCACTCTTATCACCTCTACAGTTCTAATTTCATAAGGTTGGGCGACCCCTATCAATGACCTACAAAATGGTCGTCATTGATATAGGTCATCCAATACAAAAAAAAATAATTTAAGCCAATAATCAACTGAAGAAACTTAGAAATTAATATAGAAGATAGAAAACAAATGAATAATAATTTTAAAATTATTTTACAAATGACGTACGTTATTTGTATGTACATAGCTTCATTAATATGATATATATGTAAATATCTTATGGACGTACGTAAGTAGGTAGCTATCTATCTACTATAGTCCAAGTACTTTTTGCTTCCTTTTTAAACTATGTGTTTAACGTAGACAATTATTCGCAAAAAAGTATGGCAGATTATTTTTGTAGTTAAACAAATGAGATAAGTTTTTTAGGTATAAAATATGTACATTATACCGAAGATACAAAATTTAATAGATGGTAATTAGGTACCTACGTATTTTTTAAGTATTGTAATTACGTTTTAATTTAGCGGGTTAATAGAAATATGGCCTTAAAACACAAAACAGGCATATCGTGTCGCGGTTTGCTCCCACTCGAGGAGATTAAAAATTCAAATTCAAATTCTAATTCGAATTCGAATTCGATTTTACTAACAACAACGGCGTTGAGTTCCACCACTCAACTCGTAATGCCTCAAAAACGGAACGGAATATCTTATCACTAGGTTTCCAAGTTCACTGCTTACCCTGCCATATACAGAATACATAAAAGAAGAAAATATAATTACTTGATGTAATTTAGTGAATGCTAATATTTAAGTAGTAATATATTTGTATTCGAAATATTATAATTTGAAACTTAATTATAGAAAAGTTTCATATACGTTTGAAGAGTAGGTAGATACCCTTTTAAGGTAAGTTTATTAGATAAGAAAAATAATCTGCAATATATATTTCCACAAAAATACTCAAATATATTAAATGTACAATAGGTTTATTTACAAATATTTATATGATGCAAGATCCAACCTAACTAGTTGCCCGTTCGCGGATTAGCCTGCTTTAACTACACAATTACTAACTACTGTAGCTATTTTGATAAAACTTTGTATTTATGTACCGATTAAACTAAATTTTAAGGAAAGGCTACCGAAATACATTAGTGTAAACTGCATTATTTAAATGCAGTTTCGTCGTTTCTGAGATTAGCGCGGACATACACACCATTTTGTCTCATCATCTTTATGATTATCATATTAATAATAGCCCCAAGGAATTTTTTAATTCTCCCACATATAAGTATTCCATGTAAACGCAGATGACGAATCGTTACAGATTTATTATATATTTATATATATGCCTATAGATGATGTGATATACGTTGTATGTCTAGTCCTTTTTTCATCATCCATCCATCAACGTTTGGATGCCATTGAAGCACTCGTATTGTGGCTTTAATATATTTCTAGCAGATACGAAAGTAAGATATTATTTCAATTGACTTGTTATATATGAAATTATTTCAATTTATGGGTTCGACTCCAACTTGATGAAGTAAGATATTTAATGTTTACATATTTTCGCTCTGGTAACGAGGCAAAGCGCGGCATTAAGTCAGCCATTCAACACGCAATGCCTCAAATTCGGCGCTAAGTGGGGACCGGAGTATCTTAACACTAGGTTCATAGGTGCCCTCTGCCATTTTGAATCAACTGAAATAATAACTAATTTTATCCTATTAAATAACTATTGTGAATATGGATACAAGCGAGCGGCGCATGCGCATCGAAGCTGCACTCGCCAACCGCGCCCCTAATAGTTAGGAAAATATTGTGTTTAGTTGATGGTGGTCACTATGGGTAATCCTTTGAACGTAGAGCCATAGTATTTTTTTTATGGAAAATACAAGGCAAAGGAGCGTGCGGGTCACCTGATGATGAGCGATCACCGTCACCCACGGCACGATGAAACACCAGGGGAACTACAGGGGCGTTGCCGGTCTTTGAGGTGGAGGTAGACTCGCTTTTTAAATGTTTTTTTGGTTACTCATGTCGTATCGACCTGGAAATACTGCCGCGGGTAGGCCTTTCCAGAGATGTACAGCGCGTGGAAGGAAACTCCTAGGAAACCGCACAGTAGTGGAGTGCCACGTGTCCAGATGATGTGGATGGTACATTAACTTGTGACGTACTGTGCGGTTAGAAAATTCGGATTCCAAATCAAACTTTCCAGATGATCGGGATACTGGCAGTCGCTCGAAAAGCTGAGCCCCAATATACTGATATAGGGCACGGCTTTAAAGGGAGTGTTCTCGAAAACTGGTGATACGACAAATGGGGTTTTTTTAGTGATTAACGCGCAGACTTGTGTCTTCTGGTGTGTGCACCAGGCCAGGCCAGAAGTGAACCAGATTCTTTTCACCCCATTACATTCTTGAGGGATGCTTCAACGAAAGACACAAGTTGATTTCGACACTGGTCGACGTTATCCCGAGAAAGACTTGCACGGCCGGAGTATACAGCGTATGCAGGGCCGGAGTATATAGCTCTAGAAGTATTTTTTTACATTTTTTTTAAGATTTGGCATAATAAGAAAGGAAGGAAGGAACGAAGCACGCATTTCATATCGAACCAGTAGAACCATAGGTCCCGTATTTAATGCGTTTAACCAAAGAAACTCATCCCAAAATAATAGACTCAATTGTTTTGCCATGTCAATAATTACAATATTTAACGAATGTCGTTGTTGCTCGGTGACATTGTATTGCTCAGCTAGGGAACTTGGTGATCTCGTGTTAAGACACTCCGTTCAGTTATTCGTTACCTTTACCACTACCCTAAATTTGAAGCATTGTGTGTTGAGTGGTGGAACTCAACACCGCACTTTGCCTTGTACCAGAGCTAAGAAATGAAAGCATTATATAGTTTTTTTTATTATTATTAATATATCAGTTAGCTAGTTGTTTTTTCTTTGTATTTTTTTCTTCATGTACTTAATTAATTATTATTATATTGTTATTTATTTTATTTCAATTTTGTAAAATTACTTCATGAAACGAAGCATGTGAGGCGGGCGTTAACGACCGCGACACAGTTTACAACTAATGCAGTTATTATCGTTGTAAATTGTTTTTTTTTTTTGTAATTTTTGTCATGAATAAGCGATGTACTATTATTATTATTTAAATAGAAAAATATTTAATATATGAAATATTAAATTTCTCGAGTGGGGATCGAACCCACAACCTGTCACTTTACTTAAGTATGTCTCTCGGAGATCTCTGTAAGTGCCTAATCATAAGTGCTTAAACGTAATTTGAAATAAAAATTATTTACAATTTTTACGTAAAATAATCATCTTACTGTTTATCTTACAAAAATAAAATAAAAATATAATAGTCAGTGTGGTGATCAGCGACTGACGTCATAATTATATTTTACTAAATTTATTTTTTATAAAACATGTTATGCTGAATATTAAACAAGTATACTTATATGTATACTATCTCGCTGTTTGCTCCCGAGCTCATTTTTATGTTCTTTCAGTTTCATACTGTATCCCGCATGGACAGGCGCGAATATTTTTCTAGAACGAGGAAATAAAAATAAATACTTCGAGCATGAGAATCGAGCCTAAAGCCGTCGCGTTTACTGCCTTCGCCGCTGCACCACAACGGGTTTTACTATTTATTGTATTAAACGAAATGTAGTCTGAACTACAACAAGTGTGTTATGATTACAGTGTTGAAAAGAGTATTTAAAGTATGAAGTGGCAGTCAATAACGTGATATAAAATATATGTATATATATTTAAATATTCATTTAAGAAAATACAGATTGCGTATATAAGTATGTCAATATTGGCTATTAAGTTAGCGCATCGCCGTATCCGGCCGAGTGACTGACGAGTGACCAACTGAGTCAAGGACCAGAGACCACCGCCGCCGGCGCCTCTCCAAGCCTCAGTGGTCTGTGGTCACTGGCCACCTCGTTAGTGGCATCTCTTGTTGACTACTGACTGTTGTGGAGCGGTCAGCGGCTCGCTCGCTTGCAAAATTTTCAAAATTAAAATGAACTTTTATAAAACTAGTCATTTCATATAAGTTTTAAATTATATATTTAAAGAAGTTAGTTTTATCTATAATATTCGTTTATGTGAGCAACGCCTCATACGCAAGCAAACACCTGAGTTATCTAATTAGGAACATGCGTAGGAATTAAATAAGCTATTTATATGTATGTAATATCAATATCTAAATGATGTTGAGTACCTCAATGTTTGCGTGGCGTACCTATGGGTTACAGGCGTGAGGCGCTTGACGATTTTATATACAAGTATTTATCGTTTTATGTTAATAATATGTAGTATTGTTACTTTTATGTAATGTAATTGTAGTATGACTACAAGGTTACTCGAACACTGTGTGTGTGATGGTAGGCCGCGGGTCAGCTATAGTTGAGTTGCCCGTTGGACAAGGTCGTGCAAATTCAAATATTTTTAATTAAAATAAGAAGTTACAAGTATAATTTTTAACGTTAAGCAATTTACCATTGGTTCTCTAAAGTTACTGCTGACCTGAGACGAACCGGCGCAACGAACTCAGCGGAACATGCCTTATTTTTAATTAAATGTTTAAATAATATAATTATACAGGTGCACTAAATTTCAAGTTATTTCTAATCGCGTTTCCCTGAAATAGTTAGTGTGAGGGGGACGAAGGTCTCGAGAGGACGTGAGGTCTGCAATGGTCGCGAGCGTGGACTCGGAACTGTTGGTGCAGATTGCAGTTACACCCGATGTTTCTGCTATTGAGCTCCCCCACCTATAATAACAGAGTCCCGTACTTGGCCAGAGCGCTTGGACGGTCTCCAAGAGGCGGTTCAACTCCGCCTACGTTCAAATTTTTATACGTTTTTAAAATTACTATTTTTCTTTCCTAAGTATGGAATAACACTTTAAAAATAGTAAAAATAAATACATCTTATTTTAATAAAGCATTCTGCGATCCTTCTCACAACTCATACATTCTCTTTAGAGACCTGTACCAGCGTCGGTACCTAGTAGTTGCTCAACGAAGAGGCTCACAGTATCTTTACGTTCTTTACATTAGAAAGATTTTTCCATAATTATTAAAGAGCCACCACGAATTGCTCTTTCTCTGCTGAACATACTAACTACTTGGTGATTTTCGAAATTAAAAATAGCCTCAGAGTTTTGAAGCCAATGCTCTGTGATACAAAGTACATGAATATTCTTTTATCAATTTCTTTTATCATTTAAGAATAACTCAATTTCTATTTTTTTACTAAAAATCTTTGTATGTTTTGATGCACCAAGTGTTTTAAACGTGTCCAGAGAAATATGCAAGTCATTTGATTTATGGCTACTTTGTGAAATATACATATACTTGTAAAATGTACTCAAATATCAGTCATTTGTTGAACAACACTTATTTATTTATTGAATAAGAACTCACGACATATCAAAAGTCTCATATTTATATGATGTTTATATGATGTTTATACTAGTGGCCTTAAAAATTACGAGGGGTGGTCCAAAAGTTCGCGGAATGATGTGGGAATAAGGTAGCTCGCTTAGTGTCATACTAATTGGGTACTCATAATTAGTATATATATAACATTTTAACCTATAGGGTTGATTGCCATTCGTTTACGAGTATTCGCCTCCTAAACAAGTCAATCCGGAAGCAAACTGCAACTATGGAGAAAATTAAACATCGCGCTGTAATAAAATTCCTTACCAAACAAAGAAAAAACGTTCAAACCATTTTAAATGAAATGGACGCCGTTTATGGACATCAGTGCCCTGGTAAAACAATGGTTTATAAGTGGCATGGACTTTTTAAACATGGTCGAGATTCAATTGAAGACGAATCTCGCTCTGGGCGGCCAGTTGTGGCCACCACATCAGATATCGTCGAAAAAGTCGAAAAACTTGTAGGTACTCGAAGACACACGTTTGAAGAAAAAATAATTATCTGCATTTGTTGGCGTATCAGATACAACCATTTTGCGGATTCTGCACGACCACCTGGGCATGTCAAAAGTCAGCGCAAGATGGGTGCCGAGAATGCTCACGCCGCTTCAAAAACAGCAGCGCGTCGACGCGTCTAAGCACTTTTTGGAAGTGTGTGGAGACTAACCTCTGCAGGTTTTGGGGCGGATTGTTACTGAAGATGAAACATCACTTTGTTTGTTCATCACTTTAAACCTGAATCAAAACAGGAGTCCATGCAATGGCACAAAAAGGGTACACCACCTCTCAAGAAATTCAAAGTGTCAGAATCGGCTGGAAAGTTGATGGCCACTGTTTTTTGGGATTGTGAGGGAATATTACTCATTGAATATAAAAAAAGGGTACCACTATAACCGGAGAATACTACGCAACGATATTGGAAAAGTTGAAGGAGGCAATTAAAGAAAAACGTCGATGAAAATTGGCCAAGGGTGTGTTGCTTTTGCAAGACAACGCGCCGGTTCTCAAGAGCCGAGTTGCCATGGCTGCTCTGCACACGCATGGATTCGAACCACTTGTTCACCGACCCTATAGTCCAGACCTGGCCCCCCATTTTTATTTGTTTCCAAATTTAAAAAAAGAGCTAAGGGGAAATTTAAGGAAATTTTCCGACTATCACGAAGTGAAGGAGGCAATTTCGGCACATTTTGAGGCCAAAGACAAAAAATATTTTTTCGATGATTTAGAAAAATTAATTCATAGATCGAATAAATGTATTAGACTTCAGGGTGAATATATTGAAAAGGAAAAATAAATTTATTGTTATATTTTATTAACAACCCTTTCATTCCTCGAACTTTTGGACCTCCCCTCGTAATTAGCCTGTATCTAAATGCAATTAGACGTTTTTAAGATTAGCGCGTACAAACGCACAGACAAAGAGACAAAATATCTCAATTTTGAGTCCTATTACATTAGCAATGGTCCCCTATAAAAATTTTTAAATCGATCTTCTATGTACAGACAGCGATCAGTTACATATTTATTCTAAGTATAGATTTATACAATATACAATTTCACTTCCTACTTTTATTAAAACTTAGCAAATACACGGGGAAGCACCATCGTCGGCCGGCGCGTCGTCGGTGAAGTCCAGCAGCAGCTTGCCGCGCGCGCCGCCCCGCGCCGCGCGCGCGTACGCCGCCGCCGCCGCGCGCCAGCCGAACGCGCGCTCCACGCGCACCGCCAGCCGCCCGCGCTCCGCCAGCCGCCGCAGCGCCTCCACGTCGCCCGCCGCCGGCGCGAAGTACGCCCAGCGCACCCCCGCCGCGCCCTGCGCCGCCAGCGCCGCCGCCGCCCGCAGCGCGCCGCCCGCCAGCCCGCGCGCGTCCGTCTCGCGCAGCAGCGGCGTGCTCAGCGTCACGTAGCGCGCGAACCGCCAGCGCCGCGCGCCCGCCGCCTCCCCGCCGAGGCCGGCGCAGTCCAGGATCACCTCGTACGGCCCGCCCTCCAGCAGCTGGCGCTCGTACTCCGGCGCGTGCCGGTCCAGCGCGGCCGCGGCCCCCAGCGATGCGGCAAGCGCGCACAGCTCCCCGGAGCAGCCCACCAGCACGTGCGCGCCGCGCTGCACCAGCAGCTGCAGCGCAGCCTGCCCCACGCCGCCCAGCCCCAGCAGCAGCACGCGCGCGCCCCGCGCCCCGCCCGCGCCCTCCCACAGCCCCGCCACGCGCAGCGCCGCACACGCCGTCAACGCCGCGTACAGCGCACCGCCAGCCTGTAGGTCGCTGAGCGTGCTCGGCGCCGGGCCCGCCTGCCGGAAAAGCCAACATTGTACATTATAAGCAAGCAATTTATAGGAAAAGTTCAGTTCCACGAGCCACAACAGTTCATAGTCACCCAGCGGTCCTTGACGAGCACGTACTGCGCGTGCGCGCCGGAGCGGTGCGGCGGCACTACGCCCCACACACGCTGCCCGCGCCGCAGCCGCGAGTGCGCGCCCGCAGCCTCCACCTCGCCCGCGAAATCCCTCCCAACCACGAGCGGGAACTCCACGTCGGACCCCTCCAGTTTTCGTAGTGTATTTAGAATACGAGCTCCGTATCCATCTAGGAAGAGAATTAGTTTACAAAGTTATAGCAAACAGGATACTAAATCCGGCCGTGGTAGCCTGTGATCGTAAGTGGAAATAAGGAGGTGTACCGAGCATAGCGATATCGAGGGGGTTGAGTGAGGCGGCGTGCACGCGCACGAGCACGTCATCGGGCGCGCGCAGAGCCGGCACGCGCGCGCTCTCGAGGCGCAGCTCGCCCGCGCCGTACGCGTGCACGCGCCAGGCCTGCATGCGCGCGCCCGCCGCCACTGCTCCGCGCAACCCAGACATTGCTAGAAACGATCAATATATGGATTCATTTTTCATAATAACATTACAAAAATCATATATTATGTGTTATACATAATATATGATTTTTGTAATATATATATATATATATATATATATATATATATATATATATATATATATATATATTACAAAAATCATATATATATATACATATACATATATATACATATATATATATATATATATATATATATATATATATATATATATATATATATATATATATATATATATATATATATATATATATATATATATATATATATATATATATATATATATATAATTATTTAAATTAAATAGTAGTAAAGTAGTTTTATTTGAATATTTTTGCCAAGTTAAAAGTAATATTACTTTTAACTTGGCAAAAATATTCAAATAAAACTACTTATAGTTTTTAACGTGAAATATGATACTGAAAATAAATTAACAGATCTTCACAATTCTGATCCATCAATATTTCTTTATTTTGGAATGAAACTCATTATTTATTTTCCCTTTTACCATTATGAAGTAAATATGTAGCCAAGCGGAGAAGTCCAGTAGAAATTCAAATTCATTGACACTAAATATTAAGATAATGAGATATATATATCTATTTTTCTATTACAATATTATTCAAACACTTGGTGTGTGGTTTTAGTATGTAGTGTGGTGTTTAAAAAAATGTATGTTATAGGACTTGCACTTGTCCTTCTTGGACTTGACATTCTGCAGACTATTACAAATTTACAAACAAACTACACAACACAGTAAATGTCTAAGCATATGCTAAAAGTTTTTATTAACTTACAAAAAAAATATAGTTGTTACTAAAATTATATAAAAATCTAAACTATTAAATAATCTTATAAAATTAAAGCCAAAATGTAATAAATATATAATAAATTTGAATTTGTAGATTTTAACATGAATATAAACAGACAAAAAACACATTTCAAGAACTACTAGACAGACTTAAGGACTACATAAGAAATAAATTGTGCTATAAAATGCCATTTTAGCAAAAGTTGTTCAGTAAGAAGCAAGGCTTTATGGCAAGTTTTGTTAGTGAAAAAAGTAATATGACATGATATTCGCTGTGGTGTGTATTATTGTGATGATTGTGAGTTCAATCTCCTAAATGCAACTGTAAATTTTAAATTTACAGTTTCGTTGCAGTGCCTTGAATGTGGGCGAAAAGCATTCAAGGAGTGTTAATACTAGCTTATTCTCATTTTTCTGCAAGTTTTAACTGCAATATAGGTAAAATTTTATGGATTCCTGCTGTGGAGTGCTTTTGTAGTATAATAAAATATAAAATAGTAGGCTATATGAGTTGACAGAGTCTTTGCCATAGAGACAAAGTGTATTTAATATATTTTGATAAAAGCCAGTTGTTTGCGCAGATGCACAAACGTGCAACTGGAAACGCAACCTATGGGTTATGGGTTTTTGATCATCACACGAGAAAATGACACATATGATATATTGGCTTTGGTAACAAAGCAAAATGCGTAGAGTTCCCCCACTCAACAAGCAATGCCTCAAATTCGGCAGTAAGGGGAGGCAGTATGGAGTGTCTTACTAGGTTCCCGAATTCGCTTTGCCTACACTGTCATTTGCGGGAGGCAGAAAAAAAATGAGCTGGTAAAACATTATGTATTGCTATTGTTACGTGAAACGTTTCATATTTGGGTGTACAAAATAATATAACCTAAATGTTATATCTGTATAACTACACCAAGTTATATATATATATATATATATATATATATATATATATATATATATATATATATATATATATATATATATATATATATATATATATATATATATATATATATATATATATATATATATATATATATATATATATATATATATATATATATATATATATATATATATATAACTACACCAAGTTATATATATATATTATTTAATAAGATATCATACCCTTACGTTTCCTTCACTATATGTACTTTTTCTTTTTTTTGTTTCACTATATATGTAAAATCAAAAATAACTTTATTTAGATAAATGTCATTTATTTGAAAAATAATATATTATTGAAAATTGACATTTGCACTTCAATGTTGACAGTTTTTTTACTTCATTAATGACCTGAGAACAGCTGATTATTGTTTATCATCGTACGGTATAAAGGAGAGAGGTTAGGAAAATCATCTTATGTGAGAGAAAAGTTTAAGCTATTTACGGAGTCAACTGTAATTTAGTAAATATAACCTCTAAAATTAGAAAACGTAGATAAGTGATTTGAAACTTTAATTATCGTAAAAATAATAATTTTACTATACTGAAGTTAACAAATATACAGCAATTTATTGTTTTTAATAATAATTTAATCATTGCTAAAAAAATTGTATCCTTCTCAAATAATTTGTGGCGCTGTTTTTAAAATTTTCTCCGTTGCTCCTGTGGCGCCACCAATTCACTTTATTGCAGTGACCACTTTTTAATGTACTGAGACGGTTCACCTCTCGATCACCAGCGAAACATGTAACATGGCCCCTGCTAAACAGAACCACTCGTACGAAGACCGTATTCAAATGTACGATTGCATTTCACACGCAGACCGTATTCAAACGAATCTACGTGTCGAAAAGCTTCACAAGCTCTCCGAGACGTAGACCGTATTCGTAAGTGCCCAGGCTTCCTGATGCTTACAACATATTTGTATGCGCCGAGGCTTTCCGACGCGAACACAATGTTCGTACACGCCGAGGCTTGCCAACAGGCTGACAGCGATTACACGTGTTAAGGCATTCTCAAAATATGTCTCGGGGCTCCATTCAATCCACCATGGGACCATGTATTGTGCCCGAGCTGCTTCTGGAACTGCTTCTGAAACAACGTAGGGTATAACGTCCATTAGGCAGGATTTTTATTACTTTATACGGACCACGCATAGGAGTTGTCGCACTTCTTTTACGTATTCAGGTAATAAAGTATTAACTAAAGCTTCCACTCACCGTGGCCTCGGTCTGACCTGAAACTAAATTACGAGCCCTTCTAAATACTCTCCTTCTGTAAAAGTGTTTGAGAGAGTAGACGCCTCAGAATAAGGGGTTGACTCCATAGACTATTGTCGCGGTGCAATTTCATAAGATGTGGGAGTAACAACTGCGGATAAGGTATCGGTTTTCTGATTAGGACTCGCCTCAACATCAGCAGTACGTGGCTCGTCAGGTGAAAAAGTACACGAGTGTTACCGAACGCGATGGGCACTACTAGAGCGATCCCTGTCATGAGAATGATGACGATTTCGGACACGCTTCACGAGAACTTTACACTCTGCGCTGTAACCAATAACAAAATACTCCATTTCGTCCCAGACTTTTCACCAAATATGAGGTATTGCTTGATGAATGGCGGAACTCAACCTTTGCCTTGTTACTGAAAAATTATAAACTAAGAGCGCGTGGAATTTTTCACAAGGATCAGGGATACGGTCATTTCGACATTTATGGTTAGTAGTAGTAGTAGAGCAGTTCCTTTAAGTGAAAGAATGTCTGCCTGCTCTCAGTGGTTGCAAATTCAAGATATAATATATTTTGGACAGGTACCAAAACTGACTCTTTCCGTGATGGTTTTTTCGCATCAATAAGGCCTAACCGAGTTTATTCACATGAGGGGATTGCCCTACTACCCATAAAACTCAACATGACAGTATCACTGTCATGTCGAGTATTTAATATTAAATACTTCATTTCTTACTCACCCACTCAGCTTCATGCTGTATCTCACACATGGCAGGGTAGGCAGAGGGAACTTGGAAACCTAGTGTTAAGACACTTCATTCCACTTCCGTTCCCCACCTTCCACCGAATTTGAGGCATTGCGTGTTCCTCGAGTGTTCTTTGTTCCCCTGCGCCACGACAGGAGTGTTCTCAAAATACGGAAGTATTGCTAAAATGTAATTCCAATTGATATATTTTATTCAACATAAGAAGAATGATTTTTGTGATTAATTGTAGTGAACCGCTAGTAAATTGTTTGACGTTGTAAAAGAAGAATTCTTGAACGTCAAACAAATATCCACCGGTTCACTACAGTTAATGCTTCAGACCTAAGAAGAATGAAAGCAATAAAGTCTGCGTGAAATTTCTATTGTGATATTTTTAATTAAATATTTACATGTTCATATTGTTAATTAGAGACAACGATATTTTGGAAACAGATTGAAGCGAACAATGAATTCTTTAAGCGTGTCCTTAGTAACAAGAATATGAATATCGTAATAACTTTTAATTAATATAACCTATCTATTTCACGGATTTTAACAACAATTTTTAAAAATATTTTGACATACGAGGTACAATATTTTAATTACTTTATATTTTTTCTTCTGTTCTTATTCTCTAGAATCTTTAAGCTTTAAGATATCTTCTGATAGACAAAGATTGACTAAATACCGACTGCATTGCCCCTAAAAAAGCCATAGAACATAATACTAGCATAGACGATACACTATATGTAATATAGATTTTTTTTCTGAGTGCCTTAACTCATGTTGGGATGGTCTTTACAGCGTCACCGGGCGTGGAGGGGTGAGTGTGAAAGAATTAAGAAATAATACGAGATTTTATGGATGCTCGTGAAAGAAACAGCGATCGCAGTGGAATGCCCTGTGTACAATAATCAGGATGGTCTGTGACCGTCTGGACCTGTCGTGCCGAGGCGCGGACAGACCGTGAGAAAGGACTGGTCTTGTCGTCTCTTACGGTGACGGTGATTCTTATAATATGTTATAATAGTATAACTAATATCAATAATTTAATTATTAAATTTATCGCTTAGATTAAATAAGGATTTCTTTGTACTATCAAGTTCATAATTAAAAGGATATTAATCAACTTTCTCAAAAATCACTGAAATTAACTTTAAAATTTAATCACATAAGCTGCCATCTAGAGATCAAACCTGTAAAAATATTATATTCATGTATGCCCCCAATCGCCAGCTGGCGCTTATTTCTGTTGGATTTGCTTTTGCATGGAAGTTTCACCCCCCCAGTTATTAAGAAAGCTAAAGTAAACAAGGCGAGTTTTCGATCCGTTAATAATCTGTTTTGTTTAACTGTGAAAACTGCTGAGTTAAGTGTATTGGCAAATTCATCAATATGAGGTTGTACTGTACAAAGAAAAAAATTAAATTCCACTATACAACGGAAAATACCATTGAATCATAGGATCTACACCTACAGCGAATAATTTAAACAGTTTCCCATTATCATTATTATTATTATTTTTTTATGGAAAAGACGGCAAACGAGCGTACGGGTCACCTGATGGTAAGTGATCACCGTCGCCCACGGCCCCGAGTAACTCCAGAGGAGCTACAGGAGCGTTGCCGTCCTTTAAGGTGGAAGGGGCACCGGGGCCCGGCATTACCTAATGCGAAACGCAGTGGCCAAAGCCACTACTTAACGCCGGTCTTAAATGCCGGGGGTGGTAACAATCCGGCCGAGTCTGCCCATGCGTGTTGCCATTAGTGGCAACGTGACTCTACCACACGCACTTTAGTCGCCTCTTACGACACCATCAGTACCAGGGTGATCCTATTCTAAGCCGGAATCACACGGAGAAAATGAGAACCGTCAGTCTTTAAACGATTTAATTATTTTACTATTCATTCATTCATTCATTCATTTCTTCAATTATGGCGTTTCGAGCGTGCCAGTTGAGCACAGTTCACTTCGCCAATGTCACGTTGTATGGAGGACTCACGGGAAGAATTAATCAGTACAAAAGGAATAATTGTACACAATAATATAATACATGTAAAAAAGGGACCCAGTAAAATTACTGCCTTCACCTATAACAAAACATACAAATATTTACAAAATATACACACAACACATTATGTTAGTAATAAATAATATTTTACATAGATGTTAGTTTATAATCTAATTTTGTTACGTCTAATATATTTACACAAAAATTTACATAAAGGACCAAACACAAACATTAATAAACATTGAACATTCAGAGGACGAGGGACTTTGAAGGGAAGAACATCATATAGGGGACGAGTTAAGTTGGGGCAAGAAAAATGGATGTGGGAAGGGAAACCGTCGCCCAGGCCACATTCACACAGCGAATGGTCCCTGACCCTGATCCTAGCCAGATGCACAGGCGTACAAGCATGCCCACGGCGTAAGCGACAGATTGTTGTAATAATCCTCCGTTCAATATATCTTTGAGAGTAGAACCACGGTCGTCTAGGGATATCAGGTTGGATAAGGGCATAGAATTTACCTTTTTGGGACTTTGATAAATTCAAGGAATCACACCAGGACTTACGCAGATGAGCAACCGCAAGGGACTGCAGATCATGAGCAGAGTTAGAAAAATGTTCAAGTGTGCCACACTGGATGGCTAACTTGGCGCAAGAGTCTGCAGATTCATTCCCACTGATTCCAGAATGACCCGGAATCCAAACCAGAGTAACTTCCAGGCCCTTAAGATGACTTGAATACAATTCTTCACGAATCCTTAAAACAATGGAAGATCTTAATCTACTATGAAACGGATTTTCCTTCAATGCAATTAAGCAGCTTAGTGAGTCAGTAAAAATAACAGTTTGCTTAAAGTCGTGGGAGCGTGTAAACAGGACTGCTTCTAACAAAGCAACAGCCTCGCCTGTGAACACCGATGATTCAGGGGGACATTTAAATTGTAAAATAATTTTGAATTTTGGTATCCAGCAAGCCGCACCAACACAGCTCTCTTTGGAAAGCTTTGATGCATCCGTGAAGATGAGAATATGGTTTGGCCAATGTAAGTGAGCTAATTCCTTAAATTTTGTGTTGGTGCCAGGATCACATTTGATTAGGCCAAGATTTGTGACAATGTGTGGAAAATGGACCAGGGCTTTATAAGGCGTCATAAAAAGGGGATTAGATGGATGGCAAGATAGGGGGTTAGAGAGAGAGGTAAATCTAAGGAACCTATCCAGCAGGTAGGGCAACGGTTTGCCTTGGGGGATAAGACCAGCTATCTTAGATAACTTAGACCATAAAGGATGGGAAGACAGCTGCAACATTTTACTCACAAATCGGTCAGCAAGGAATTGTCGGCGAATAGGAAGGGGAGGGTCAACGCACTCCACCTGCAATGCGTTGGTGGGCGTAGACTTCATTGCACCTAGTATAATCCGAAGGCATTTATATTGGACTCGGTTCAATTTTTCAGTAGCTATTTTATTAAAAGGGTCTAAAGCAAATAGTCCATAGTCTATATGACTACGAACTATAGCGTTATACAGTAGTTTAAGAGTATACGGGTGTGCACCCCACCACACACCAGACACAGCTCTCAGAGCATTAATGCCTTTTTCACACTTCCTGCTGAGATATTCAGCATGGGCAACTCCGTTCAGTCATTTATCGGGAATCATACCAAGAAATTTAACATTATCCGTTAAGTGTATAGGAATGTTATTACACAGAATATTAAAATTTGGAATAACCTTCTTTTTAGTAAATACTACAGCTTGACATTTATCAATAGATAACGCCAAGCCATGATTAGAAAGCCACTGGTTAAGATAGTGCAAGGCAGTATTTAAACGAAAGTTTATGTCCTCTACCGAATTTGAGCTGTAATAGAGGACGATGTCATCAGAATACTGGAGGATTTTACAAAAATTATTTACAGATAATTCGAGGTCATGAGTCTATATATTTTATAGCAGAGGACTAAGAGCTGAACCTTGAGGTAGGCCCTTCCAGACAAGTCTGGGAGAGGCAGTAAGGAGTGAGTGTTTTACAGATACCGAACGACCGGTCAGCAAATTACAAATGTAATGTGACAACTTCGGCTATTTTAATATAATTAACTGCTTGAATATGTCAAATTCAAATGACAACTGTCAATCTGTCAATCTCAATTTTGTTAATTTATGGTCCTATAACTTTATATATATTCAAATATTTCGAATGAACTCTTACACAAAAACTATGAGGTTAGTAAGGAAATATTTATTTCAAAATAGATCACGATTAAAAGATTGTTACCGCGGCATATCTTCAGAAATATACAAAACTCAAAAAAACAACTTAAAGGTTAGTAACATTTTTTATCTTTTTATACATTTGCTGTGCAAATATATGTACAATTTTTAAATGTTTGTTAGGAAGAGGTTAGTGTTAATGTTAGTAATTCCAAGAAGAAACAAAATGACGTATGGCCAAGGAGAGTTGTGACGGGACTTCAGCCTACAGGCGCTCTTCACGTTGGTAATTACTTCGCTGCTGTTCGTCGCTGTGTCCGACTCCAGGATCAAGGAGATGACCTTATGATGTTTGTTGCTGACCTTCATGCATACACAACTCCACAAGTATAATTCACAACTTAATAATTTATTGCTAAAAAATTATGACAATTTATTGATAAATGATATATTGAAATCTCTGCTTAGGACCCTGCTCAAATACAAGAAAATACGCTAGACTTAGTAGCTTATTTATTGGCAAGTGGATTGGACCCTGACAAGAGTGTACTATTTATACAGTCAGCTGTACCGAGGCATGCAGAACTGTGTTGGCTCCTAGCTTGCCTCGCCACACATGCTCGTCTTGCTCATCTGCCTCAATATAAAGAAAAGTCTGCTACAATGAAGGAAGTTCCTATTGGCTTGCTGCTTTATCCTGTACTTCAGGTATTTTGAACACTTTTTTTCTACACTTTTTTTTCACTTTTTTTCTTTCTTTTCACCTAATATTAATTTTATTAGGAATGTGGCACTAAGCCACATTCCTAATGTAATAGAGTGTGTTGTTTGGTGAACTCAACTCCTCATTCCATAACTTAAGATCTTGTTAAAAACTGTAGCCATCTGTGTTTTTAAATAATTTATTTTTAAGAATGATACATGATAATGGATTAGATTAAACCATGGCTGTCTGGAAAAGCTGTGCCGCAATAACCTTTGATAAAATGTATCATGCATTGTGCCTTAATTTGTTTTAGTTGATGAATTGCAGGTACATCTTTTTATTGTGAATCCAACATCATGTAATAAAAAATCATAGCAAATTGAAAATACAAATGATAGCCACCTCTCAGTCAGCCAGGTGTAAGCAGGTCACTTAATGCTAATTATTATATGCATCTACTTGTTATTCAAGTTAATTATATACCAAGCAGGTTGAAATCTTTGTAAAATTATATTACTAAATTTGAGTAACTTTTTATAATACATTATAGATGATATAAGAAGTGGTTGCCAGGCTTAAAAAAAACAATGAAACTGTTCCAAAAGTAAAAAAAAACAACATTTATTTTGATTTTGATTTTTACATTTAAAAGAGCTGGAATTGGAATGAAAACTGAAACTTGAAATGGGTTAAATAATGTCTTTGATTTTTGCGATTGTTACACATTTTAAATGAAACACTGCAGTGTGCAAGTATACAAACTTGATTGTGACTGTGGCTTATCATATATAGGTCAAACAAAGAGAAGCATCGGTGTTAGGGTGAAGGAACACATCTCCGATGTCAAGAATGGGCATTTATCAAAGTCAGCTGTGTGTGAGCATACATTGAACAAATCCAACCATTATATCAGGTTTGATAAACCCCACATACTAGCTAGGGAGAATAGATATATCCCTAGAATGTTCCGCGAGGCTATTGAAATACAAAAACATCCTAATTTCAATAGAGAAGATGGTTGGAAATTTCCACCACCTGGGACCCACTCTTAAAAAATTTAAAGTCCCCAGCACACCACACTAGAGGACCAGATACAGTTAGCTCATTCTGCAAGAATCCAGGGCAGTATGCGAGGCAATTATGGATCGTTGGCGGTAGTTTGATATAATAATTATATCAACTGACAGAAAATGCCACCTCAGTCTACTTGTGACCACAGACTACTGTAAAGTGTTCGAAACGTCGCATTTCACGCTGTGTCCCGCACAAGGCAGGGTAGGCAGAGGGAACTCGGGAACCTAGTGTGAAGACACTCTGTTCCACTTCCGTTCCCCACTTTCCGCCGAGTTTGAGGCATAGCGTGTTGAGTGGCGGAACACAACTCCGCAAGAATTTTGAATTTGATATACAAAAAACTAAAAAATCAAGTTACATGTTTACACTGCCAGGTATCAAACTCAGCACTATGTGGGTCTGTTTCCCAAAGACAAGTATCCACAGTTATACATACATACACAGTTAAACAAATAAACAGACAGACAGAAAAAAACAATAAAAACTACAATGTTAAGCCATATTACAATAATAAACGTGGCCTATAAGATTTTTTATACATTTTCTACATACAGGGACAGGGAGTGATCAGTTACAGATTTAAAGTGCACATTTTAAATAAAATAACATACAACATCAAAAGTAAAGTGCTTGATTTAGTAAATATTATAATAATTCTATTGGCAACTATCTTTGAAAAGAGAGTATGAAACTTAAGTAAAATGCAGCCCACACTTATTACTATTATTTGGATTGTTCTTTTAACAACTTAAATTTTGTTATAATTTCATTTTGCCTTAATTGATCAAGACTGATTGCTCGACTGCTGCTGCTGTAGGATAAGCTCTTTGTAATTAAAAGTTATTTTCTACTTTTTAGTTCAATTATTTATTTAATTATTTTAATTAAAATTTTACCAAATAATTAAAATTTAATCAAACTCAAGCTCAAGTCTGTCCGGTAGGCGGCAGACGTGCTCGTGTACCGAGGCACGCACGTGCCCGTGGGGGCGGACCAGCTGCAGCATCTGCAGGTGGCCTCGCAACTTGTTAAAACGTTCCACCACCGGTTCGGCAGACTGTTCCCGACTCCGGAACCAATATTACCAGGTTCGACATATTTATAGTAGTAGTCTCATTACAAAAGAGTATTAATATTGTAAGTTCTGGAACTAACTGTTCTTTCCTGAACAGAGGACGGCAGCGACCGCGTGCGGAGTTTGCGTGATCCAACAAAAAAGATGTCAAAATCTGATAGTGATCCAAAATCGCGTATCTTGCTGAGCGACTCCGACGACGACATCAAGTTAAAGATTCGAAAAGCTGTTACGGATTTCACTCCACAGGTTTGTATTTTATTACACATCGTGGCCCCCGTGTGTCCGTGTGTCTGTCATTTTTAATAATAACGTACGAAATACGTTCAAATTTTTATATGCTTTAAATTTAAATTTAGTGTGTTCTTTCCAAATATGGAATAACATTTTAAAAGTAACAATGACGAATTAAAATATTGACGTGACTTCACTTAAAGTTGATGCGCGAAGGCGTAAAGTGATCTTTGGACAGAATCTCTGTCTTTATTACTTTATGTAACCTTTCAGACGTCGACTCACAGAACACTTAGCCAGTCAAGATTAACAAATCAATTTTCATTTTTGTATTTCATAACTAATTATTTCTGGTTGAATCTAAGCTGCAAGCAAATGTTTATAGTTGTATAGTAGCTACAGGTCACTGTACAGCTGTAGCAGCAGGCGATGTACTAACGTAGAATAGGAATCAAATATGAACAAAATAATGTTCCAGGTGACGTTCGACCCGGAGAGCCGGCCCGGCGTCTCCAACCTGGTGGCGCTGCACTGCCTCGCGACGGACTCGCTGCCCGAGGAGGCCGTGCTGGAGGCGGAGGGGCTCAGCACGGCGCAGTACAAGCGCGTGGTGGCAGCGGCGTTGTGCGCCGCGCTGGGCCCGCTGCGAGAGCGCGCGCGCCTCCTGCGCGCCCGCCCCGCGTTCCTGCGCGACGTGCTGCGGCACGGCGCCGCGCAAGCGCGCTCGCGCGCCGACCTCGTGTACGCCGACGTGGCCTCGCGCCTGCGCCTCGCCGGCCTCTCGGGCCCCTCCAGCCTCTCAGACCCCTCCCGCCCGCACGTGCTGCGGCTGGCGGCGCGGACGTCGGTGTCATCATAAACACTAAAGTACACTTGGTTGTTGTTTTAGGATGTGTTTTTGTTTACTGTTGTTTTTATAGTTTTTCAATTATAGTTATTATTTTTTCTACATAACCAATATTGATTTATATTATCAACTATATTTTCAATTTAACACAATTTTAAATTAAAACACGTCTTTAGCTTAAGTATTAGTATGCTAGTATACCATTAATTTGCCATACATATCAAATCTATCTTTATATTGTTTAATACTATTTTATTTATCACGCATCACTATTTTATTTACAATTCTTAATTACCTTTATGTTATTTTTACTATGTTTTAAAGTGTTATTCCACACTTAGGACAGAAAATAC
Organism: Eueides isabella; assembly: GCA_019049475.1. Classification (NCBI taxonomy): domain Eukaryota; kingdom Metazoa; phylum Arthropoda; class Insecta; order Lepidoptera; family Nymphalidae; genus Eueides; species Eueides isabella. Next base: position 13,920,991 of record CM032394.1, read on the forward strand.
TAAATTTAAATTTAAAACGCGTATAAAAAATTTGAACAAAGCAGGATTTAAACCTGCGCCCCTGGAAAACCGTTCCAGCGCTCTGACCAACAACGAAGCCATTCGTTCTCACCAAGCTCCATTGAAATTCTTATACAAACAGCAATCAGTTACAGATTTATTAAAAGATAAATAAATATATTAGCATTTTAAGTACAGTTTGGTTATCATTGTATCATAATGTTTTTAATATATATATGTTGAAATTGAATATGAAGTTGTTTCCAGTGAATTCCAGTGAAGTTACTTCATTGCAAAATTATTTTTGGAGTTCTAAGATTTTAAGTTGTCTGTTTATAAGCTTGCATATTGAAGACCATTCTGTTGACATAATATATGATAAGTCATTGTTTTACTAAAAGTTGTGTGAAAATAAAGTAGTCAATTAAAACACAATTTTAAAAATTAAATGTTTCTTATTATTTTAAGTTTTTACAACAATCAATCAAAGTTATAACTTTTTATTCAAAATTTATCATTAAGAGGAAGTAGTTCCTACTTGTCACTTTGCATGCAAATAACAAATTAGTTTAGAAATTAAGTTTTCAACTATCATTATGGCATGTTCACAAACTTAAAACTGATGTTTGATCTACTTTAGCAAACATCATAAATGAAATTGAAATCATTTAAAAGAGTTTCAATTAGAAATTTTGCCCGTTGGACATTGCATCACAGCCTGAAGATAAAAAATTATAGAATATAGAATTCGTTAAACTCTCCGTAGGTCTTATCATCTTGCTTTTTTTTTTTCAAATATTTTTACAGATACGGATCTATCCAACTGTCATACATACAAATTACCACTTACGTATTCTTCGAGAGTATACTAACAAAATTATGTACAACTACTTACAGGAGAACGCATCATTCAAATTTTAACAGTTTAAATTACATTAAAAATACGTATTCATATTATTAACTACTCAAATATGTCATTAAATTTATGAAATATTTAGTAGTAGTTTTTATGGGATGGGATATAAAATCCAGAGAGTGATTCGTTGTTCCATGGCCAGAATCCCTGGGCGGCCACTATCCCTGAAATAGTTGGTGTGAGGAAGACGAGGCTCCCGAATTGAGAGGACGTGAGGTCTGCAATGGTTCCGAACGTGGACCTGAACTGTTGGTACGGTTGCACCTGGTCCTAGTCGTCCAAATTTAATATTATTTGAAGATCCTCTTCGAGTAATCACTTATAAGACGAAAGGTAGGTGAATGCAATGATTATGAATGGGTGGGTGTCCAGTCCAGTGTACACCTGACATACCGATACTTCGATGCTAGTTAACGTGCGATACATACTAGTGAGTAGTGATAGGGATGTGTAAATAAAACAAGATTAGTTGTTACAAGTGATTATTGTCGCAGTCGGCTGTCGCTCTACAGCCGGTGGTGGTGGTGCTGCATGGCCAGCGCGGCGGCGTGGTCGGGCGCGTGCGGGGGCGCGTGTGGGGGCGCGTGCGGGGGCGCGAGGGGCGGCGGGGGCGCGAGGGGCGGCGGGGGCGCGGGCGGCGGCGCCGTGCGCTCGCGCAGCAGCGTCACGAGGTCGCGCAGCAGCTCCACGGCCTGCGACACGGCCTCGGCCTGCTTCTCGGCGGCGAGCGCGCTGCGCATGGCGGCCTCGGCCAGCAGCTCCTCGGTGGCGAGGCGCGCGCCCTCGCCCGCGCCCGCGCCCGACCCCTCCGAGTACATGTCGTCCTCCAGCGCCGGCTTGCGCTCCTCGTCCGAGTGGCTGCAGCCGCCCCCGCCCACTGCGTCGCATGTGAACATTGTACCAGACTGATGTACTACTGGAGATTTTCCACTTGTGTAAGTGGAGGTTTTTATATAAGTTAGAATAGTCTTGTGAACTATAATTTTATTATTTGTTGAGCTCAAAAATAATGATCAATTCATCTGTTTATCCTAGAGAAAGTCATATTTATAAGAAAAAAATATATAAAAATTTTATAATTATTATAACTTATATAAAAAAAGTACTGATATAAAAAAAAAAAATAACATATTATTTTTATGGTCAAATTGGACTTATCATGTTGGAATTACATGACCAAAAAAAGCAATGAATATATTTTTTTAGCTTCACACGGTTTCCTGCAAAACAGAAGTGTTACACTTCAGTTTTAATATTATAGACAGTGTAGTGATGGAACACCATGTGTAGCAACACCAGAACAAGAAAAGTGACAATTATTATTATATAATTGATTCCATAATGTATAGCATTGACCAGTGTTCCTCAAATGCATGACAGGCTTTTAAAATATAGAACATTCAATATATGTATTTTAAAGAACATTTCACCTATCAATGTAAATTTGTCAACTGAAAGGGAGCATTGAAGAAATACTTTTCCAAGTAATGACAATCACAGTATATTAAGTAGTAAAATAACAAATACTAAAAAAAATATTTAAATTAATATAATTTAATTATGATTAAATTAATATAATTTAATTATGCTTAATTTAATTGTCTTTAAATAATATAAAAATAAAGTAAGCATTTGAATAATTACTTACATTCAGTTGTCTTGTTGTTGAATAAGTTCTGAATGCGCTCTTCAAAACTAGATAGATCACCAAGGGCCCCTCCAGCTGCAGATTTCTTACGTGCTTTATATTTCAGATCAGCCCACAGCTGAAAACGTAATTGTAATACATTTAGGCTCTTAAATGAATTGTAACATTATGTTTGCTTTTAAATATATTTACCCGGCACCATTTATCGGGTGACTTGCGTGCTCCTCCGGATTCGTCTGCTGCCGCGTTAAGTCGTTCAGCCAAGAGCCTCCACAATTTGCAAGCGCTGAATCTTGAATATATTGATTGTTTGCCCGCTGCAAAGTCGCGGTGCTCTTCCATAAACGACAGCAAGATATTTAGTTGCTCCGAGCTGACTCTGCATCTAGTCAAAACGCCGCTCATCTCTACAATTCATGCCTCGACAGTCTCTGGTGTTGAACTATCGCAAATATCAATTATTATTGCGAAGAATATTTCACTTTCATATTAACAAACTTATTTAGACAGTTCAGAAGAAAATTAAATATATTGAAGTAATTGCAGTTTTATTTTGACTTCAATTGTAAAATGTAAATGTCAAAATATAAAGTTATGTCATCCGGCAATTTGACAAGAGACAGCAGCCGCCGTTGTTTTAATATAGGCTGCGGTCCGAATTGTGCTCACAGGGCTCATAGCGCGCCAACGTCCAGTCTGAACTGTGCTTTCATACTGTTAGCGTTGCGAATACTATGACGTCACTATCTTTTGCTTACATTGTTGAGGGGTCGGAGCGTTAGCATAGCACAGTGAGCAATGACGTTTAATATATCGTCCACGTCAATCATTTTCCTGAATTACTATATATACATTACTGAATTCAAGCATTTTATTATATTCTTGGGCTACACCACATGCACGTTAGTAGTGTAAGCTTTGTAAGGACTGTGAGCACATTTCGTACTGTGGCCTATTGTCAAACCGCACGTTCGCAGTGTAAGCGTCGTAAGATGGCTCTATGGTCGTAAGTGTGTGAGCACAGTTGGGACCGCGGCCATAGTGTATCTAACCACAGAGCCTAAAAGGACCGACTGCCTAGTGCCTACCGTGTCGTAGCTACCTCCCAAGGTACCTGCTTCGGCACTACTGTGTGATGATTAGGTAGATGATTTTTGCTGGCGATTACTGTAAAAATAGAGTTATTTGCATTAAATGCATTTATTATGACTCAACAAATCAAAGTCAAACAAATCAAAAATTACATTCCGTATCTAAATCGTAAAAATATAATATTAAGAATTGAATACATAGAAAATTATTGTTATTTGGTAAATTAGATTTTTTTCAAATAAATGTACATATTTTATAGTGATGGCGTTTTATTCTGAATATTTGAATTGTCGGTAAAATTGTTAATATTTGCTTATTAGTTTCCATAGTAACTTTGTAGTCTCTTAAGTATTTTCGTCGAATAACTATTTTAGTTTCGTTACTTATCATAAATAGCTAAAATACATAAATTTAAATGATATGCAAGGAAAGTACGTAATTTCATCCGTAAATATTTATATTTGCTGTATTAATTATATGGAAATTATATTGTAAAATAACCAATACGGTATGGTATATAAGCTGAGCTTAATTTATTTCGAAGGTTTACGTCCCAGTATACTGTGGAGACATGAATCGTTATGTGGTTTTACAACAACTAGGCGACGGCACGTACGGTTCAGTCGCGTTGGCACAACGACGAGACACCGGGGAAAAGGTTGCTATAAAGCGAATGAAGAGAAAATATTACTCGTGGGATGAAGCTATGAATCTTCGTGAAGTTAAATCTCTTAAAAAGTTAAATCATGCTAATATTGTTAAATTACGTGAAGTAATTCGTGAAAATGATACTTTATATTTTGTTTTTGAATATATGCGAGGCAATCTTTACCAGTTAATTCGTGACGCCGAGCGACCGTTCCCGGAGCCAGTCCTGCGCAACATTTTATACCAAGTGCTCCAAGGTCTCGCGCACATGCATCGTCACGGCTTCTTTCATCGCGATCTCAAGCCGGAGAATTTGCTGTGTGCAGGTCCTGAACTGGTGAAGATAGCGGACCTGGGCTTGGCTCGCGAGGTGCGCTCGCGGCCGCCTTATACTGACTACGTGTCGACGAGGTGGTACCGCGCGCCGGAGGTCCTGCTCCACGACACTCACTACGGGGCCCCTATCGACCTGTGGGCGCTCGGCTGCATCATGGCAGAGTTATACACTTGCCGGCCGCTGTTCCCCGGCAACTCGGAGATCGACCAGCTGTACAAGATCAGCGCGGTGTTGGGCACGCCGGCGCGCGAGGAGTGGCCGGACGGGCACGCGCTGGCGGACGCGCTGCGGTTCCGCTTCCCGGCGTGCTCGGGCGTGCCGCTGGCGCGCATCGTGCCGAGTGCCTCGGCCGCCGCGCTAGCGCTGCTGGCCGCGCTGCTGCGCTACCCGCCACGCGACCGCCCCACCGCCCCGCAGGCGCTCAGGTGTCGCGTTAAAAGTCTAGTCGCTCATAATAATTATATAATATCAATATCTTTTTTATAATATATAAATAAATCTTTCAGATTCCCATACTTCGCTGTCGGGGCAGCACTCGTGGTACCCCCTACGGTACCGAGGCCAAGACGGTAAGTACACTCTATGACTGTTACTACAAATAAATATTTTACTTGATTGCAACTAATAATATTATCTACCATAAAGAAGTGGCGTTCGCGTTGAGCTTGAAAATGCACCACCTCCGACGATAGCTACCACAGCCCAGGCCCAGCCGACTGCCACTATCACTCCGATACGTGATCGCTTCGCGGATATATTAGGGTATTTATTATATTATTTTCATAAAAGGAATTTTATAATATTTTTTCAGTTACTAATTATTTTCTAGTACATCACACGATGAATATATTTTCATAAAAGAGTATACATAAAATATACTTTTTAACCCACGTCAATTGGAAAGTCAGTTAATACCTCATGAAAGAAGTTTTTTATCCCGTGATGTACTAGGAAAGATGTTATAAGTTTGACCTGTCCGTCTTTAGCACCGTAGCCGATTTGAGTGCGTTTTTTTAGTTGAAAGTCTATTTCGTCGCGGTGGTTTTGTGAATGCGGGACTGAAATTTCGATGTGATTTTAGGGGCGAGGTGGTGCACTCGGCGCGGAGGTCGCGGGCGGGCGGCGGCGCGCGCGTGCGCAGCGTGCTGGCGCCGCTGCAGGCGCCCCCCGCCGCCCCGCGCGGCGCCGCCGCCGCGTACCTGGGCGCCGCGCGGTACGTGGCCGGCACCAGGATCGACACTACGCTCTTCCATCCGCTGACGCTGCATTCTCACCAAGGTTAATAACTTCAACGTGTGGATCCCATCTTACTTTGTAGTAGTAGTTAGTTGTTATCGTTGCCGTTTATCTTTTGATCTCGATTTGGAACTGTTTCAGAGGCGACAGCTGTAGGAAGTGGGGTGGCGAGAGTGGATTGGGCGGCCAAATATCTACGCTAGTGTTACATGAAATAATATTTTTATGGTAGGAATCATGTCAACTGACACATATATTGTACACCATACACAATAATAGTAAATTGGAACCATTGGAGAACTAAATATAAAAATATTAAATTAAGTGAAAGCTATTCAATATAATTGTCATATATAAGATATGAAATTATTTATTTTGAGTCAACTGTTAGTATCTGTATATTCAAACAAATAAAAAATATATTTAATACAGAAGGCATCTGCAGTTCATTCTTGTGTACTAAATCTTATTCCTTTAATATGTTGTATTAGAACTTGTAATTATATTCAAATGGTACATTTATTTTTACAAGGTGGCTTCTATTAAAAAATGCTATGAAAGTAAATACTTTTTTTATATTAAGACTGTATGGCTGTATTATTTATTTCAATAATAATTATTCAATATTGTTATTAAACTATAATTAGTTTGTGTGCATTTACACAACCCATTTCCAAATAATTGTTATAAAATCTTAAAACCTAATTCATTTGATAATTGACAATTGTTGCTAATAATAATATAAAATAAGATAAAATGTAAAATAACTGTTTACATTCTTAGCTTCTTTACAAAAAAGCTACCACTTAAAATTAAGATTTTTATTGTTATTAAATTTGTATGGGTAAGAAATCAATTGCCAATGTAACAGATATATATGTAGGTTTATATCTTAAAAAACTTAGGTAAAACTAAAGGAAGTAAAAGTAATAAAAGGCTGGTAAACAACTTTATCATTCTATATTATATTATTATGTACACATTTATCTTTATATAAAATCTGTGAGTTATCAACAAGGAGGGCAATGAAGATATTTACTCATACTTGAGGTAGGGTTTGGCTTCAGGTGGTGCTGTTGAGTGAGAGTGTGCTGAGTGTGCAGAGTGTTGCCACGCATCTGGTGGCCAGCTATACACACGCGGAGCACCACTCTCGAGTAGCCCCCATCCTAGCAGCTGAGACCGTGCTCCACGCTCACGCTTGGGAGAGGCAGTGGAGATGTTCACTGACACTCCTTTAATAATATGATCTTGACCACAGAGGGATTGTGCCACATCGGGGTCCAAAAATGTAACAAAGCTGAATGCACGAAATGGTTTTGGTACAAAAACATCTGTCACCTGACCAAATGCACCAAAGTATTCACGAAGATCGTCCGCTGTGAGGCTTTCGGTACATCGACCCACAAAAACTTTGCGGTGCGCCGCCGAGCCGCCGTCCTTGCTGTTAGGAATGCGTACGTCGCACCAGCGCCCATCTATCATATGCCTTCGGCCTAGTGCGCGTAATTGTGCGTCGTAGTCTGCAAATTTAATAAAACCAAATCCTTTAGACAAACCGGTCTTAGCGTCACGTTTCACTTGTACCATAAGTAGTTCGCCAAATGTGGCAAAGTAATCGCGGACGGCGTCCTCACCCGTCTTCCAAGGAGGCCGAGAACTATAAGATCCGAGCAGCGTGGACGAACCGTTTGCGTGGGGGCGTCGGAGCGAGGGAAAGCGCAGAAGTACCTGTGCGCCGCCCAGCCCTCGGCGGGCGGCAGCACCCGCTCGTCGGCGAGGCGCAGGCCGCGCAACCGTCCTCCTGCGCGGTACTTAAGGCCGCTGGCGCCTGCAAACTGCGCTGACACCGTACTGAGCAGAAGCGAGCCGTCCTCCTCCGTGGGCAACTCAATGGGCTCGTCTTGTTCGCCCTCGCTCACCACCACGTACTCTATCGACATCGCGCTCACCACACGACACCGACGGCCGTATACTTCATCTTCGTTTACATTATCGACTTTACAAGGACAGAAGCCGTCCTGAAATTGTACTGCTGTTATTTGAATGTAAAATTAAATTATTTATAATTCTTTCTTGTATAAGTAGTTTTTGCATGACGTCTGACGTATGACGTGAACATGAAGTTTTATGTACGAAGTACGAACTATAGAGTATATATTATAAGTTCACACAGGCTATGTATAATGTAGTATACTTGCGTAGATGGAAATGGTTTTAGATTTCTTGAATTCTGTCAATGTACATAACTTCTATTCAGACATTGTGGGATCAATATGGTGTGAAGGGAAAGAAACAATAGAGTAGCTACGGTTTTCATATCCGGGATTATATTTCTGGATATTATAGATTGTAAAAAAACTAAATGTATTGAGCATCTACACACTTTATTATAAATTGTACTTAGTTGTGTTAAAATTAAAATCTAATAATTGTAATAACAGTAATTATTTTAATCGGCCTTTTTAAACTTTTTTATATTTTTATATCTTAATTTATATCTGCTGTTCTCTGTGACGCATTTAACTTGTAAAGAATTATATTAAAACAGAGTGCAACCCTCCTATTAATCTATTGAGAATAGAGGTAAGAGATCCATCTATAAAATATAAACTTTTCAGCAACGATTCAATTATTATTAGTATAAACAAATTGCTCTGTCTGTTAATTTCGGTATTGTAAAATTATTATAAAAAGTTAACTATACATAATAATGTCTTTGATTTTCGCGATTGTTACGCATTTTAAATGAAACACTTTTAACCGGATAATCGCGTATATTCAATGGTAAACATTTTTGGGAAACCCGACGTTTCGAACACTACAGTAGTCCGTGGTCACGCATAGACTGAGGTGGCATTTGTCTGTCAGTTGATATAATTATTATATCAAACTACCGCCAACGATTCCTTAATTGCCTCGCGTACTTCCCTGTATTCTTGCAGAATGAGCTAACTGTATCTGTATCTAACCTCCAGTGTGGTGTGCTGGGGACTTTATTTTTTTTAAGAATGGGTCCCAGGTGGTGGAAAGTTTCCAACCATCTTCTCTATTGAAATTAGGATGTTTTTGTATTTCAATAGCCTCGCGGATCATTCTAGGATATATCTATTCTCCCTAGCGAGTATGTGGGGTTTATCAAACCTGATGTAATGGTTGGATTGGTTCGATGTATGCTCACACACAGCTGACTTTGATACATGCCCATTCTTGACATCGGAGATGTGTTCCTTCACCCATCGGAGATGTGTTCCACACCGATGCTTCTCTTTGTTTGACCTACATATGATAAGCCAATATAATTCTCAAACCATAATCAATATTTGAGAATTTCACTGAGCGCCGTGCTCCACTCATACTTTAGAACGTAGTTTGTGTTTCACAACTGAGTAAGTCTGATTGATGTATAAATATTAAGCCAGTACAAGTAAGTACTACAAATAAGATATAAATTCATAAATATCTAATCTATGAAAACCCTCGGTTATCTACATTATTATATAATTGGGGGTGAAAAGAAACGCGACAGAGTGAATAGATACGTAATATGGGACGAATAGATACGAAAGATAATTTGGACAGATATATAGATAATATGGGGCGAATAGATACTATAGATAATTTTTATTTGTAAAAAATAATTTAAATCTGCAAATAATAAATTACAATAACTTCAATGAATTCAATTGAATATATTATTAACTTTATTTATTTACTTTTAAAATATGGAATAACCAATTATAAATATTTAATATTATATTAGTAATTTAGTAATATTTAGTTTTAATTAAGTTAAATAATGATATTTTAATTTATATCAATTAATAATATATACGGAGAGAACCAACCTCAATTATATTGGACCACTTGAAAAAGTCTACAAACCCATTTTTTTCGCCGTTTTTCATGGACGTATTCCACGTGTAATAGCGTGGCATATCAGCATACAGCAAAGTGCGAGCAAAATAATCTGTTTGACAAACTGTTAAAAAATTTGGTAATGTTGTAGACCGTGGACGTGCCGCTGTCTGCCGCATCCCTTCATTAAAATGAACTAGCTGTCCATTTTTCTAAATGACCTGGCAAATGGACTACAGTAGGGTGTTGAGTGAATCATAAATGAAAATATACGCCAAATTGCTTTGTTGCTTCTTACATAGCGAACCATCTGGTACGATGATACTTCGTTATTTGCATTGGTTACCTCGATGACGGCCATATCGCTACCTTTGTTAACATATTTACATATGTACTTTATCGACTTCACGGAATTTAAATATTTCCACGTTGATGTGAGCCCTCAAAAGCTTTGGACAATATTGACGAATATGGCCCAATTCAGCCATTGTCTATATCAACATTTTGTCCTTTTACCACCACAACTACCTAACGTCCATTATCCGCAACTGATCGCCGACGATATAATGGATATCATTTCCCATGATAGTTCCAGCATTCAGGTCTCTTAGATATCGCTTGGAACATTCGCCATCGACCAAACAGGGTAGATGGTAGTTGAAAACTTCGCAAGGTCCATGTATTATGTGCTCGGTAACTACTGCAGGCAATTTTGGGTCAACTGTTTCATTAGCAATTTCAGTTAAAATTCTAAAATTAATACCATCTGGCCTTATTTTGTCCAATAACTAGACTAAAATATTCGCGTGTGTGTATTTCACAATACACCCAACAACGGAATAGCAATACACACGATGTGTTTATCAAGAAAATCATGAGAAATTTCAATTTTGCTTTAAAAACTCTGGCATTGATGTCGTGTCGCAACTGGTGTTTGGCTATGTAGTAATTCCCTTTTGATTTCGAACCATTGTTGGTTATAGGTTAATGTAAAAAATCATCTTTGAAATTGAGGCCTGTCGTGGCGCAGCGGCACAAGAGTGTGACTGTAACCGACAGGTTCTGGGTTCGATCCCCAGTCGAGGAAATGAAATATTTAATATTTTCAATTTGAATATTTAATGTTTCATTTCTTCGCTCTGGTAATAAGGCAAAGCGCGGCGTTGAGTTCCGCCACTCAACACGTAATGCCTCAAATTTGGCGGAAAGTGGGGAACGGAAGTGGAACGGGAGTGTCATAGCACTAGGTTTCACTTCCGTCCCTCTGCCTACCCTGCCTCGTGCGGGATACAGCGTGAAGCTATTAAAAATAAAAATAAAAAATAATCCGGGCGGCCATTATACCTAATATATGTCATAGCATCTTAAGCATATACGTGAATGTGCCGCGTAGTTCCTATGTAAGTGGCTGGCAACATGGTAATGACACAGTCACTTCATCAATGCTATTTTGAACATGTTTATTAAATTATTGTTCTGATGAAGTGACATTTGTAATTCTTTGACAATGGTTCTCTTCACTATTGGATTGTGTGCACAACGACAAGGTAGAAAATTTTTAAAAAATTCAAAAAATAATAATACTTAACTCGAAAACTATGCATAATCGCAGATAATACATGGAAGAAGCTCTGCCTCTGAACTTTCGCTTGTCACTATTTTTTGGGACACACACATACAAACACACACGCGGCTATGAAAAGAGGGTGTCGGGTATACTTTGCCCACCACATAATCGTCTGGTATACAAGGTACCGTTATTGAATACGTATGTTCAACACAAGCCCCTGGAGCGTAGCTTTACAGCTAAACCGCATAGCTAAGCCGAGACACGACACTAACCCACCAATCATATATCAAGTACAAAGGCAATTTGTCTACAGAAAAACTTTAACTTTGAGTTCTGAAACTAAAATTTGAGCTAGAGGCCGAGCTGCAAACTTGTGGGGCAGCCGATTGAAGGACGCTAGTGAGGATATGGACTCACTCCAACATTTCTACCGCCAATTTACGGAGTAAACACCATCTATCCACCACTTCCTACACATCGGATCATCTAGCACGTTGCTTTAGCAACCCTACGCACTCTGCTCACATGGCGGTAGAGGTAGAAGCCAACCATACGATCGTCGTCCTGTACAGGATAGACGTCTATTCTTCACTTCTTCATTTCACAATAACTCAATGGGTTAATGTGTTCACAAAGAACACATTAACACAGAGGATACTCAGGTCGGAACGACGACTGATACAACACGCGGACTTTTTTTAGTAACAATAATTAAAAAAGAGGTATAAAAATGTAGGAAAGTAGTACTTGGCAGTAAGATTCATTTGTTTTTTGTTTTTCATTACCTGTTGACTTTTTCTTATTTATTAACAATTAGTACAATGAAATTTGAATGAAACACTTTTAAACGGATTAATCGCGTATATGAATGGTAAACATTTTTGGGAAACCCGACGTTTCGAACACTTACAGTAGTCCGTGGTCACGGGTAGACTGAGGTGGCATTTGTCTGTCAGTTGATATAATTATTATATCAAACTACCGCCAACGATTCCTTAATTGCCTCGCGTACTGCCCTGGATTCTTGCAGAATGAGCTAACTGTATCTGGTCCTCTAGTGTGGTGTGCTGGGGATTTTAATTTTTTAATAGTGGGTCCCAGGTGGTGGAAAATTTCCAACCATCTTCTCTATTGAAATTAGGATGTTTTTGTATTTCAATAGCCTCGCGGATCATTCTAGGAATATATCTATTCTCCCTAGCGAGTAGTATGTGGGGTTATCAACCTGATGTAATGGTTGGATTTGTTCGATGTATGCTCACACACAGCTGACTTTGATACATGCCCATTCTTGACATCGGAGATGTGTTCCTTCACCCTAACACCGATGCTTCTCTTTGTTTGACCTATATATGATAAGCCACAGTCACAATCAAGTTTGTATACACCTGCACACTGCAAAGGAATATTACTCTTCACTGGTCTCAAGAATTTGCTCACTTTCTTGTTAGGCTTGAAAATAGTTTAATAGAAGCTCTTCTTAAGATGTTGCCGATCCTGTCTGTAACACCCTTTACATATGGTAAAAGTGCTGGTTGCCTCTCGACTGGGGGTGGCTTGTTGGTCTTCTGACAATGCTGGCGGGGAACTGGCAGCTTGTTCTGATGAAGAGCAGTCTTCACCTGTCGAAGCTCGTCCCCTAGGTGTTCAGCATCGCAGAGGTGGTGGGCTCTCTGAAACAAAGATTTGCCAACGGTAGAAACTGTGTAGGGTGGTGGTGAGATTCACCATTGAAGTATCTGTTGGTCTGCGTGGGTTTCCTATATACTGTGTGGCCTATTGTGCCATTAGAATTCTTTATGACTAAATCAATTCAAATTCAAATTCAAATTCAAAATATTCTTTATTCAAATAGGCTTTAGCAAGCACTTTTGAATCGTCACAACATAAAATTACCACCGGCTCGGAATGCAGTTCTGCTGAGAAGAGCCGGCAAGAAACTTAACAGTTGCTCTTTTCAATATTGAATAAAGTTACAATTTCATTGTTTAATACAATAGTTACCATCCTGCATAAAATTCAAATGACCTTAATTAATACATTTTTATCATTCAAATATTCTTCGACAGTGTAGTACGCTTTCTTAATTAACATTACTTAACATTTACTTTAAACTTCTCTAGTGGCAAATTCAAAATACACTGCGGAATACTATTGTAGATACGTATACTCAGACCCATAAATGACTTATTTACTTTTGGAGGCGATAACTAGGCGTCACAAGTTTGTCCTTGTTTCTCGTCCCAATCGTTTGTCTGTCACTGTGTTTGCTATAGCACTGAATATGTTGCCGGACAAACAAAATATTGTAAAAAATATATTGAGAAGCAACCGTAAGAATACCTGTATCCTTAAAAACATCTCGCAGAGAATCTCGAGCTTTAAGATTATAAATAGATCTTACGGCTCTTTTTTTTTTGCAGTATAAATATTGAATGAATATCGGCAGCGCTGCCCCATAGTAGCATCCCATAAGAAAGAATACTATGAAAATAACTAAAATAAACTAGTCGGGCAGTATTAATGTCCGTAATTTGCCTTACTTTTGTTTTTTTTTTTTTTTTTTTTTTTTTTAACTGCGAACGCGGCTTGGCTGAGTTTATCTGCGAGTGTTGCAAGATGGAATTCCAATTAGCTTGGAATCTAGTTATACCTAAAAACACCGTTGATTCCGTCACCTTTAATAGTAAGATAAAATTTTGTTTTCTAACGTTAGGTAACGAAAATTGTACACTTTTAGTTTTTTTTTTTTTTTTTTTTTTTTTTTTTTTTGTTTTTTTTTTTTTTTTTTTTTTTTTTTTTTTTTTTTTTTGCATATATAAACATCAAGGAAAGGTTAGGTTAGGTTAGGTAGGTTAGGTTAGGTTAGGTTAGGTTCCCAAGGAGGTGCTGGTCCTCCTACTGGGCGCGTCCCCAGGTGGCGGATAGGGGAAACCACTCGTTCTCGCGGGCGGGTGGACCGGGAGTTTTTCCCGGCGCGGACCAAAACCAGCAAGGCATGGACGTGCCTTTAGTCCATCGTTATGGACACGGCCTAGGGGAGCACACCCGACGAAAAGCCGAAGCTGTGGATCAGCCCAAAAACAACATGTCGGTAAATCTTAATTCCTTTCATACCGCAGGAGGGTACCAGCGAGTCTGGAGAGTCCCTCCGTGCTACGGCACGCAAGCCCACGAATCGGCGGGGGCAAAGACTACCGATGTGTTGGGGGGGGAAGGGCCCGAGATGGGCGGAGTAGAGGGAGAGCCTAGAAGATGCGGAGAGTTGGTTGTGCCCGGGGGGGCGTAGTAGAGAATGTGCCTGAAGAAGGCGGAGAGGTAGTAGTACCGTAGTGGGTGATGTCGGGTTGATGCCTACAGAGGGCAGTGTAGTTGAAGGAGCGTGTCTCAGAATAATGTATTCGTGAAAGAGGCTTAGTAGTGCTAGAGAGATGCGATTCGGTTGTAGGGGCTTCGACATCGTGCGCAGTGGTTTGCGGTCGAGGCGAGAGTCTGTCTCATCAGGCACGAAGTTCTGGGGTGTGGACTCAGATGCGAGTTTTGCGTCAGTTGAGTCAAAAAGATGAAGACAAGGGCGATTACTTAAAAGATAGGAGAAAACGGCCCTCGCAATCCTAGTGACCAGTCAGGTTCTTCTGAAGATGGAGAACTTGATAAACGGCGTCAAAAGTAGTAGTCTGCAAGAAAGGCAAACGACGGCCAATAACATCTGGCAAACGGATAGATCTGGCACAGACGAGTGGAACGCCCAGTGCCCTGAATACAGGAGGAACATCTGAGGCTTACAAAAGAGTTGTCTGAAGAAGTAGTGGGCGTTCGCAGCAGGGCTAACTCAAGCCTCTCGATATGTCCCTGCTGTCTGAAGTCGAACCAGAGGAGACAAGTCCGGCGTCTGATCTCAAGGGTCAAGTTGCTGAGAGCCTGGCCATAATACAGAAAGTCGCCACCAGGTCAGGTAACCTGAAGGGTACATTCACAAGGCCCTAAAGGAAGCAACAAGATCAATCGCGATCGCAGTTGCTGCTCTAGTCCAGCGGACGACAAAGAGGAAGTAGTAGCTCAACTACGCACTCAAAATACCCGTCTTCAAAACGAGCTAAGTGAGATGCGTAAAGAAATAAGTACTCTGCGAAGGAGTTCAGTGACCGGCAAGTGGTGGAAAGTCCGGTGCAAAGACGCGAGTCGCGTAAGTCACTATTGTTGGCTCAGACGAGTTAGTGCGAAACTCATGATACAGGTGGGCACCATGGTTAGCACTCGTCTTGAGGCCATCGAGGAGAGACTGCTGCGGCGAAGAGATTGCGCCCGCCGCTAGCATCTGAGAGGGTACTCGTCGAGGCTGCCCAGCATCATTGTTGATGGAGAAGGGAGTGACCACGCTTGGGCCCCTGCTAACCCTGCCTCTACAAAAGGACCAGAAAACGAAACAAAGCAAGGGCACGAATAAGGGAAGGAAACAGCCAACTGCGACAGCAGTGAGACCTCTGCACCACGGCCTCTGCCGCCTGCACCGACTGACATGTCCGAGGGTGGAGCGTGGTTACTAAAAAGAACATCAAAAAAGAAGGTGGTTATCCAGCCCAACAGAAGAAGACGGGGCCGAAATCGAAGGAAAGTGCCGAAACTTCGATCACCTCGATCAGCTGCGAAGTCTAAAGCTGCAGCCTGCAGCCACTGACGATAACGTCACGTATGCCCAAGTGCTTACCCAGTTTAAAGAAAAGTAAGTCTTGAGGATTTGGGCATATGATGTGAGGTTTAGAATTGCTCAAGTGGCAGTAGAGTGCTGGAGCTCCCGGGTGCCAGTTAGCGGTGATAAAGCGGACGCTCTTGCGCAGAAATTGCGCGGGGTCTTGGAAGCCAAACTAGTTAGCGTGACGAGGCCAACAATGTGTGCAGAGATGCGTATAATTGGCCTCGACATTCAGTTACGTCAGAAGATGGTGGCGGCGGCAGTGAGGCCGAGAAGTGGCTGCGAGGCTGAAACCGTCAAAG
>CM032394.1:13937351-14002351 GCA_019049475.1 Eueides isabella
GACGACAGCACCCCTCGGAGAATATCCGGTCGGAGCGTCTGCGTCAGTGGTGGAGCCCAAGCCCGTAGCCTACCGATCACCATCCGGTAAGGCGTCCCGTACGGGTCTTGGTCTATCCCCGCAATCATTCGATCGTGCGACTCGCCCTTCGCACGACCGATTTCCTCCTGCAGCCGCGTCCTCGCCTCGACATAGACCTGGTACAGTCGGTCTTCCTCCTCCTGCAAACCTAACCTAACCTAACCTAACCTAACCTTTTTTTTTTTTTTTTTTTTTTTTTTTTTTTCGGGGGGAAACCCTTTTACGGGTACGCCACCCGAGGGGGGACTCGAGTGGGTTATGTGGGACTAATGGACCGGCAGATATAGGCCGTCCACACTACCCACTAAAACCTCACGGTGCTCCTCCTCGACCGCCACAGGCCGGGGCTACGGGTGCTAAGGATTCGTCCATAGCCTCGGCGGCGGGAGCCTGCTAGGCACGTCTCGGAGTCGGGGGTGGTGGGCCACTCTCGACGGCCTGCTCTGAGTAGCGCGCGGGAGCAACCTGCGCGCGCCCACTCGGGCCAGGTTAGTAGGCGATCAGCTTCCCCAAGCTGACCGCCCTCTGGCCGATTAGGGCGGAAGGCGGCGATCGTGTGCCGCCCTCCGGCGACCCGGTCTTTTGCGGCGGACGGCGAGTTCGGAAGAAGCCTCCCTCGCCCGCTCCGCCGCCTCCTTCTCGCGCACCCCCGCCTCGCAGAAGGATGAGACCGCGTCCCACGACGTTTCGCTACCGGCCATGGCCTTGACCACGGCCGGCAGGGAAAGGTCGTCCCCTATGTCGTCCCGCAATGCGCGACGTTGAGACGCCCAGGCTAGGCACACCTCCAGCGTGTGCTGGGCCGTCTCTTCGAGGCAGTCGCAGTGGTGGCAGCGGGTGTCGGGCTCCCTCCCAGCGACCCGACACAGATATCTCCCAAAGCAACCGTGCCCTGAGAGTACCTGTGTGGTGCGGAAGGTTAGGACGCCATGACGCCTCGCTAACCACTGGCGGAAAACTGGACGAACCGCCTCGATCGTCCTCTGGCCGGCGGTTGGTGTTGCTAGCCGGGACTCCCACTCTTGCATTGCGGCATCCCGCGCCTCCTCCTGTGGTGCTGACATTGCCGAAGACCAGGATACAAGACCTCGACGCCGGCAAAAGACCGACGCCAGAGCAATCGCATCCAAGTCCCACGGCAGGACTCCCGCCAGCACACACGCCACCTCACCGGAGATGGTCCTGTACCCCCGTACCACCCTGATGGCCATCACCCTCTGCGCCCGCCGCAGCAGGGCGACGTTTTGCCGGTTCAGGGCGTCCGCCCATACGGGAGCACCGTACAACGCCATCGATCGGACCACTCCGGTGTACAGCCGACGGCTCGAGGCGCTCGGCCCACTTACGTTGGGCAAAAGGCGCGCCAAGGCCCCCGCTGTTCTCAACAGTTTCGGGACCAGTCGTATAAAGTGGTCCCGGAAACTCCACCTGTTGTCCAAGACAAGTCCGAGGGATTTCAAGCTCCTCTTCACTTCGATCGTCACGCCGCCGACGACGATGTGGGCCTCTGGTGGAGCGGCCCTCCTCGGAGCATTGAAGTAGATTGCCTCAGACTTGTCTAGTGCAACCTCCAGACCCAGCCGCCGAATCCGCCCGACGACGTGAGCCACGCCAGCTGTCGCGAGCACTGCTGCCTCGCGATAGGTTCTCTGCTGCGCTAAGACCAGCGTGTCATCAGCGTAGCAGAGGACCTTTACCCCCGGCAGGGTGCTGCCCCGAAGCACCCAGTCGTAACCGATGTTCCAGAGGATCGGACCCAGCACCGATCCCTGTGGAACACCGCACGACACCTCCCAAACTCCCCAGCCGGAGCTTCCAGGAAAGGTCACAGACCTCTCGGAGAGGTAAGCCCCGATGATGCGGCGCAGGTATGGAGGCACCCGATGGTAAATGAGTGCCTCATTGATGCAGGGCCAGGGCATGGAGTTAAAAGCGTTGGCGATGTCTAAAGACACCGCCAAGACTCCTTCGCCCCGAGCCACTGCGTCCTGCGCATGGGACTTCACCTGCAGTATGGCATCCACCGTGGAGCGTCCACTTCGGAAACCATACTGGCTGTCCGAGAGGTTTGGACCTGTCCTCTCGAGGTGCTGGTGTAGCCTCCTCGCTACCACCCTCTCGAAGAGCTTGGCGATCTCGCTCAACAGCACAATCGGCCTATAAGCCGAAGCTGACTCCGCCGGGCGCCCCTCCTTCTTGATGAGGACTAGTCTGCCTGTCTTCCGCCACTGTGGAATTATGGCTTGAGCCAGACAGGCAGTAAATAGCCCTCGAATGCTTGGCCCCAAGATAGAATGGGCCAAAGCAACTACGCGCCCGGGAATGCCGTCGAGCCCTGGGGCGGTGGTTTTGCCCCGAGATCGCCTCACAGCTTCCTCCAGCTCCTCTTCCAGCACCTCTGGTACGACGCTCTCGTCTTCCTCCTCTTGCGCTGCAGGGCGGGCCATTGGTGGAGGAGTAAAATTGGCCCGCTGCGGGAACAGAGCCGACAGCACCCCTCGGTGTGAATCCGGCGGGAAGGGCTGAGTAAAAGGCGGGGCCCAAGTCCGGAGCTTGCCGCGCACCATCCGGTACGGCGTTCTGAACGGGTCCCGGTCTATCCCCGCGAGAGCTTCGTCGTGCGCCTCGCCTTTCGCACGACCGATCTCCTCCTGCAGCGCTTTCTTCGCCTCGACGTAGGCGCAGTACAGCCGGTCCTCCTCCTCCTGCTGCCGGCGTGCCCGCCTGCGATAGTGCGTGTAAAGGCGTCTCGCCTCAATGCAGATGTTGCGCAATTGAGCGATCTCACCCGACCACCAGTACACTTGCCGCCGCTAAGGGCGGCGCCCGGAGCGGGGCATTGACGCGTCGCAGATACGCGTCAGTGCCCTCTGCGCCCAGTTTGCGGCGTCTTCTGCAGACGCCAAGCTCTGGGGCAGCCAGGCTTGCACTATCGCAGCTTCCTCCAGAAGTCCCTTGTCGAGGCACCTCAGTTGCCACCGCGGTCCGTCCTCTCGCGAGGTGCGACCTACAGCTGACGGCACCGTCGGATGAGGGGAGATCTCAAATTGGATGTAGAGATGGTCCGAGAGAGTCTCCACATCATCCAACACTCGCCAACCGTGAACACGGCGCGCTAGGGCCGGGCTCGCGAACGTTACGTCCACCACGGACCCGCCCAGCCTTCGCACGCAGGTGTTGGTCGTCCCCCGCTTGAGGACAGACAAGTCAGAGGCAACTACCCACTCCGAAAGCGTCGTACCACGCTCAGTCGTCGTTGCAGAGCTCCACACGCTCGACTTCGCGTTGAGGTCCCCCGCGACCAGCACCTCCGCCGGACGATGTCGGTCTATCATTTCCCCCAAGCGGATTAGGAACTCTTCAAACTCCGCAAGAGTTCGATTGGGGGAAAAGTAGACACCGACGACAACTAGATCGCCGACAATTGCCGCGACGCATCCCGCACCCCTCTCGACACGTGAGAAAGGCATGGGAGCCCGCAGCTACCTGGGTGATAATAGCCACCACCCCGGTGTTGTCTGCGACCCAGTTATCACGTGCGGGGACACTGTAGGGCTCCGCAACAACCGCCACCTGAATAGACCACTGCGCCAGGCTTTGGACCAATAAGTCTTGGGCTCTGGCGCAGTGGTTTATGTTCGCCTGCAACACATGGAGAGCCATTATTTGGTGTCCATGTGTTGCACCTCCTCATGCCTGGCTGGGGCATTTGTTTCGGCCACTGATGGCCCCTTCCCTCCTTTTCTGCCATCCTTCCTTTTCTTCAAGGTGCTGGCTCTGGCGCATGCAGCGCTTCCTACCTTATGGTCTGCGGGCTGTCCTGCCGCCTCGCAGACCGGGCAGTGAGGTGCCGCCGAGCACTGGTGTTGCTTGTGCCCGGCTTGGCCGCACCTAAAGCACTGCTGGCTCCGATCGAGTGCACTGCTGCACTTCGCTGCCACATGGCCAACATCGTGGCAGCGGAAACAACGCCGGACTCTTTGTTGCAGCAGTTGCACCCGCGCCGACACGAAGCCCACAAGGAGCCGCGATCCACAGACCTTTTTCGCCGCCGCAATAGGGCAACGAACCCAAGTTGTGCCCAAGCCGTTGCGGTCTTGCCGGATCTCCCCTACTTTTATCGATCCGACATCACATCCGCCAACTCGGCTTATGGCTTGCGCCACCTCCTCCGAAGAGGCAGAGTCGTCTAGGCCACTGACCCTCAACTCTGCACACTTCACCGGTCTCGCGACCAGCACGTCACTCGCGTCCAATATCCCGCGCAGTTGTTGGGCGAGGGCATCCGCCTTCTCACCACTATTGGTGCCAGGCAGCTCCAGAACCCTGGCACCAGTAGAGGCGACCCTAAGTCGCACGTCCTTTATACCCAGATCGTCCAATTTCACCCCCTGCTTGATCTGGGTAAGGACGTCGCGGTATGATATCTCCTTCTGGACGGCGGCCGGCTGTAAAGTAAGGGTTACGGCCGCTGATCGTGGGGGACGCAGCTTTGGGCGATTAGCAGATTTCGCCTTCTGCGTTGTCTGCTTAGCCTGGTTTGGTAGAGGCTTTGATTTCCCCCGTCGCACCACCACACTCCAACCCTCGGTCAATTGAGCTGGGGCTGGAGGCAGAGGACGTGGCTCCGCTGGCGTCGGTTGTGGGGATTGTTTCGGCGCCTTACCCTTCTTCGCCTTTTGCTTTATCGGTGCTTGCTTCTGCTTTGGAGCCGGGTTTGCGGGCGCCACCAAGGTCGTCACAGCAGGTACCGGCTGACGCTTTCTATCCGCCGCTAATGGAGGACGAACTGGCTTAGCGGGCAGAAGCCTATCCTCCAGCGCCGCCAGCCGCGTATTAAGCAATGTGCTCATTTGTGCCATTACTTTACGTGACCTGTCCTCCTCCTTTGCTTCAGTGTCGGGTTCTCGCCTCACGGCTCTAGTGCGGTCTAGATCAGCTCTCATAAGAGCCATTTCTTTCCGCAATTCTGTGATCTCCTCAGTTAGGCGGGTATTCGTCGCACGTAACTGGGTCACCTCCTCGTTGGCAGTCTTGTTGGCCAAAATCTCTACTGCCGTATTGATCGCTTCGGCGGCCTTCTTAAGGGCTTTTGTAAAAGTGCCCTTTAGATTGCCGGACCTGCTGGCGACTTTATTGATTATAGCTAGACTATCCGTCACTTGGTGCTGCAGTTCTTGCACCAAAGGGCCATCGATCTTAGGCCTGGTCAAGTCCGGGATGCTTGAGAGTCTGGAGCTAGTTCTCCGCACCGTATCTACTTTTGCGGCAACTTCCTCCTCCGCGTCAAGCTGAAGCGCTTGCCGTCTGACCGCAGTAGCTTTGACCTTCGACCTTTCCCTCGTCTCTTCAGTACCCGAAGAGCCAGAATTGCTGTTCCTACTTCTGGGTCTCTTCCGGTACCTTCTTGCCTCCGTCCTTATGTACGACTTCTGCGATCTCATTGAGATGCAGCTATCCCCCTCCGACTCTGAAGCCACCCAAAAGCGACCCCGAGATGATGTCGACATAGAACGAGACCTCCCACTGAAGACGGAAGCACATTCCGCCAGGTCCAACCGCTCAATTACCACCTTAGCACTTTTTAGGACAATTTCTCCACTGCAAGGCACAGAAGCCTCAACAACACCTGTTATAGGCGCGTCATTATCAACTAAGCCCTTGACAGGCACCACGACAGTTGCATGCTCCTCGGCCATCGCAACTTCTCCACCCAGCTCAGCCACAGCAACCACTCCGCCCCTCTCGGGCACCACCTCGACGCCGCCTTCCGCAGCCATCACAAACACTCCGCCCCTCTCGGACCTCCCCTCGACGCCGCCTTCCGCAGCCACCACACACTCTCCGCCCTTCTCGGGCCCTTTCCCCGCAACATACCGGTATTCGTCGCCCCCCGCAGATTCGTGGGGCTTGCGTGCCGAAGCACGGAGGGACTCTCCAGACTCGCTGGTACCCTCCTGCGGTAAGTTAATATTCTGGTATACCGACATGTTGGATTTTGCTGATCCACAGCTTCGGCTTTTCTGTCAGGGTGTGCTCCCCTAGGCCGTGTCCATAACGATGGACTAAAGGCACGCCCATGCCTCGCTGGTTTTGGTCCGCGCCGGGAAAAATTCCCGGTCCACCCGCCCGCAAGAGCGAGTGGTTTCCCCTATCCGCCACCTGGGGACGCGCCCAGTAGGAGGACCAGCAACTCCCTTGGGAACCTAACCTAACCTAACCTAACCTAACCTAACCTAACCTAACCTAACCTAACCTAACCTAACATTTTTTTTTTTTTTTTTTTTTTTTTTTTTTTTTTTATCGTGAGGAAATCCGATTACGGATACCCGGCCGAGTGGGGACTCGAGCGCGGGTTATGTAGGACTCGCGGACTGGCAGATGTAGGCCGTCCGAATACCCACTAAAACCTCACGGTGCTCCTCCTCAACCGCCTTTTTGGCCGCACGACACGGGAACTAGAGTCTTCCGTGAAGCGCGGCGGCGGGAGCCTGTCGGCACGTCGCGGAGTCAAGGGTGGTGTGGTCACCCTCGACGGCCTTCTCAGAGTAGCGCGCGGGAGCAACCTGCGCGCGCCTACTCGGGCCAGGTTAGTAGGCGATCAGCTTCCCCAAGCTGACCGCCCTCTGGCTCATTAGGGCGGAAGGCGGCGGTCGTGTGCCGCCCTCCGGCGACCCGGTCTTTTGCGGCGGACGGCGAGTTCGGAAGAAGCCTCCCTCGCCCGCTCCGCCGCCTCCTTCTCGAGCACCACTGCCTCGCAGAAGGAAGAGACCGCGTCCCACGACGTCTCGCTACCGGCCATGGCCTTGACCACGGCCGGCAGGGAAAGGTCGTCCCCAATGACGTCGCGCAGAGCGCGACGTTGAGACACCCAAGCTGGGCACACCTCCAGCGTGTGCTGGGCCGTCTCGTCGAGGCAGTCGTCGCAGTGGTGGCAGCGGGCATCGGGCTCCCTCCCAGCGATCCGACACAGGTAACCCCCGAAGCAACCATGCCCCGTGAGCACCTGCGTGGTGCGGAAGGTTAGGACGCCGTGACGCCTCGCTAACCACTGGCGGAAGACTGGACGAACAGCCTCGATCGTCCTCCGGCCGGCGGTTGGTGTTGCCAGCCGGGACTCCCACACCTCTAATGCGGCATCCCGCGCCTCCTCTTGTGGTGCTGACCTATCCGCGGACCCGGACACGAGGCCCCGACGCCGGCAATAGACCGACGCCAGAGCAGTCGCGTCCAGATCCCACGGCATGACTCCGGCCAGCACGCACGACACCTCACCGGAGATGGTCCGATACCCCCGTATCGCCCGGATGGCCATCACCCTCTGCGCCCGTCGCAGCAGAGTGATGTTGTGCCGGTCCAGGGCGTCCGCCCATACGGGGCCACCGTAGAGGGCCATCGACCTGACCACTCCGGTGTACAGCCGACGGCTCGAGGCGCTCGGCCCATCCACATTGGGCAAAAGGCGCGCCAAGGCCGCCGCCGTCTTCAACAGTTTCGGGGCCAAAGATGAAAAGTGGCCCCGGAAACTCCACCGACCGTCCAGAACAAGTCCGAGGTACTTCATGCTCCTTTTGACGTCTATCTTGACGCCACCGACGACGATATGGGCATCTGGTGGTGGGCCCTTTCGAGGAGCATGAAAGTATAATGCCTCGGACTTGTTCAAGGCAACCTCCAAACCAAGCCGCCTGATGCGGCCTACAACATCGGCCACCCCGGCCGTGGCGAGCACAGCCGCCTCGCGATAGGTCCTCTGCTGCGCCAAGACCAGCGTGTCATCGGCGTAACAGAGGACCTTTATTCCCCTCCAAGTTGCTGCCCCGCAACACCCAGTCGTACCCGATGTTCCAGAGGATGGGTCCCAGTACCGATCCTTGTGGAACACCGGACGACACTCCGTACTCCTTCCAACCTCCACCCGAAGCGGGAAACATCACGGACCTCCCGGACAGGTAAGCCCCGATGACACGGCACAGGTATGGAGGCACACGGTGGTATAAAAGTGCCTCCTTAATGCAGGGCCAGGGGAGGGAGTTAAAGGCGTTGGCGATGTCTAAAGACACCGCCAAAATCCCGTCACCCCGAGCAACCGCATCCTGCGCGTGGGACTTCACCTCGAGTATGGCATCCACCGTCGAACGCCCACTGCGGAAGCCATACTGCAGGTCCGAGAGGTCCGGACCTGTCCCCTCCAAATGGCGTTGTAGCCTCCTCGCTACGACTCGCTCGAAGAGCTTGGCGATCTCGCTCAAGAGCACGATAGGCCTATAGGCGGAGGCTGAATCCGCCGGACGACCCTCCTTCTTAATGAGGACTAACCTGCCTGTCTTCCACCGCTGTGGAATTATGGCTTGAGCCAGACAGGCAGTGAATAGCCCTCGCACTCTGGGCCCCATGGTGTTCAGGGCCAGAGTTAACGCCCGGCCGGGGATGCCATCCAGGCCAGGGGCGGTGCTCTTGTGCCGAGATCGGCGAACAGCTTCTTCGAGCTCCTCCTCCTCCACAGGTGGTGTGACACCGTCTTCCTCCTCTCGCGCTGCAGGGCGGGCCATAGTAGGTGGTGAAAAGTTGGCCCGCTGCGGGAATAGCGACGACAGCACCCCTCGGAGAATATCCGGTCGGAGCGTCTGCGTCAATGGTGGAGCCCAAGACCGTAGCATAACGATCACCATCCGGTAAGGCGTCCCGTACGGGACTTGGTCTATCCCCGCAATCATTCGATCGTGCGACTCGCCCTTCGCACGACCGATTGCCTCCTGCAGCCGCGTCCTCGCCTCGACATAGGCCTGGTACAGTCGGTCTTCCTCCTCCTGCACCTTCTGTACCCGTCTGCGATAGTGGCTGTACTGGCGTCTCGCACCAACGCAGGTGTTACGCAGTTGTGCGATCTCCCACGACCACCAGTACACTTGTCGCCGCTGAGGGCGACGCCCGGAACGGGGCATTGACGCGTCACAGATACGCGTCAACGCCCCCTGCACCCAGGTGGCGGCGTCTTCTGCAGACGCCAAGCTCTGGGGCAGCCAGGATTCCACTATCGCTGCTTCCTCCAGCAGTTGTCTGTCGAGACGACCCAATTGCCACCGCGGTCCGTACTCTCGCGAGGTTGGACTGGGGGCTGGCGGCGCCGCCGGATGTGTGGAGATCTCGTATTGGATGTAGAGGAGGTCCGAGAGAGTCTCGACATCATCCAGCACTCGCCAACCCCGAACACGACGCGGTAGGGCCGGGCTCGCAAACGTTACGTCCACGACGGACCCGCCCAGCCTTCGCACACACGTGTTCGTCGTCCCCCGGTTGAGGACGGACAAACCGGTGGCAATTACCCACTCCGACAGTGTCACACCACGCACATCCGTCGTTGCGGAGCCCCACACGCTGGATTTGGCGTTGAGATCGCCCGCTACCAACACCTCCGCCGGGCGATGCCGTTCTACTATTTCCCCCAATCGAATGAGAAACTCTTCGAACTCTGCAAGAGTTCGATTGGGGGAAAAGTAAACACCAACGACAACTAGGTCGCCGACAAGTGCCGCGACGCATCCCGCACCCCTCTCGACTCGTGAGAAAGGCGGGGAGCCCGCAGCTACCTGGGTGATAATAGTCACCACCCCGGTGTTGTCCGCGACCCAGTTATCTCGCGCAGGCACGCTGTACGGCTCCGCAACAACCGCCACTTGTATCGACCGCTGCGCCAGGCTTTGGACCAATAAGTCTTGGGCTCTGGCACAGTGGTTGATGTTCGCCTGCAGTATCTGAAGTGCCATTATTGATACTCCATTGACACCTCCGCACCCTGCACAGGGGTTTCGGGTACGGCTTGTCCTGCAGAACTTGCCATACCTCTTCCTCCTTTTCTTGTTCTTCCCTTATATTGGGCCAACAGTTTTGCGCACACTGCACTTCCTATCATATGAGTTGCAGGTCGCTGCGCTGCCTCACACACCGAGCAGTGCGGCTGGGCTGAGCACTGATCTTTTTTGTGCCCAGGCAATCCGCATCTAAAGCAGTGACTGCTTCGGTCCACTTCACATTTACATTTCGCTGCCATGTGCCCCACTTCATGACAACGGAAGCAACGCAGCACTCGAGGTTGCAGCAGTTGGACGCGTGCAGACACAAAACCTACCAGAAGCCTTCCACTACTGACTTTCTTTGCTGCCACGACTGGACAGCGGATCCACGCGGTGCCCATACCATTCCGGTTTTTTACGAATTTCGCCAACTTTGACGGCTTCAGCCTCGCAGCCACCTGCTCGGCTCACTGCCGCCGCCACCTCTTCTGACGTAACTGAATCGTCGAGGCCACTTATACGCATCTCTGCACACATTGTTGGCCTCGTCACGCTAACTAGTTTAGCGTCCAAGACCCCGCGCACTTGCTGCGCCAGAGCGTCCGCTTTATCACCGCTACTGGCACCCGGGAGCTCCGGCACTCTACTGCCACTTAAGGCAATTCTAAACCTCACATCAGTAATGCCCAAATCCTCAAGGCTTACTTTTTCTTTAAACTGGGTAAGCACTTGGGCATACGTGACGTTATCGTCAGTGGCTGCAGGCTGCAGCTTTAGCACTATCGCAGCTGATCGAGGTGATCGAAGTTTCGGCACTTTCTTCGATTTCGGCCCCGTCTTCTTCTGTTGTTGCTGGATAACCACCTTCTTTTTGATGTTCTTTTTAGTAACCACGCTCCAGCCCTCGGACATGTCAGTCGGTGCAGGCGGCAGAGGCCGTGGTGCAGAGGTCTCCACTGCTGTCGCAGTTGGCTGTTTCCTTCCCTTATTCTTGCCCTTGCTTTGTTTAGGTTTCTGTCCTTTTGTAGAGGCAGGGTTAGCAGGGGCCATAAGCGTTGTCACTCCCTTCTCCATCAACAATGATGCTGGAGCAGCCTCGACGAGTACCCTCTCAGATGCTAGCGGCGGGCGCAATCTCTTCGCCGGCAGCAGTCTCTCCTCGATGGCCTCAAGACGAGTGCTAACCATGGTGCCCACCTGTATCATGATGTTTCGCACTAACTCGTCTGAGCCAACAGATAGTGACTTACGCGACTCGCGTCTTTGCACCGGACTTTCCACCACTTGCCGGTCACTGAACTCCTTTCGCAGAGTACTCATTTCCTTACGCATCTCACTTAGCTCGTTTTGAAGACGGGCATTGTGATTGCGCAGTTGCGCTACTTCCTCGGTCGCCGTGCGCTGGACTAGAGCATCAACTGCAATCGCGATTGATCTTGTTGCTTCCTTCAGGGCCTTGGTGAATGTACCCTTCAGGTTACCTGACCTGGTGGCGACTTTCTGTATTATGGCCAGGCTCTCAGCAACTTGACCCTTGAGATCAGACGCCGGACTTGTCTCCTCTGGTTCGACTTCAGACAGCAGGGACATATTCGAGAGGCTTGAGTTGGCCCTGTTGCGAACGCCCACTACTTCTTCAGACAACTCTTTTGTAAGCCTCAGATGTTCCTCCTGTATTCGGGCACTGGGCGTTCCACTCGTCTGTGCCAAATCTATACGTTTGCCAGATGTTATTGGCCGACGTTTGCCTTTCTTGCAGACTACTACTTTTGACGCCGGTTTATCAAGTTCTCCATCTTCAGAAGAACCTGACTGGTCACTAGGATTGCGAGGCCGTTTTCTCCTATCTTTTAAGTAATGTGCCCTTGTCTTCAATTTTTTTGACTCAACTGACGCAAAACTCGCATCTGAGTCCACACCCCAGAACTTCGTGCCTGATGAGACAGACTCTCGCCTCGACCGCAAACCACTGCACAATGTCGAAGCCCCCACAACAGAATCGCATCTCTCCAGCACTACTAAAGCCTCTTTCACGAATACATTATTCTGAGGCAACTCTCCTTCAACTACACTGCCCTCTGTAGGCATCAACCCGACATCACCCACTACAGGTACTACCACCTCTCCGCCTTCTTCAGGCACATTCTCTACTACGCCCACCCCGGGCACAACCAACTCTCCGCATCTTCTAGGCTCTCCCTCTACTCCGCCCATCTCGGGCCCTTCCCCCGCAACACATCGGTAGTCTTTGCCCCCCGCAGATTCGTGGGGCTTGCGTGCCGTAGCACGGAGGGACTCTCCAGACTGACTGGGCACCTCCCGCGGTATGAATGAATTAAGATTACCGACATGTTGTTTTTTGCTGATCCACAGCTTCGGCTTTTCTGTCGGGGTGTGCTCCCCTAGGCCGTGTCCATAACGATGGACTAAAGGCACGCCCATGCCTTGCTGGTTTTGGTCCGCGCCGGGAAAAACTCCCGGTCCACCCGCCCGCGAGAACGAGTGGTTTCCCCTATCCGCCACCTGGGGACGCGCCCAGTAGGAGGACCAGCAACTCCCTTGGGAACCTAACCTAACCTAACCTAACCTAACCTAACCTAACCTAAGCTTTTTTTTTTTTTTTTTTTTTTTTTTTTTTTTTTTTTTTTTTTTTTTTTTTTATCGTGAGGAAACCCTTTTACGGGTACGCCACCCGAGTGGGGACTCGAGTGGGTTATGTGGGACTAATGGACCGGCAGATATAGGCCGTCCATACTACCCACTAAAACCTCACGGTGCTCCTCCTCGACCGTCACAGGCCGGGGCTATGGGTGCCATGGATTCTTCCATAGCCTCGGCGACGGGAGCCTGCTAGGCACGTCTCGGAGTCGGGGGTGGTGGGCCACCCTCGACGGCCTGCTCTGAGCAGCGCGCGGGAGCAACCTGCGCGCGCCTACTCGGGCCAGGTTGGTAGGCGATCAGCTATCGGCAATTTCATCAGCCGAGCGATGGGGGTGTCTGCGAGGAAAATAATGGAGCACAGCCTCAAAAATGCGTTCGCAGAGCGGGATGAGTCTGTCATAGAGAAAATTATCGGAAAACTTGAGTAAATAAACCGGTCATCTTTGGTACTCATTTTTGGAAAACAACATAAAATAGTTATAAAGACATGAAATGTCATAAAATTGTAACAAACGTAAACTTAATAGTATATAGTATGTAACTAAAATATAAGGTGTAAAAAAAAAAAAAAAAAAAAAAAAAAAAAAAAAAAAAAAAAAAAAAAAAAAAAAAAAAAAAAAAAGAATTAAACCATTCGATATTAATATATAATATGTAAATCAATCTACAAATTATATTAATCTAAGAATATGTAAATTACAATATAAGCTAGAATGTAATATATACTAACAAAACACATCCTACTAACGCACAAGAAAAAAAAAAAAAAAAAAAAAAAAAAATAAAGTCAGTTGGTTCTCACCTTAGTATGTAATTTAAGTAAGATAAGTCTCGACGAAGTAAAGTAGCCTATATGATAAACATAAATAAAGTAACTAAAAAAAGGCACGGGCAATACGAGCCCGTGGATGTTGTTTTACTAAAAAAAAAAAAAAAAAAAAACCTAACCTAACCTAACCTAACCTAACCTAACCTAACCTAACCTAACCTAACCTAACCTAACCTAACCTTTTTTTTTTTTTTTTTTTTATCGTGAGGAAATCCGATTACGGATACCCGGCCGAGTGGGGACTCGAGCGCGGGTTATGTGGGACTCGCGGACTGGCAGATGTAGGCCGTCCGAATACCCACTAAAACCTCACGGTGCTCCTCCTCAACCGCCTTTTTGGCCGCACGACACGGGAACTAGAGTCTTCCGTGAAGTGCGGCGGCGGGAGCCTGTCGGCACGTCGCGGAGTCAAGGGTGGTGTGGTCACCCTCGACGGCCTTCTCAGAGTAGCGCGCGGGAGCAACCTGCGCGCGCCTACTCGGGCCAGGTTAGTAGGCGATCAGCTCCCCCAAGCTGACCGCCCTCTGGCTCATTAGGGCGGAAGGCGGCGGTCGTGTGCCGCCCTCCGGCGACCCGGTCTTTTGCGACGGATAGCGAGTTCGGCTGATGCCTCCCTCGCACGTTCCGCCGCCTCCTTCTCGAGCACCACTGCCTCGCAGAAGGATGAGACCGCGTCCCACGACGTCTCGCTACCGGCCATTGCCTTGACTACGGCCGGCAGGGAAAGGTCGTCCCCAATGACGTCACGCAATGCGCGACGTTGAGACGCCCAGGCTGGGCACACCTCCAGCGTGTGCTGGGCCGTCTCGTCGAGGCAGTCGTCGCAGTGGTGGCAGCGGGCATCGGGCTCCCTCCCAGCGATCCGACACAGGTAACCCCCGAAGCAACCATGCACCGTGAGCTCCTGCGTGGTGCGGAAGGTTAGGACGCCGTGACGCCTCGCTAACCACTGGCGGAAGACTGGACGAACAGCCTCGATCGTCCTCCGGCCGGCGGTTGGTGTTGCCAGCCGGGACTCCCACACCTCCAATGCGGCATCCCGCCCCTCCTCTTGTGGTGCTGACCTTGCCGCGGCCCCGGACACAAGGCCCCGACGCCGGCAATAGACCGACGCTAGAGCAGTCGCGTCCAGGTCCCACGGCATGACTCCGGCCAGCACGCACGCCACCTCACCGGAGATGGTCCGATACCCCCGTATCGCCCGGATGGCCATCACCCTCTGCGCCCGTCGCAGCAGAGTGATGTTGTGCCGGTCCAGGGCGTCCGCCCATACGGGGGCACCGTAGAGGGCCATCGACCTGACCACTCCGGTGTACAGCCGACGGCTCGAGGCGCTCGGCCCATCCACATTGGGCAAGAGGCGCGCCAAGGCCGCCGCCGTCTTCAACAGTTTCGGGGCCAAAGATGAAAAGTGGCCCCGGAAACTCCACCGACCGTCCAGAACAAGTCCGAGGTACTTCGTGCTCCTTTTAACGTCAATCGTGACGCCACCGGTGACGAAATGGTCAACTTGTGGTGGGCCGTTTCGAGGAGCATGGAAGTATAATGCCTCGGACTTGTTCAAGGCAACCTCCAAGCCAAGCCGCCTGATGCGGCCTACAACATCGGCCACCCCTGCCGTCGCAAGCACAGCTGCCTCGCGATAGGTCCTCTGCTGCGCCAAGACCAGCGTGTCATCGGCGTAACAGAGGACCTTTATTCCCCCCAAGTTGCTGCCCCGCAGCACCCAGTCGTATCCGATGTTCCAGAGGATGGGTCCCAGCACCGATCCTTGTGGAACACCGGACGACACTCCGTACTCCTCCCAACCTCCACCCGGAGCAGGAAACATCACGGACCTCCCGGACCGGCAAGCCCCGATGACACGGCACAGGTATGGAGGCACACGGTGGTATAAAAGTGCCTCCTTAATGCAAGGCCAGGGCAGGGAGGTAAAAGCGTTGGCGATGTCTAAAGACACCGCCAAAACCCCGTCACCCCGGGCAACCGCATCCTGCGCATGGGACTTCACCT
Organism: Eueides isabella; assembly: GCA_019049475.1. NCBI lineage: Eukaryota > Metazoa > Arthropoda > Insecta > Lepidoptera > Nymphalidae > Eueides > Eueides isabella. Next base: position 13,952,730 of record CM032394.1, read on the forward strand.
CGAGTATGGCATCCACCGTCGAACGCCCACTGCGGAAGCCATACTGCAGGTCCGAGAGGTCCGGACCTGTCCCCTCCAAGTGGCGTTGTAGCCTCCTCGCTACAACTCGCTCGAAGAGCTTGGCGATCTCGCTCAAGTGCACGATAGGCCTATAGGCGGAGGCTGAATTCGCCGGACGCCCCTCCTTCTTAATGAGGACTAACCTGCCTGTCTTCCACCGCTGTGGAATTATGGCTTTAGCCAGACAGGCAGTGAATAGCCCTCGCACTCTGGGCCCCATGGTGTTCCGGGGCAGAGTTAACGCTCGGCCGGGGATGCCATCCAGGCCAGGGGCGGTGCTCTTGTGCCGAGATCGGCGAACAGCTTCTTCGAGCTCCTCCTCCTCCACTGGTGGTGCGACACTGTCTTCCTCCTCTTGCGCTGCAGAACGGGCCATAGAAGGTGGTGAGAAATTGACCCGCTGCGGGAATAGCGACGACAGCACCCCTCGGAGAATTTCCGGTCGGAGTGTCTGCGTCAATGGTGGTGCCCAAGCCCGTAACTTACCGATCACCATCCGGTAAGGCGTCCCGTATGGGTCTTGGTCTATCCCCGCAATCATTCGATCGTGCGACTCGCCCTTCGCACGACCGATTTCCTCCTGCAGCCGCGTCCTCGCCTCGACATAGACCTGGTACAGTCGGTCTTCCTCCTCCTGCACCTTCTGTCCCCGTCTCCGATAGTGGCTGTACTGGCGTCTCGCACCAACGCAGGTGTTACGCAGTTGGGCGATCTCCCACGACCACCAGTACACTTGTCGCCGCTGAGGGCGACGCCCGGAACGGGGCATTGACGCGTCACAGATACGCGTCATCGCCCCCTGCGCCCAGGTGGCGGCGTCTTCTGCAGACGCCAAGCTCTGGGGCAGCCAGGATTCCACTATCGCTGCCTCCTCCAGCAGTTGCTTGTCGAGACGACCCAATTGCCACCGCGGTCCGTACTCTCGCGAGGTTGGACTGGGGGCTGGCGGCGCCGCCGGATGTGTGGAGATCTCGTATTGGATGTAGAGGGGGTCCGAGAGAGTCTCCACATCATCCAGCACTCGCCAACCCCGAACACGACGCGCTAGGGCCGGGCTCGCAAACGTTACGTCCACGACGGACCCGCCCAGCCTTCGCACACACGTGTTCGTTGTCCCTCGATTGAGGACAGACAAACCGGTGGCAATAACCCACTCAGACAGTGTCACACCACGCACATCCGTCGTTGCGGAGCCCCATACGCTGGATTTGGCGTTGAGATCGCCGGCAACTAACACCTCCGCCGGGCGATGCCGTTCTACCATTTCCCCCAATCGAATGAGAAACTCTTCGAACTCTGCGAGGATTCGATTGGGGGAAAAGTAAACACCAACAACAACTAGGTCGCCGACAAGTGCCGCGACGCATCCCGCACCCCTCTCGACTCGTGAGAAGGGCGGGGAGCCCGCAGCTACCTGGGTGATAATAGTCACCACCCCGGTGTTGTCCGCGACCCAGTTATCACGTGCGGGGACACTGTAGGGCTCCGCAACAACCGCCAACTGAATAGACCACTGCGCCAGGCTTTGGACCAATAAGTCTTGGGCTCTGGCACAGTGGTTGATGTTCGCCTGCAGCATCTGAAGTGCCATTATTGATGCTCCATTGACACCACCGCACCCTGCACTGGGGTTTCGGATAAAGCTTGTCCTGCAGAACTTGCCATACCTCTTCCTCCTTTTCTTGTTCTACCCTTATATTGGGCTAACAGTTTTGCGCACACTGCACTTCCTATCATATGAGTTGCAGGTCGCTGCGCTGCCTCACACACCGAGCAGTGCGGCTTAGCTGAGCACTGATCTTTTTTGTGCCCAGGTAATCCGCACCTAAAGCAGTGCCTGCTTCGGTCCACTTCACATTTACAATTCGCTGCCATGTGCCCTACTTCATGACAACGGAAGCAACGCAGCACTCGAGGTTGCAGCAGTTGGACGCGTGCAGACACAAAGCCTACCAGAAGCCTTCCACTACTGACTTTCTTCGCTGCCATGACTGGGCAGCGAATCCACGCGGTACCCATACCATTCCGGTCCTTTCGAATTTCGCCTACCTTGATGGCTTCAACCTCGCAGCTACCTGCTCGGCTCACTGCCGCCGCCACCTCTTCTGACGTAACCGAATCGTCGAGGCCACTTATGCGCATCTCCGCACATAATGTGGGCCTCGTCACGCTAACTAGCTTGGCGTCCAAGACCCCGCGCAATTGTTGCGCAAGCGCGTCCGCTTTATCACCGCTACTAGCACCCGGGAGCTCTAGCACTCTACTGCCACTGGAGGCAATTCTAAACCTCACATCAGTAATGCCCAAGTCCTCAAGACTTACTTTTTCTTTAAACTGGGTAAGCACTTGGGCATACGTGACGTTATCATCAGTGGCTGCAGGCTGCAGCTTTAGCACTATCGCAGCTGATCGAGGTGATCGAAGTTTCGGCACTTTCTTCGATTTCGGCCCCGTCTTCTTCTGTTGTTGCTGGATAACCGCCTTCTTTTTATTGTTCTTTTTAGTAACCACGCTCCAGCCCTCAGACATGTCAGTCGGTGCCGGCGGCAGAGGCCGTGGTGCAGAGGTCTCCACTGCTTTCGCATTTGGCTGTTTCCTGTCCTTATTCTTGCCCTTGCCTTGTTTAGGTTTCTGTCCTTTTGTAGAGGCAGGGTTAGCAGGGGCCATAAGCGTGGTCACTCTCTTCTCCATCAACAATGATGCTGGAGCAGCCTCGACGAGTACCCTCTCAGACGCTAGTGGCGGACGCAATCTCTTCGCCGGTAGTAGTCTCTCCTCGATGGCCTCAAGACGAGTGCTAACCATAGTGCCCACCTGCATCATAATGTTTCGCACTAACTCGTCTGAGCCAACAGATAATGTCTTACGCGACTCGCGTCTTTGCACCGGACTTTCTACCACTTGCCGGTCACTGTTGAACTCCTTTCGCAGAGTACTTATTTCTTTACGCATCTCACTTAGCTCGTTTTGAAGACGAGCATTTTGAGTGCGTAGTTGAGCTACTTCCTCTGTTGTCGTCCGCTGGACTAGAGCATCAACTGCGATCGCGATTGATCTTGTTGCTTCCTTCAGGGCCTTGGTGAATGTACCCTTCAGGTTACCTGACCTGGTGGCGACTTTTTGTATTATAGCCAGGCTCTCAGCAACTTGACCCTTGAGATCAGACGCCGGACTTGTCTCTTCTGGTTCGACTTCAGACAGCAGGGACATATTCGAGAGGCTTGAGTTAGCCCTGCTGCGAACGTTCACTACTTCTTCAGACAACTCTTTTGTAAGCCTCAGGTGTTCCTCCTGTGTTCTAGCACTGGGCGTTCCACTCGTCTGTGCCAAATCTATCTGTTTGCCAGATGTTATCGGCCGCCGTTTGCCTTTCTTGCAGACTACTACTTTTGACGCCGGTTTATCAAGTTCTCCATCTTCAGAAGAACCTGACTGGTCACTAGGATTGCGGGGCCGTTTTCTCCTATCTTTTAAATAAGGCGCCCTTGTTTTCAATCTTTTTGACTCAACTGACGCAAAACTCGCATCTGAGTCCACACCCCAGAATTTCGTGCCTGATGAGACAGACTCTCGCCTCGACCGCAAACCACTGCACGATGTCGAAGCCCCCGCAACAGAATCGCATCTCTCCAGCACTACTAAAGCCTCTTTCATGCCTACATTATTCTGAGGCAATTCTCCTTCAACTACACCGCCCTCTGCAGGCATCAACCCGACATCGCCCACTACAGGCACTACCACCTCTCTGCCTTCTTCGGGCACATTCACTACTACGCCCACCCCGGGCACAACCAACTCTCCGCCCCTTCCAGGCCTTCCCTCTACTCCGCCCTTCTCGGGCCCTTCCCCCGCAACACACCGGTAGTCTTCGCCCCCCGCAGATTCGTGGGGCTTGCGTGCCGAAGCACGGAGGGACTCTCCAGACTCGCTGGTACCCTCCTGCGGTAGTATTAAATTTCCGATTACCGACATGTTGTTTTGTGCTGATCCACAGCTTCGGCTTTTCTGTCGGGGTGTGCTCCCCTAGGCCGTGTCCATAACGATGGACTAAAGGCACGCCCATGCCTCGCTGGTTTTGGTCCGCGCCGGGAAAACTCCCGGTCCACCCGCCCGCAAGAGCGAGTGGTTTCCCCTATCCGCCACCTGGGGACGCGCCCAGTAGGAGGACCAGCAACTCCCTTGGGAACCTAACCTTTTTTTTTTTTTTTTTTTTTTTTTTTTTTTTTTTTTTTTTTAACGTGAGGAAATCCGATTACGGATACCCGGCCGAGTGGGGACTCGAGCGGGTTATGTGGGACTCGCGGACTGGCAGATATAGGCCGTCCGAATACCCACTAAAACCTCACGATGCTCCTCCTCGACCGCCAGTGGCCGCACGACACGGGAACTAGAGTCTTCCGTGAAGCGCGGCGGCGGGAGCGTTCTAGGCACGTCGCGGAGTCAAGGGTGGTGTGTGGTCACCCTCGACGGCCTTCTCAGAGTAGCGCGCGGGAGCAACCTGCGCGCGCCTACTCGGGCCAGGTTAGTAGGCGATCAGCTTCCCCAAGCTGACCGCCCTCTGGCTCATTAGGGCGGAAGGCGGCGGTCGTGTGCCGCCCTCCGGCGACCCGGTCTTTTGCGGCGGATAGCGAGTTCGGCTGATGCCTCCCTCGCACGTTCCGCCGCCTCCTTCTCGAGCACCACTGCCTCGCAGAAGGAAGAGACCGCGTCCCACGACGTCTCGCTACCGGCCATGGCCTTGACCACGGCCGGCAGGGAGAGGTCGTCCCCAATGACGTCACGCAGAGCGCGACGTTGAGACGCCCAGGCTGGGCACACCTCCAGCGTGTGCTGGGCCGTCTCGTCGAGGCAGTCGTCGCAGTGGTGGCAGCGGGCGTCGGGCTCCCTTCCAGCGATCCGACACAGGTAACCCCCGAAGCAACCATGCCCCGTGAGCACCTGCGTGGTGCGGAAGGTTAGGACGCCGTGACGCCTCGCTAACCACTGGCGGAAGACTGGACGAACAGCCTCGATCGTCCTCCGGCCGGCGGTTGGTGTTGCCAGCCGGGACTCCCACACCTCCAATGCGGCATCCCGCGCCTCCTCTTGTGGTGCTGACCTTGCCGCGGCCCCGGACACAAGGCCCCGACGCCGGCAATAGACCGACGCCAGAGCAGTCGCGTCCAGGTCCCACGGCATGACTCCGGCCAGCACGCACGCCACCTCACCGGAGATGGTCCGATACCCCCGTATCGCCCGGATGGCCATCACCCTCTGCGCCCGTCGCAGCAGAGTGACGTTGTGCCGGTCCAGGGCGTCCGCCCATACGGGGGCACCGTAGAGGGCCATCGACCTGACCACTCCGGTGTACAGCCGACGGCTCGAGGCGCTCGGCCCATCCACATTGGGCAAAAGGCGCGCCAAGGCCGCCGCCGTCTTCAACAGTTTCGGGGCCAAAGATGAAAAGTGGCCCCGGAAACTCCACCGACCGTCCAGAACAAGTCCGAGGTACTTCATGCTCCTTTTGACGTCAATTGTGACGCCACCGACGACGATATGGGCATCTGGTGGTGGGCCCTTTCGAGGAGCATGGAAGTATAATGCCTCGGACTTGTTCAGGGCAACCTCCAAACCAAGCCGCCTGATGCGGCCTACAACAACGGCCACCCCGGCCGTGGCGAGTACAGCCGCCTCGCGATAGGTCCTCTGCTGCGCCAAGACCAGCGTGTCATCGGCGTAACAGATGACCTTTATTCCCCCCAAGTTGCTGCCCCGCAGCACCCAGTCGTATCCGATGTTCCAGAGGATGGGTCCCAGCACCGATCCTTGTGGAACACCGGATGACACCTCGTACTCCTCCCATCCTCCACCAGGAGCGGGAAAGATCACAGACCTCCCGGACAGGTAAGCCCCGATGACGCGGCACAGGTATGGAGGCACACGGTGGTATAAAAGTGCCTCCTTAATGCAAGGCCAGGGCAGGGAGTTAAAGGCGTTGGCGATGTCTAAAGACACCGCCAAAATCCCGTCACCCCGGGCAACCGCATCCTGCGCATGGGACTTCACCTCGAGTATGGCATCCACCGTCGAACGCCCACTGCGGAAGCCATACTGCAGGCCCGAGAGGTCCGGACCTGTCCCCTTCAAAAGGGGTTTTTAACCTCACGCTACAACTCGCTCGAAGAGCTTGGCGATCTCGCTCAAGAGCACAATAGGCCTATAGGCGGAGGCTGAATCCGCCGGACGCCCCTCCTTCTTAATGAGGACTAACCTGCCTGTCTTCCGCCGCTGTGGAATTATGGCTTGAGCCAGACAGGCAGTGAATAGCCCTCGCACTCTGGGCCCCATGGTGTTCAGGGCCAGAGTTAACGCCCGGCCGGGGATGCCATCCAGGCCAGGGGCGGTGCTCTTGTGCCGAGATCGGCGAACAGCTTCTTCGAGCTCCTCCTCCTCCACTGGTGGTGCGACACTGTCTTCCTCCTCTTGCGCTGCAGGACGGGCCATAGAAGGTGGTGAAAAGTTGGCCCGCTGCGGGAATAGCGACGACAGCACCCCTCGGAGAATTTCCGGTCGGAGTGTCTGCGTCAATGGTGGTGCCCAAGCCCGTAACTTACCGATCACCATCCGGTAAGGCGTCCCGAACGGGTCTTGGACTATCCCCGCAATCATTCGATCGTGCGACTCGCCCTTCGCACGACCGATTGCCTCCTGCAGCCGCGTCCTCGCCTCGACATAGACCTGGTACAGTCGGTCTTCCTCCTCCTGCACCTTCTGTACCCGTCTCCGATAGTGGCTGTACTGGCGTCTCGCACCAACGCAGGTGTTACGCAGTTGGGCGATCTCCCACGACCACCATAACATTTGTCGCCGCTGAGGGCGACGCCCGAAACGGGGCAATGACGCGTCACAGATACGCGTCATCGCCCCCTGCGCCCAGGTGGCGGCGTCTTCTGCAGACGCCAAGCTCTGGGGCAGCCAGGATTCCACTATCGCTGCCTCCTCCAGCAGTTGCTTGTCGAGACGACCCAATTTCCCCCGCGGTCCGTACTCTCGCGAGGTTGGACTGGGGGCTGGCGGCGCCGCCGGATGAGTGGAGATCTCGTATTGGATGTAGAGGTGGTCCGAGAGAGTCTCCACATCATCCAGCACTCGCCAACCCCGAACACGACGTGCTAGGGCCGGGCTCGCAAACGTTACGTCCACGACGGACCCTCCCAGCCTTCGCACACACGTGTTCGTTGTCCCTCGATTTAGGACAGACAATCCGGTGGAAATAACCCTCCCCGACAGTGCCACAGCTCGCACATCCGTCGTTGCGGAGCCCCATACGCTGGATTTGGCGTTGAGATCGCCCGCAACCAACACCTCCGCCGGGCGATGCCGTTCTACCATTTCCCCCAATCGAATGAGAAACTCTTCGAACTCTGCAAGAGTTCGATTGGGGGAAAAGTAAACCCCAACGATACTTAGGTCGCCGCCAAGTGCCGCGACGCATCCCGCACCCCTCTCGGCTTGTGAGAAAGGCGTGGAGCAAGCAGCTACCTGGGTGATAATTGTCACCACCCCGGTGTTGTCCGCGACCCAGTTATCCCGCGCAGGCACGCTGTACGGCTCCGCAACAACCGCCACTTGTATCGACCGCTGCGCCAGGCTTTGGACCAATAAGTCTTGGGCTCTGGCACAGTGGTTGATGTTCGCCTGCAGTATCTGCACATCCATTATTGGATGAGCATAGGCTGCTCCTCCATGCCCTTCTTTGATTGGGCTTCAGGTGGGGCTTGGCTTGTAGTGGCCGCCCTTCCTTTCCTGCGTTTTGACTGCGCACATATTTTTGCGCAGGCTGAGCTTCCCGCTAAGTGACTGGCAGGCCTCTGAGCTTCCTCGCACGCCGGACAGTGTGGTTGCTCTGAACACGTGGCGTGCTTGTGGCCAGGGCGTCCACATCTGAAGCAGTGAGAGCTGCGATCCTTACCGCTACAGTTCGCAGCCACGTGTCCTGTTTCGTGGCAGCGGAAGCAACGCAGGACCCTCTGCTGCAACAGTGTGACTTTCGCCGACACGAAACCCACCAAAAGACGCCCTCCACTCACCCTTTTGGCAGCAACCACCGGACAACGGACCCAGGCCGTGCCAAGGCCTGCATGATCCCGCCGAACCTCCCCAACTTTGACTGTGCCAATATTACAACCACCAGTTTTGCTGACGGCTGCCGCCACCTCTTCGGACGTCACGGAGTCATCGAGACCACTTACGCGTAACTCTGCACATTTTGTAGGCCGTGTCACTTGGACTTCGCTCTCCTCTAGCACGCCGCGTAATTTTTGCGCAAGAGCATCCGCCTTCTCGCCCGAATTAGTCCCCGGGATTTCCAGTAACCTCGCGCCAGTCGATGCAACTCGGAATCTCATGTCCGAGATATCCAACTCCGCGAGGTCAACCTTATCCTTGAGCTGGGAGAGCACTTGGCTGTAAGTTACGTTGCTCTCCACTGCTCTGGGTTGGAGCTTCAACGCAACTACAGCGGATCGTGGCTGCCTTAATTTTGGCTTTTTCGGCGCCTTTGACTCCTTTTGCCCTTTCTTACTTTTAGATAGCTGCTGGGCTTGATCAACAGCAGCCTTCTTTATAGCGCCTTTTCTGGCAACCACATTCCACCCTTCCGACATATCTGCTGGCGCAGGTGGTAGCGAGCGTGGCTGTGGCGCTTTCACCTCTAGAGCTCCTGAGGCTTTGTTCCCTTTGCCCTTACCTTGACCTTTGCCTTTTGTAGGCATTTGGCGTCTTGTGGGAGCAGGGTTCGCGGGAGCCATAAGCGTAGTATTCACCTCTGCTCTTGGTGAAGTGGACGCAACCACTTTTGACGCCGCCAGCGGGGGACGCATGCTCTTTTCAGGAAGAAGTCGACTCTCTAGACCTTCTATCCGGGCGCTCACCATCGTTCCGACTTCAATCATTATCGAGCGCATCAGCTCATCAGAACGGGCTGGTTGGTTATTGCCAGGTTCCACCGTTTGGTTTTTTTTGCTTTTGAAGGTCAGCCCGTAAAAGACTGACCTCATTCCGCAACTCCGACATTTCGTAGCGCAGCTTATTATTATACGCTCGCAACTGTGCTATCTCCTCCGTTGCTGTTCGCTGAGCTAGCTCGTCCACCGCCATGCCTATGGCTTTTGCCGCCTCTTTCAGAGCCCTAGTAAAGGTACCCTTTAGGTTACCAGATTTGCTGGGTGCATTATTTATAATTTCTAAACTATCAGTCACTCTATTGTGGAGGTCAGACGCGAATCTGGTTTCATCCTGTTCCGGGTTTGACCCTAAGGACATGACCGATTGCCTAGAAGTGGCTCTAGAACGTAGGACAGAGATACCTTCTTCCACCTCACTTTCTGTCCTATTTCTGCCCTCCTCCTGTTTTGTACCTTTACGAGCCTTCTCAGCCTCCATGGGGGGCCTACCTCTCCCTCGCTTCTTCGCCACTACTTGGGGGGCCGGTCTGTCAGGTTCTCCTTCACCTGAAGACTCTGCCTGGTCACTCGGTTTCTGAGGTCTTTTCCTCCTATCCTTCATGTATTGCGACCGCGTCTTTGTCTGTAGTGATCCCACAGACATTAGGCTTTCGGAGTCTGACTCCTTCGACTCCGATGCTCCCCATAGCCGCCCATACGACTAACCAGATCCCCGCCTAGACCTAACACCAACCTTGGTTGACTCAACACTAACATCCACCTTGGTCAACACCACTCGCGGCTCCTTCACTCCAATCCCTGCAACGCCACTCGTCACAGATAGCCTCCGATTTTCACTTGCCTGAGACAGAATAAGATCTCCTTCGACCGCATCTCCAACAATTTCGCCCTCCCCAGGCACAACCAACTCTCCGCCTTTCGCAGGCCCTTCCTCGACTCCGCCCTTCTCGGGCCCTTCCCCCGCAACACATCGGTAAACGTGGCCCCCCGCAGATTCGTGGGGCTTGCGTGCCGTAGCACGGAGGGATTCTCCAGACTGGCTGGTACCCTCCTGCGGTAAGATTGAATTTTTGCTTGCCGACATGTTGTTTTTGTTGCTGATCCACAGCTTCGGCTTTTCTGTCGGGGTGTGCTCCCCTAGGCCGTGTCCATAACGATGGACTAAAGGCACGCCCATGCCTCGCTGGTTTTGGTCCGCGCCGGGAAAAATTCCCGGTCCACCCGCCCGCAAGAGCGAGTGGTTTCCCCTATCCGCCACCTGGGGACGCGCCCAGTAGGAGGACCAGCAACTCCCTTGGGTTGGGAACCTAACCTAACCTAACCTAACCTTTTTTTTTTTTTTTTTTTTTTTTTTTTTTTTTATCGTGAGGAAACCCTTTTACGGGTACGCCACCCGAGTGGGGACTCGAGTGGGTTATGTGGGACGAATGGACCGGCAGATATAGGCCGTCCACACTACCCACTAAAACCTCACGGTGCTCCTCCTCGACCGTCACAGGCCGGGGCTATGGGTGCCATGGATTCGTCCATAGCCTCGGCGACAGGAGCCTGCTAGGCACGTCTCGGAGTCGGGGGTGGGGGGCCACCCTCGACGGCCTGCTCTGAGTAGCGCGCGGGAGCAACCTGCGCGCGCCTACTCGGGCCAGGTTGGTAGGCGATCAGCTTCCCCAAGCTGACCGCCCTCTGGCCGATTAGGGCGGAAGGCGGCGATCGTGTGCCGCCCTCCGGCGACCCGGTCTTTTGCGGCGGACGGCGAGTTCGGAAGAAGCCTCCCTCGCCCGCTCCCCCGCCTCCTTCTCGAGCACCACTGCCTCGCAGAAGGAAGAGACCGCGTCCCCCGACGCCTCGCTGCCGGCCATGGCCTTGACTACGGCCGGCAGGGAAAGGTCGTTCCCTATGACGTCGCGCAATGCGCGACGTTGAGACGCCCAGGCTGGGCACACCTCCAGCGTGTGCTGGGCCGTCTCTTCGAGGCAGTCGCAGTGGTGGCAGCGGGTGTCGGGCTCCCTCCCAGCGACCCGACACAGATATCTCCCAAAGCAACCGTGCCCTGAGATTACCTGTGTGGTGCGGAAGGTTAGGACGCCATGACGCCTCGCTAACCACTGGCGGAAAACTGGACGAACCGCCTCGATCGTCCTCTGGCCGGCGGTTGGTGTTGCCAGCCGGGACTCCCACTCTTTCATTGCGGCATCCCGCGCCTCCTCCTGTGGTGCTGACCTTGCTGCGGCCCCGGACACGAGGCCCCGACGCCGGCAATAGACCGACGCCAGAGCAGTCGCGTCCAGGTCCCACGGCAGGACTCCTGCCAGCACACACGCCACCTCACCGGAGATGGTCCTGTACCCCCGTATCACCCTGATGGCCATCACCCTCTGCGCCCGTCGCAGCAGGGCGACATTCTGCCGGTTCAAGGCGTCCGCCCATACGGGAGCACCGTACAACGCCATCGATCGGACAACTCCGGTGTACAGCCGACGGCTCGAGGCGCGCGGCCCACTTACGTTGGGCAAAAGGCGCGCCAAGGCCCCCGCTGTCTTCAACAGCCTCGGGACCAGTCGTATAAAATGGTCCCGAAAGCTCCACCTGTTGTCCAAGACAAGTCCGAGGTATTTCAAGCTCCTCTTCACCTCGATCGTCACACCACCGACGACGATGTGGGCCTCTGGTGGAGCGGCCCTCCTCGGAGCGTTGAAATAGATTGCCTCAGACTTGTCTAGTGCACCCTCCAGCCCCAGCCGCCGAATCCGCCCGACGACGTGGGCCACGCCAGCTGTCGCGAGCACTGCTGCCTCGCGATAGGTTCTCTGCTGCGCTAAGACCAGCGTGTCATCAGCGTAGCAGAGAACCTTTACCCCCGGCAGGGTGCTACCCCGAAGCACCCAGTCGTAACCGATGTTCCAGAGGATCGGACCCAGCACCGATCCCTGTGGAACACCGCACGACACCTCCCAAACTCCCCAGCCGGAGCTTCCAGGAAAGGTCACAGACCTCTCGGAGAGGTAAGCCCCGATGATGCGGCGCAGGTACGGAGGCACCCGATGGTAGATGAGTGCCTCATTGATGCAGTGCCAGGGCATGGAGTTAAAAGCGTTGGCGATGTCTAAAGACACCGCCAAGACTCCTTCGCCACGAGCAACTGCGTCCTGCGCGTGGGACTTCACCTGCAGTATGGCATCCACCGTGGAGCGTCCACTTCGGAAGCCATACTGGCTGTCCGAGAGGTTTGGACCTGTCCTCTCGAGGTGCTGCTGTAGCCTCCTCGCTACCACCCTCTCGAAGAGCTTGGCGATCTCGCTCAACAGCACTATCGGCCTATAAGCCGAGGCTGACTCCGCCGGGCGCCCCTCCTTCTTGATGAGGACTAGTCTGCCTGTCTTCCACCACTGTGGAATTATGGCTTGAGCCAGACAGGCAGTAAATAGCCCTCGAATGCTTGGCCCCAGGATAGACTGGGCCAAAGCAACTACGCGCCCGGGAATGCCGTCGAGCCCTGGGGCGGTGGTTTTGCCCCGAGATCGCCTCACAGCTTCCTCCAGCTCTTCCTCCAGCACCTCTGGTACGACGCTCTCGTCCTCCTCCTCTTGCGCTGCAGGGCGGGCCATTGATGGAGGTGTAAAATTGGCCCGCTGCGGGAACAGAGACGACAGCACCCCTCGGAGAGTATCCGGTGGGAGTGTCTGCGTCAAAGGCGGGGCCCAAGTTCGGAGCTTGCCGCGCACCAACCGGTACGGCGTTCCGAACGGGTCCCGATCTATCCCCGCGAGAGCTTCGTCGTGCGCCTCGCCTTTCGCACGACCGATCTCCTCCTGCAGCGCTTTCTTCGCCTCGACGTAGGCGCAGTACAGCCGGTCCTCCTCCTCCTGCTGCCGGCGTGCCCGCCTGCGATAGTGCGTGTAAAGGCGTCTCGCCTCAATGCAGATGTTGCGCAATTGAGCGATCTCCCCCGACCACCAGTACACTTGCCGCCGTTGAGGGCGGCGCCCGGAGCGGGGCATTGACGCGTCGCAGATACGCGTCATTGCCCTCTGCGCCCAGTTTGCGGCGTCTTCTGCAGACGCCAAGCTCTGGTGCAGCCAGGCTTGCACTATCGCAGCTTCCTCCAGAAGTCCCTTGTCGAGGCACCTCAGTTGCCACCGCGGTCCGTCCTCTCGCGAGGTGCGACCTACAGCTGACGGCACCGTCGGATGAGTGGAGATCTCGAATTGGATGTAGAGATGGTCCGAGAGAGTCTCCACATCATCCAACACTCGCCAACCGTGAACACGGCGCGCTAGGGCCGGGCTCGCGAACGTTACGTCCACCACGGACCCGCCCAGCCTTCGCACGCAGGTGTTGGTCGTCCCCCGATTGAGGACAGACAAACCAGAGGCAACTACCCACTCCGAGAGCGTCGTACCACGCTCAGTCGTCGTTGAGGAGCCCCACACGCTTGACTTCGCATTCAGGTCCCCCGCGACCAGCACCTCCGCCGGACGATGTCGGTCTATCATTTCCCCCAAGCGGATTAGGAACTCTTCAAACTCCGCAAGAGTTCGATTGGGGGAAAAGTAGACACCGACGACAACTAGATCGCCGACAAGTGCCGCGACGCATCCCGCACCCCTCTCGACTCGTGAGAAAGGCGGGGAGCCCGCAGCTACCTGGGTGATAATAGCCACCACCCCGGTGTTGTCTGCGATCCAGTTATCACGTGCGGGGACACTGTAGGGCTCCGCAACAACCGCCACCTGAATAGACCACTGCGCCAGGCTTTGGACCAATAAGTCCTGGGCCCTGGCGCAGCGGCTTATGTTCGGCTGCAACACATGGAGAGCCATTATTGGGCTTCCATGTGTTGCACCTCCTCTTGCCTGGCTGGGGCATTGGGTTCGGGCACCGCTGGCCCCCTCCCTCCCTTCCTGCCGTCCCTCCTCTTTCTCAAGGTGCCGGCCCTGGCGCATGCAGCGCTTCCCACCTTATGGTCTGCGGGCTGTCCTGCCGCCTCGCAGACCGGGCAGTGAGGTGCCGCCGAGCACTGGTGTTGCTTGTGCCCGGCCTGGCCGCACCTGAAACACTGCTGGCTCCTATCTTGCGCACTGCTGCATTTCGCTGCCACGTGCCCAACATCGTGGCAACGGAAACAGCGCCGGACTCGCTGTTGCAGCAGTTGCACCCGCGCCGACACAAAGCCCACAAGGAGCCGCTCCCCGCTAACTTTTTTAGCCGCCATAATTGGACAGCGGACCCATGCTGCGCCTAGGCCTTTGCGATCTTGCTGGATCTCTTCCACCTTCATAGATCCGACATCGCAGCCACCAACTCGGCTCACTGCTTATGCCACCTCCACCGAAATTGCAGAGTCGTCCAAACCACTTATACGCAACTCTGCACACTTCATCGGTCTCGCGATCAACACATCACTTGGGTCCAACACCCCACGCAGCTGTTGGGCTAGGGCATCCGCCTTCTCGCAGCTATTGGTGCCAGGTAACTCCAGAACCCTGGCACCAGTAGATGCTACCCTAAGTCGCACGTCCTGAATACCCAGATCATCCAGTTTCACCGCCTGCTTTATCTGGGTAAGGACGTCGCGATACGACATCTCCTTCTGTGCTGCGGCTGGCTGTAACGTCAATGTTACTACCGCCGACCGAGGAGGGCGCAGCTTTTGCTTCCTAACAGACTTAGGCTTCACTTTCTGTTCGTGCTTTGCCTGGGCTGCTACCGTCTTTTGCTTCCCTTTACGCACCACTACATTCCAGCCCTCATTGACATCGGCCGGTGCAGGAGGCAGTGGACGAGGCTCTGCTGGTGCGGGTTGCGAGACTTTCTCCTTTACCTTGGACTTCTTCCCTTTCTTTGGCCCCTTTTCTTTAGGTGCTGGATTGGCAGGAGCTACCAAAGTTGTTACGCTTGGCACTGACACAGCTTTCGAGGTAGCCACTATTCTCTTCTTATCTGCGGCCAATGGAGGGCGCATTGGCTTTTCTGGAAGGAGTCTATCCTCCAGTGCTGCCAACCGCGTGTTTAATAAGGTGCCCACTTGCACCATTACTGTGCGCGCAACTTCCTCGTTAGTTTTATTAGGAACCTGTTCAACAACTCTGGAGCGCTCGAGGTCGGCCCTCAAAAGACACATTTCCTTTCGCAGCTCGGTCAACTCCTGGCTTAAGCGTGCGTTCGTCGCTCGCAGCTGCATCACTTCGTCATTGGCCGTTTTATTGGCCAATATATCCACCGCCATGTGAATAGTCCCGGCGGCTTCCTTAAGGGCTTTGGTGAAAGTACCCTTAAGATTACCCGATCTGCAAGCAACTTTGTTAATAGTGGCCAGGCTGTTTGAAACCTGATGTTGGAGGTCTTGCACCAGGGGGCCATTCACTTTTTGGTTGTTTATCTCCTTAAATATGTCCGAGAGCCGAGTTTCTAGTTGCATAGACTGTGCTACTTCCACTTCCGCCCGTCGACGTAACCCCTCCCGTTTGGCCTCAATCGAGACTTGTTTGGCCGCAGTCTGATCTGCGTCTTTGTCACCCTTATTTTTGCGTTTAACCGATATTATTTTCACCTTCGGTCTCTCGCACTCCTCATCGGCTTCTGAAGAGCCGGAAATACTTTTTTTACTTCGTGGACGCTTTCGATCCTTCCGGAATTGCGATGTGGTCTCCGAGTGCTGAGAAACCAGAGACATGACCACTCCGGTGTACAGCCGACGGCTCGAGGGGCTCGGCCCATCCACATTGGGCAAGAGGCGCGCCAAGGCCGCCGCCGTCTTCAACAGTTTCGGGGCCAAAGATGAAAAGTGGCCCCGGAAACTCCACCGACCGTCCAGAACAAGTCCGAGGTACTTCATGCTCCTTTTAACGTCTATCGTGACGCCACCGACGACGATATGGGCATCTTGTGGTGGGCCCTTTCGAGGAGCATGGAAGTATAATGCCTCGGACTTGTTCAAGGCAACCTCCAAGCCAAGCCGCCTGATGCGGCCTACAACATCGGCCACCCCTGCCGTCGCTAGCACAGCTGCCTCGCGATAGGTCCTTTGCTGCGCCAAGACCAGCGTGTCATCGGCGTAACAGAGGACCTTTATCCCCCTCAAGTTGCTGCCCCGCAACACCCAGTCGTACCCGATGTTCCAGAGGATGGGTCCCAGCACCGATCCTTGTGGAACACCGGACGACACTCCGTACTCCTCCCATCCTCCACCAGGAGCGGGAAAGATCACGGACCTCCCGGACAGGTAAGCCCCGATGACACGGCACAGGTATGGAGGCCCACGGTGGTATAAAAGTGCCTCCTTAATGCAGGGCCAGGGTAGGGAGTTAAAAGCGTTGGCGATGTCTAAAGACACCGCCAAAATCCCGTCACCCCGGGCAACCGCATCCTGCGCATGGGACTTCACCTCGAGTATGGCATCCACCGTCGAACGCCCACTGCGGAAGCCATACTGCAGGTCCGAGAGGTCCGGACCTGTCCCCTCCAAATGGCGTTGTAGCCTCCTCGCTACAACTCGCTCGAAAAGCTTGGCGATCTCGCTCAAGAGCACGATAGGCCTATAGGCGGAGGCTGAATCCGCCGGACGACCCTCCTTCTTAATGAGGACTAACCTGCCTGTCTTCCACCGCTGTGGAATTATGGCTTGAGCCAGACAGGCAGTGAATAGCCCTCGCACTCTGGGACCCATGGTGTTCAGGGCCAGAGTTAACGCCCGGCCGGGGATGCCATCCAGGACAGGGGCGGTGATCTTGTGCCGAGATCGGCGAACAGCTTCCTCGAGCTCCTCCTCCCCCACCGGTGGTGTGACCCCGTCCTCCTCCTCTCGCGCTGCAGGGCGGGCCATAGAAGGTGGTGAAAAGTTGGCCCGCTGCGGGAATAGCGACGACAGCACCCCTCGGAGAATATCCGGTCGGAGCGTCTGCGTCAGTGGTGGAGCCCAAGCCCGTAGCTTACCGATCACCATCCGGTAAGGCGTCCCATACGGGTCTTGGTCTATCCCCGCAATCATTCGATCGTGCGACTCGCCCTTCGCACGACCGATTTCCTCCTGCAGCCGCGTCCTCGCCTCGACATAGACCTGGTACAGTCGGTCTTCCACCTCCTGCACCTTCTGTACCCGTCTTCGATAGTGGCTGTACTGGCGTCTCGCACCAACGCAGGTGTTACGCAGTTGGGCGATCTCCCACGACCACCAGTACACTTGTCGCCGCTGAGGGGGGCGCCTGGAACAGGGCATTGACGTGTCACAGATACGCGTCATCGCCCCCTGCGCCCAGGTGGCGGCGTCTTCTGCAGACGCCAAGCTCTGGGGCAGCCAGGATTCCACTATCGCTGCTTCCTCCAGCAGTTGTTTGTCGAGACGACCCAATTGCCACCGCGGTCCGTACTCTCGCGAGGTTGGACTGGGAGCTGGCGGCGCCGCCGGATGTGTGGAGATCTCGTATTGGATGTAGAGGTGGTCCGAGAGAGTCTCCACATCATCCAGCACTCGCCAACCCCGAACACGACGCGCTAGGGCCGGGCTCGCAAACGTTACGTCCACGACGGACCCGCCCAGCCTTCGCACACACGTGTTCGTCGTCCCCCGATTGAGGACAGACAAGCCGGTGGCAATAACCCACTCCGACAGTGTCACACCACGCGCATCCGTCGTTGCGGAGCCCCATACGCTGGATTTGGCGTTGAGATCGCCGGCAACTAACACCTCCGCCGGGCGATGCCGTTCTACCATTTCCCCCAATCGAATGAGAAACTCTTCGAACTCTGCGAGGATTCGATTAGGGGAAAAGTAAACACCAACGACAACTAGGTCGCCGACAAGTGCCGCGACGCATCCCGCACCCCTCTCGACTCGTGAGAAAGGCGGAGAGCCCGCAGCTACCTGTGTTATAATAGTCACCACCCCGGTGTTGTCCGCGACCCAGTTATCCCGCGCAGGCACGCTGTATGGCTCCGCAACAACCGCCACCTGAATCGACCGCTGCGCCAGGCTTTGGACCAATAAGTCTTGGGCTCTGGCACAGTGGTTGATGTTCGCCTGCAACACATGGAGAGCCATTATTTGGTTTCCATGTGTTGCACCTCCTCACGTCCAGCTGGTACCTTAGAGCTGGCCGATATTGTTGTCGGCACTCTTCTACCTCTCTTTTTAATGACGGCACTAACTTTCGCGCAGACAGCACTGCCCGCTTTGTGGTTAGAGGGCTTCTGCACCGCCTCGCACACCGGACAATGTGGTGCAGCCGAGCATGTCCGCTGTTGATGGCCTGGTTGTCCACACTGAAAGCATTGATTGCTCCGGTCGACTTGACTACAGCACATCGCTGCCACGTGACCCACTCCATGGCATCGGAAACAGCGTTGAATTCGGGATGGCAATAGCCTTACCCTAGCTGAAACGAACCCCACAAGGAGTCTCGTCCCGCTCAATTTCTGCGCAGCTCCGATGGGGCAGCGTACCCAGACTGACCCAAGACCTGCCCAGTCTTGTTGGATCTCTCCGACTTTTATGTTGGCTGCACTACAGCCACCGACCCGACTGATTGCAGCAACGACGTCCTCGGCAGTAGCAGAGTCGTCGAGGCCACACACCCTCAGCTCCGCGCACTTCACTGGCCTCGACACCTGCACTTCTTCGGGGTTAAGGACACCCCGCAGCCTTTCGGCCAACGCATCCGCCTTTTCGCTCGTATTGGTTCCAGGTAACTCTAACATTCTGGCCCCAGTACTAGCGACGCGAAATCTTAAATCATTTATACCCAGGTCTCCCAATTTTATATTTTGCTTGACCTGGGTAAGGACATCGCTGTACGTCAACTTATCGGCGACGGCTGGCTGCAGCTTGATGGTCACTACCTGCGACCGAGGACTACGCAACTTTGGCTTCTTTTGCGCTTTAACCTTCGCGGTCTGCGATGCTAGTTGCACCTTTGGAGCAGACGTCTTCTTTGCTCCTTTTCGGACCACGACGGTCCAACCCTCGGACATGTTAGTTGGGGCTGGAGGCAGAGGCCGAGGCTCCACGGGTGCGGTCGGTTTTGAAGCACTTTTCGTCGGAGATTTCTTCCCCTTGGCTTTCTGCGCCTTTGGTGCTGGATTAGCCTGCGCCATCAAGGTAGTCGCAACAGGCTCCACTTCCGCTTGTTTGGGGCTAGACTTACGCTTGTCCGTTGCTAGCGGAGGTCGCATACTTTTCTCTGGCGGCAGACGTTCCTTAAATGCTTCTAGCCTCGTAGAGACCATAGCACCCACTTCCACCATAACAGTGCGTACTATGTCGTCTACGGCAACAGACTCTACCGGCACGCGTTGCGACTCCGATGCTTTAGACCGATCCAAATCCACTCTTAAAAGGGCAAACTCTCTCCGCAATTCTGCCAACTCCGTCTGCAGTCGCTTGTTAGTTGCCCTGAGGAGTTGGACTTCCTCTGATGCCGTCCTCTTTGCCAAGATGTTAACGGCTTTAGAGATAGCACCGGCAGCCTGTTTAAGGGCCTTCGTGAATGTGCCCTTTAGATTACCAGAGTTGGTAGCGACTCTGTGGATGATAGCCACGCTATCTGATACTTGGCTGTGCAAGTCAGAAACTAAAGGATCAGCAGCACATGGTACAAAGGACACATCCGAGAGCCTAGAACTCGCCCTACTCTCTATCACCGCAGTTATACCAGCAACTTCCTCCTCCGCCCTAAGCCGCCGCTCTTCACGTTTGGCTTCATGAAGCGCCCTCTTCGAATTAGCCATCTCCCTATCGCCAAGAATACTCTTGGTCGATGCTACCTTCGCCTTTGGTTTCTCCGCCTCCTCATCCGCGTCCGAAGACCCAGATTGGCTCTCTCTATTTCGGCGTCTCTTCCTATCCTTCCGAAACTGAGATGCATTATCGACTTTGGTGTTGGACTGAACAGACATAATGCTATCCGCGTCCGATTCAGAAGCCGCCCAGAAACGACCTCGCGATGACAACGACAACGATCTAGACCGCCCACTGATGAGAGAGCTTCACACTGCTAGATCCAGTCGCTCAACCACAACTCGCGCATCCTTCATAACACCCTTCACCGGCATAGGTCCTTGTTCCCCCCCCCTATTGCAAGTAAATGCTCCCCCAGCCTCTTCAGGCTCCCCACCCCCAACCCCACCCAACCCAACCCAACCTTTTTTTTTTTTTTTTTTTTTTTTTTTTTTTTTTTTTTTTTTTATCGTGAGGAAACCCTTTTACGGGTACGCCACCCGAGTGGGGACTCGAGGGGGTTATGTGGGACTAATGGACCGGCAGATATAGGCCGTCCACACTACCCACTAAAACCTCACGGTGCTCCTCCTCGACCGTCACAGGCCGGGGCTATGGGTGCCATGGATTCGTCCATAGCCTCGGCGACGGGAGCCTGCTAGGCACGTCTCGGAGTCGGGGGTGGTGGGCCACCCTCGACGGCCTGCTCTGAGTAGCGCGCGGGAGCAACCTGCGCGCGCCTACTCGGGCCAGGTTAGTAGGCGATCAGCTTCCCCAAGCTGACCGCCCTCTGGCTCATTAGGGCGGAAGGCGGCGATCGTGTGCCGCCCTCCGGCGACCCGGTCTTTTGCGGCGGACGGCGAGTTCGGAAGAAGCCTCCCTCGCCCGCTCCGCCGCCTCCTTCTCGAGCACCACTGCCTCGCAGAAGGAAGAGACCGCGTCCCACGACGTCTCGCTGCCGGCCATGGCCTTGACTACGGCCGGCAGGGAAAGGTCGTCCCCTATGACGCCGCGCAATGCGCGACGTTGAGACGCCCAGGCTGGGCACACCTCCAGCGTGTGCTGGGCCGTCTCTTCGAGGCAGTCGCAGTGGTGGCATTGGGTGTCGGGCTCCCTCCCAGCGACCCGACACAGATATCTCCCAAAGCAACCGTGTCCTGAGAGTACCTGTGTGGTGCGGAAGGTTAGGACGCCATGACGCCTCGCTAACCACTGGCGGAAAACTGGACGAACTGCCTCGATCGTCCTCCGGCCGGCGGTTGGTGTTGCCAGCCGGGACTCCCACTCTTGCAATGCGGCATCCCGCGCCTCCTCCTGTGGTGCTGACCTTGCCGAAGCCCCGGACGCAAGACCTCGACGCCGGCAATAGACCGACGCCAGAGCAATCGCATCCAAGTCCCACGGCAGGACTCCCGCCAGCACACACGCCACCTCACCGGAGATGGTCCTGTACCCCCGTACCACCCTGATGGCCATCACCCTCTGCGCCCGCCGCAGCAGGGCGACGTTCTGCCGGTTCAGGGCGTCCGCCCATACGGGAGCACCGTACAGCGCCATCGATCGGACCACTCCGGTGTACAGCCGACGGCTCGAGGCGCTCGGCCCACTGACGTTGGGCAAAAGGCGCGCCAAGGCCCCCGCTGTCTTCAACAGCCTCGGGACCAGTCGTATAAAATGGTCCCGAAAGCTCCACCTGTTGTCCAAGACAAGTCCGAGGTATTTCAAGCTCCTCTTCACCTCAATCCTAACACCGCCGACGACGATGTGGGCCTCTGGTGGAGCGGCCCTCCTCGGAGCGTTGAAATAGATTGCCTCAGACTTGTCTAGTGCAACCTCCAAACCCAGCCGCCGAATCCGCCCGACGACGTGAGCCACGCCAGCTGTCGCGAGCACTGCTGCCTCGCGATAGGTTCTCTGCTGCGCTAAGACCAGCGTGTCATCAGCGTAGCAGAGGACCTTTACCCCCGGCAGGGTGCTACCCCGAAGCACCCAGTCGTAACCGATGTTCCAGAGGATCGGACCCAGCACCGATCCCTGTGGAACACCGCACGACACCTCCCAAACTCCCCAGCCGGAGCTTCCAGGAAAGGTCACAGACCTCTCGGAGAGGTAAGCCCCGATGATGCGGCGCAGGTACGGAGGCACCCGATGGTAGATGAGTGCCTCATTGATGCAGTGCCAGGGCATGGAGTTAAAAGCGTTGGCGATGTCTAAAGACACCGCCAAGACTCCTTCCCCCCGAGCCACTGCGTCCTGCGCGTGGGACTTCACCTGCAGTATGGCATCCACCGTGGAGCGTCCACTTCGGAAGCCATACTGGATGTCCGAGAGGTTTGGACCTGTCCTCTCGAGGTGCTGCTGTAGCCTCCTCGCTACCACCCTCTCGAAGAGCTTGGCGATCTCGCTCAACAGCACAATCGGCCTATAAGCCGAGGCTGAGTTCGCCGGGCGCCCCTCCTTCTTGATGAGGACTAGTCTGCCTGTCTTCCACCACTGTGGAATTATGTCTTGAGCCAGACAGGCAGTAAATAGCCCTCGAATGCTTGGCCCTAAAATAGCATGGGCCAAAGCAACTACACGCCCGGGAATGCCGTCGAGCCCTGGGGTGGTGGTTTTGCCCCGAGATCGCCTCACAGCCCCCTCCAGCTCTTCCTCCAGCACTTCTTGTACGACGCTCTCGTCCTGCTCCTCTTGCGCTGCAGGGCGGGCCATTGATGGAAGTGTAAAGTTGGCCCGCTGCGGGAACAGAGACGACAGCACCCCTCGGAGAGTATCCGGCGGGAGTGTCTGCGTCAAAGGCGGGGCCCAAGTCCGGAGCTTGCCGCGCACCATCCGGTACGGCGTTCCGAAGGGGTCCCGATCTATCCCCGCGAGAGCTTCGTCGTGCGCCTCGCCTTTCGCACGACCGATCTCCTCCTGCAGCGCTTTCTTCGCCTCGAGTGAGGCGCAGTACAGCCGGTCCTCCTCCTCCTGCTGCCGGCGTGCCCGCCTGCGATATTGCGTGTAAAGGCGTCTCTCCTTAATTCAGATGTTGCGCAATTGAGCGATCTCTCCCGACCAGCTGTACACTTGCCGCCGTTGAGGGCAGCGCCCGGAGCGGGGCATTGACGCGTCACAGATACGCGTCATTGCCCTCTGCGCCCAGTTTGCGGCGTCTTCTGCAGACGCCAAGCTCTGGGGCAGCCAGGCTTGCACTATCGCAGCTTCCTCCAGAAGTCCCTTGTCGAGGCACCTCAGTTGCCACCGCGGTCCGTCCTCTCGCGAGGTGCGACCTACAGCTGACGGCACCGTCGGATGAGTGGAGATCTCGTATTGGATGTAGAGGGGGACGGAGAGAGTCTCCACATCATACAACACGCGCCACCCGTGAACACGGCGCGCGAGGGCCGGGCTCGCAAACGTTACGTCCACCACGGACCCGCCCAGCCTTCGCACGCAGGTGTTGGTCGTCCCCCGATTGAGGACAGACAAACCAGAGGCAACTACCCACTCCAAGAGCGTCGTACCATGCTCAGTCGTCGCTGCAGAGCACACACGCTCGATTTCGCGTTAAGGTCCCCCGCGACCACCACCTCCGCCGGACGATGTCGGTCTATCATTTCCACCAAGCCGATTAGGAACTCTTCGAACTCCGCAAGAGTTCGATTGGGGGAAAAGTAGACGCCGACGACAACTAGATCGCCGACAAGTGCCGCGACGCATCCCGCACCCCTCTCGACACGTGAGAAAGGCGGGGAGCCCGCAGCTACCTGGGTGATAATAGCCACCACCCCGGTGTTGTCTGCGACCCAGTTATCACGTGCGGGGACACTGTAGGGCTCCGCAACAACCGCCACCTGAATAGACCACCGCGCCAGGCTTTGGACCAATAAGTCCTGGGCCCTGGCGCAGTGGTTTATATTCGCCTGCAACACACGGAGACCCATTATTTAGTGTCCATGTGTTGCACCTCCTCTTGCCTATCTTGGGCATTCGATCCAGCTGGTGTTATGGGCTTTGCTCGTTTTCTCTTCCCTCCCTTTTGCCTGGCAGCTTTCACGCATGCAGCACTGCCCGCTGTGTGATTAGCAGGCTTCTGATCCGCTTCACATACGGGGCAATGTGGTTCCGTAGAACAACTACGCTGCTGATGTCCGAGTTGGCCACAACGGAAGCACTGGTTGCTCCGGTCAACACCATTACGGCATACCGCTGCAACGTGGCCAACTTCGTGGCAGCGGAAACAACGCTGTATGCGGGGCTGCAGCAACCGCACTTTTGCTGAGACAAATCCAACAAGGAGACGCGTTCCGCTTACCTTCTTTGCAGCACTCACGGGACAACGGACCCACACTACTCCCAAGCCAGACTTATCCTGGCGGACTTCACCCACCTTTGTATCACCAAGGGCACAGCCACCGACTCGGCTTATTGCGGCAGCAACGTCGACCGAAGTAGTAGAGTCATCGAGGCCACTTATCCTCAGCTCTGCGCACTTCATTGGCCTCGAAACTTGGACTTCTTCTGGGTTTAGCACTACACGCAACTTCTCAGCCAACGCGTTTGCTTTTTCGCTGCTATTGACACCAGGCAGTTCCAAGATCCTAGCACCAGTCTGAGCAACGCGGAACCGAAGGTCATCGATACCCAGGTCTTCAAGTTTGACTTGCTCTCTGACCCGGGTTAAGATGTCACAGTAAGTGACCTTCTCAGCGGCGGCTGGCTGCACCTTGATCGCCACTACCGCGGATTTAGGAATCCGCAGTTTTGGCTCTCTCGACGATTTTAGAGTCGCCTTTGGCACGGTCCTCTTCTCCTTTTCGGCTGCCTTCTTCTTTGTGCCCCTGCGAACAACCACACTCCAACCCTCAGTCAATTGAGCCGGAGCTGGTGGTAAGGGACGCGTCTCGGATACAGTAACGACTTGAGTTGAAGCCGCCTTCTTCTTACCTGCCTTTTTGGTTTTCCTACCCGCTAGCTCTTTCGGTGCAGGATTCGCCGGCGCCATTAAAGTAGACACAGTAGGCTCGGCTTCAGCCTGTTTCTGAGCGGCCTCCCGGCGCCTATCTGCAGCCAGCGGTGGGCGCAGCGTCTTCTCTGGTGGGAGACGATCTCTCAAAGCCTCGAGCCTGGTGTTTACCATTGTGCCTACTTGCACCATCACGGTGCGCACAAGGTCATCCACGTTGATATCTTTCGGCTGCGCTGCCATTCTCGATCGCTCTAGCTCAGCTCGTAAAAGACCCATTTCCCTTCGGAGCTCAGTTAACTCTCCTTGCAATCGAGCGTTAGCCTCGCGCAGATGCCTTACCTCCTCAGATGCCGTTCTTTGGGCCATCGTATCCATCGCCGTATTGATGGCGCCAGCCGCCTCCTTAAGGGCTTTTGTAAAAGTGCCCTTAAGGTTCCCCGATTTACTTGCAACCCTGTTAATTATTGCCAAGTTGTCAGAGACTTGACTCCGTAGATCAGATACCAAAGGCGCGGCCGATGGCTTTTCCAGCATCCCTGCAGACACTTTTAATTTTCCCACTTCACTTTTCGCTTGATTAGTCACCTGACCTACAGCAACCTTCGCCTTGGGTTTACGTATGGCACCACCACCACCATCATCGGAAGAGCCAGAATTCCCAGGTGATTTTCGGGGTCTCTTCCTATCTTTCCTGTACAGTGCCCTAGTTCTCTCTGACTGCGAGTCAGCGGACACCATACTATCTGTCCCAGTTTCACCTCCTGACGCATCCCAAAACCTACCACGGGAAGATGCGGACAGGGAACGACTCCTGCAACCATCACTTTTACTTGATAGGCAATCTAATGACAGTCTGGTCAGTACAACTTTCGGTGTCCTTCAACACCCCTCCACTTGATTGCGGCATTGCTACCACATTATCACCCAATACGGGCAAAACAACTCCACCCTTATCGGGCTCGACATCACAAACTTCGCCCGAAGGCACAACGTCGACCACATCGCCCTTCTCGGGCTCCCCACCAACTCCGCCTTTCTCAGGCTCCTCACAGACTCCGCCCTTCTCGGGCCTCTCTCCCGCAACACATCGGTGAATGTGGCCCCCCGCAGATTCGTGGGGCTTGCGTGCCGTAGCACGGAGGGATTCTCCAGACTGGCTGGGACCCTCCTGCGGTATGAATAAATTTTTGTTTGCCGACATGTTGTTGTTTTGCTGATCCACAGCTTTGGCTTTTCTGTCGGGGTGTGCTCCCCTAGGCCGTGTCCATAACGATGGACTAAAGGCACGCCCATGCCTCGCTGGTTTTGGTCCGCGCCGGGAATAACTCCCGGTCCACTCGCCCGCAAGAACGAGTGGTTTCCCCTATCCGCCACCTGGGGACGCGCCAGTAGGAGGACCAGCAACTCCCTGGGAACCTAACCTAAACCTTTTTTTTTTTTTTTTTTTTTTTTTTTTTTTTTTTTTTTTTTTTTTTTTTTTTTTTTTTTTTTTTATTGTGAGGAAACCCTTTTACGGGTACGCCACCCGAGTGGGGACTCGAGTGGGTTATGTGGGACTAATGGACCGGCAGATATAGGCCGTCCACACTACCCACTAAAACCTCACGGTGCTCCTCCTCGACCGTCACAGGCCGGGGCTATGGGTGCCATGGATTCGTCCATAGCCTCGGCGACGGGAGCCTGCTAGGCACGTCTCGGAGTCGGGGGTGGTGGGCCACCCTCGACGGCCTGCTCTGAGTAGCGCGCGGGAGCAACCTGCGCGCGCCTACTCGGGCCAGGTTGGTAGGCGATCAGCTTCCCCAAGCTGACCGCCCTCTGGCCGATTAGGGCGGAAGGCGGCGATCGTGTGCCGCCCTCCGGCGACCCGGTCTTTTGCGGCGGACGGCGAGTTCGGAAGAATCCTCCCTCGCCCGCTCCGCCGCCTCCTTCTCGAGCACCACTGCCTCGCAGAAGGAAGAGACCGCGTCCCACGACGTCTCGCTGCCGGCCATGGCCTTGACTACGGCCGGCAGGGAAAGGTCGTCCCCTATGACGCCGCGCAATGCGCGACGTTGAGACGCCCAAGCTGGGCACACCTCCAGCGTGTGCTGGGCCGTCTCTTCGAGGCAGTCGCAGTGGTGGCAGCGGGTGTCGGGCTCCCTCCCAGCGACCCGACACAGATATCTCCCAAAGCAACCGTGCCCTGAGAGTACCTGTGTGGTGCGGAAGGTTAGGACGCCATGACGCCTCGCTAACCACTGGCGGAAAACTGGACGAACTGCCTCGATCGTCCTTCGGCCGGCGGTTGGTAATGCCAGCCGGGACTCCCACTCTTCCATTGCGGCATCCCGCGCCTCCTCTTGTGGTGCTGACCTTGCCGCGGCCCCGGACACAAGGCCCCGACGCCGGCAATAGACCGACGCCAGAGCAGTCGCGTCCAGGTCCCACGGCAGGACTCCTGCCAGCACACACGCCACCTCACCGGAGATGGTCCTGTACCCCCGTATCACCCTGATGGCCATCACCCTCTGCGCCCGTCGCAGCAGGGCGACGTTTTGCCGGTTCAGGGCGTCCGCCCATACGGGAGCACCGTACAGCGCCATCGATCGGACCACTCCGGTGTACAGCCGACGGCTCGAGGCGCGCGGCCCACTTACGTTGGGCAAAAGGCGCGCCAAGGCCCCCGCTGTCTTCAACAGCCTCGGGACCAGTCGTATAAAATGGTCCCGAAAGCTCCACCTGTTGTCCAAGACAAGTCCGAGGTATTTCAAGCTCCTCTTCACCTCGATCGTCACACCGCCTACGACAATGTGGGCCTCTGGTGGAGCGGCCCTCCTCGGAGAACCTAACCTAACCTAACCTAACCTAACCTAACCTAACCTAACCTAACCAACTCAACAATTTCAACACACACCGACACCCACTATATCAGCTCCGCAAACATCAACACTATCCGAATCTACACCAAATCCCTCTGCAGTAACATCACAAGGAGTCTGGAGATCGATAGGGCAGAAGGTCCGAGCCGTGTCCAAGAACCTACCATCGTTACTCAGAAGAGGGCCCCAACCAACTCCACCAATACAACCCACCAAAAGTAACCTTACACAAATCATAGACGACAGAGCCGCCCACGGGGCGGCAGGACTGAAAATAAGGAACATAGCCCTCTTTATGAGTGACATAGAGGAACGGCTCGGAATTTGCTTTTGCCGCAGTGAGGAACCGGGACAGGTCGAAATATCACCGGGTCTCGCACTTCTACTCAAAGGAAATACTAATTCAACGAGAATCAAGAGCAATAAAATCAGTGCTCTAACTGTGTGCACAGGAGACGACCCCCCCTACCGACTACTGCGAATGCGAGACAAAGCGATAGCAGTTTTTGAATGGGAGGGAAAGTCACCATTCGCACAAGTGAACTCGTTGTTCCTGAGAGTGGGAGAAGAGACAAGTGGAGGTACCCCAAGGATAATCAGCGTGGATGTGACGAAGCTAGGTCCAGATAAAGGGAGGAGTAGCAGACTATCACGGCTACCTCAAGGCCTCTCTTCGGCACGATATCATTGTCTACGAAGATAGAGGGGAGAATCTGAGCTTCTTGAAAGCCAGAAACCACCCAAATCCCCCCCCCCGAAGGGACCAACACCACCATACCCCGGTTAAGCGTTCCGAGGCACTTCAGCAAAAGCTAGCAGACCAAAAAAGCAGCCCCAGTCTTCCTGAAATCAACAACACCCAAGAACACTCAAGCGATGGCATTAGCGACGACCGTCCTAAGAGCGCTCACTCCCAAAAACTAGCATACCTCGTCTCAAATGAGTCCATCCTCATCGGGCGAAACAGAAAGGCAGGAGAAGGCGGTCAAAACCTTCTTTGGGACCGGGAACCACAAGCCCAGGAAAAGAAACCGCGGAGGGCCTAACAAGACCCGGAGGAGCAAAAATACTGACACCCGAACTCATACCAGCCAACAACCCACGAGAACACGCCACAAACGCTTACATCGAGTTCCTGGCCATCACCAAGGCGACCAGAGGTAACCTGGCCAGGTGCAAGAAGATCATGCAGACCTACCGAGGGGCATAAAAAGCTACTGGAGTGGAACTAGATGAAGGCGATGCTGCTATTTACGACAACGACCGCTCCCAAATTAGACAAGGGAGAATGTCGGGAGAGTACATGGCAGCATATAATAACACCACAGGCTTTGTGGACTGATCGAAACTGAGTGAGCGAGGAGACCAGCCACCAAAATTTAAAACACCGGAGAGTGACCCTATAGTGTAGTGGCAAAGTGCACGGAGAGTGATGCTGGACGACCGATACTGGAGATGGCACAAACCATCTCGGTCAGTCAGTAGACCGCGCAGCTCTCGATAACTGGGTCACTACCAAGCTCGAATGGATAAATGGGGTTCCGGGTTGCGGAAAGACAACCCACATAGTCAGTGCCTTCATGAGGAAAGGAGAAGTAGTGGCAACCACCACAGTCGAGGCCGCCAAAAGATCTAAGACGAGAGCTAACGCACGCTTCGGAGAAGCTGCGGGGAGCAAGGTGCGAACAATGGCTTCATCTTAGTCAATGGTTTCCGAAAGGGCAGCAAAATAAGCCGATTAACGGTGGGATAAGCTCTTATGAACCATGTTCGGAGCTATCGTAATGGCGGCCAGACTATCAGGAGCAGAACAGGTCACCCTCATTGGCGACGAAAATCAGCTGCCTTACATCGACAGGAATAACCTGTTCGAGCTAAGGTACTGCCGACCAAGCCTGACACTAACATCACAAGTGGAACTGTCGTGCACACACCGAAACCCCATGGACGTCGCTTATGCCGTCGCAACAGTGTACAAAAATATATACTCCTCAAATCCCATCGTCCACTCCCTCAACTAGAAAGGTACACCGGCGCGCAAATACCAAAGTGTGGTGAAGGAACCCTATACCTGGTCCATACGCATGGAGAGAAGAGACTGCTGATGGACCAAGGATATGGTTCCGGAGTCCAATCGCGCGTCATGACCATCCACGAGGCGCAAGGTCAAACGTACGAACACGTCATCATCGTCAGAGTCAGAGGCGCGAGGATCCGCATACACGAAAGATTCCTCATGCGGTCGTTGCAGTAACTAGACACACTAACACCCTGTGTCTATTACTCCGACGACGGTGTGTGACGCTATCGGCAATTTCATCAGCCGAGCGATGGGGTTTCAGCGAGGACAATAATGGAACACAGCCTCAAAAATGCGTTCGCAGAGCGGGATGAGGCTGTAATACATAAAATAATCAGAAAACTTGATTGAAAAAAAAAAAAAAAAAAAAAAGTCTACTCTGGTACTCATTTTTGAATGCAATATCAAAAAAAAAAAGTTCCAAAGAAACAAAAGTAACATAACTAACACAAAAAAAAAAAAAAAACTATTATCATTGTAATTTTAAAACTGTACTCACATGTAATAAATCTAAGAAATTATGTTGGGCCTACAAGCCCAGTTAAGACTACTTATGTGGGCCTACAAGCCCAGTTAGTACTTGTAAGTTAACACTAAATATACTACTAACACGCACCATATAATACCCGTAAAATACCAAGTAAATACTGAAACAAAAAAAAAAAAAAAAAAAACAAAAAAAATTACATAAAAGAAAGTCAGTTGGTTTCTCACCTTAGTATGTAAGTTAAATGTCTCGATTAAGTTAAGTAGCCTATGTATAAACATAAATAAACTAACTAAAAAAAGGCACGGGCACTACGAGCCCGTGGATGGTTGTTTTACTAATAAAAAAAAAAAAAAAAAAAAAAACCTAACCTAACCTTTTTTTTTTTTTTTTTTTTTTTTTTCGGGGGGAAACCTTTTTACGGGTACCCGAGTGGGGACTCGAGTGGTTATGTGGGACTAATGGACCGGCAGATATAGGCCGTCCACACTACCCACTAAAACCTCACGGTGCTCCTCCTCGACCGTCACAGGCCGGGGCTATGGGTGCCATGGATTCGTCCATAGCTTCGGCGACGGGAGCCTGCTAGGCACGTCTCGGAGTCGGAGGTGGTGGGCCACCCTCGACGGCCTGCTCTGAGTAGCGCGCGGGAGCAACCTGCGCGCGCCTACTCGGGCCAGGTTAGTAGAGACTAACCTGCCTGTCTTCCACCGCTGTGGAATTATGGCTTGAGCCAGACAGGCAGTGAATAGCCCTCGCACTCTGGCCCCATGGTGTTTAGGGCCAGGTTAGCGCCCGGCCGGGATGCCATCCAGGCCAGGGGCGGTGCTCTTGTGCCGAGATCGGCGAACAGCTTCTTCGAGCTCCTCCTCCTCCACCGGTGGTGTGACACCGTCTTACTCCTCTCGCGCTGCAGGGCGGGCCATAGAAGGTGGTGAAAAGTTGGCCCGCTGCGGGAATAGCGACGACAGCACCCCTTGGAGAATATCCGGTCGGAGCGTCTGCGTCAGTGGTGGAGCCCAAGCCCGTAGCTTACCGATCACCATCCGGTAAGGTGTCCCGTACGGGTCTGGTCTATCCCCGCAATCATTCGATCGTGCGACTCGCCCTTCGCACGACCGATTTCCTCCTGCAGCCGCGTCCTCGCCTCGACATAGACCTGGTACAGTCGGTCTTCCTCCTCCTGCACCTTCTGTACCCGTCTGCGATAGTGGCTGTACTGGCGTCTCGCGCCAACGCAGGTGTTTCGCAGTTGAGCGATCTCCCACGACCACCAGTACACTTGTCGCCGCTGAGGGCGACGCCCGGAACGAGGCATTGACGCGTCACAGATACGCGTCAACGCCCCCTGCGCCTAGGTGGCGGCGTCTACCATTTCCCCCAATCGAATGAGAAACTCTTCGAACTCCGCCAGAGTTCGATTGGGGGAAAAGTAAACACCAAGACAACCAGGTCGCCGAAAGTGCCGCGACGCATCCGCACCTCTCGACTCGTGAGAAAGGCGGGAAGCCCGCAGCTACCTGGGTGATAATAGTCACCACCCCGGTGTTGTCAGCGACCCAGGTTATCCCGCGCATGGCACCGCTGTATGGCTTCCGCAACAACCGCCACCTGTATAGACCGCGCGCCAGGCTTTGGACCAATAAGTCTTGGCTCTGGCACAGTGGTTGATGTTCGCCTGCAGGATCTGAATTGCCATTATTGTTGGTCCATTAACACCTCCGTACCCTTCGCAGGGGTTTCAGGTAGGGCTTGTCCTAACGGTCTTGCCACACCTCTACCTCCTCTTTTTGGTTTGCCCTTTGATTGGGCTGACGACCTTGCACACGCTGCACTTCCTACCATAGCATTGCTGGCCCTCTTGCGCCGCCGGCACATACCGGACAGTGTGGATAGCTGAGCAACGATCTTTTTTATGACCAGGTAACCCGCATCTAAAGCAGAGGCGCTTCTGTCCACATCGCAACTGCAATTTGCTGCCATGTGCCCTACTTCATGACAGCGGACGCATCGCCGCACTCGAGGTTGCAGCAGTTGGACACGTGCAGACACAAAGCCCACCAAAAGCCTTCCACTACAGACTTTTTTCGCTGCCAGGACTGGGCAGCGAACCCACGCGGTACCCATACCGTTCCGGTCCTTTCTTACTTCCCCTACTTTGACGGCTTCAGCCTCGCAGCCTCCTGCTCGGCTCACAGCCACCGCCAACCTCCTCTGACGTCACTGAGTCGTCGAGGCCACTTATACGCATCCTCTGCACACATAGTTGGCCTCGTCACACAGACTAGTGTAGCGTCCAAGACTCCGCGCAATTGCTGCGCCAGAGCGTCCGCCTTTTCGCCGCTACTGGCGCCCGGGAGCTCCAGCACTCTACTGCCGGTTGAAGCTACTCGGAACCTCACGTCATTTATGCCCAAGTCCCCAAGACTTACTTTCTCTTGAGCTGGGTAAGCACTTGAGCATACGTGACGTTATTCTCCGTAGCCGCAGGCTGCAGCTTTCATCACTATCGCAGGCCCGACCGAGGTGGCCGAAGTTTCGGGACTTTCCTAGTTTTCGGCCCCTCCTCTGCTGTTGCTGCTGAGTAACCGCCTTCTTCTTGCTTTTCTTCTTAGCAACGATGCTCCGCCCTCAGACATGTCAGTCGGAGCCGGCGGCAGAGGCCGCGGTGAAGAGGTTTCTACTGCTAACGCAGCTGAGCGCTTACTGCCCTTATTCTTGCCCTTGCCTTGCTTGGACTTCTGTCTTTTTCACGGGGCCAGGGTTTGCAGGGGCCATAAGCGTGGTCACCCCTTTCTCCCTTGACACTGATGCTGGTGCAGCCTCGACCAAGCACCCTGTCGGACGCTAGTGGCGGACGCAATCTCTTCGCCGGTAGGAGTCTCTCCTCGATGGCCTCAAGACGGGTGAACCATGGTGCCGACCTGCATCATGATATTTCGCACTAACTCGTCTGAGCCAACAGATTGAGACTTTCGACACTCGCATCTTTGCGGCGGACTTTCTCGTAGTGGCCTGTCGCAGTGGATCTCCTTTCGTAAAGAACTATTTCCGTGCGCATCTCACGCAGCTCGTTTTGAAGTCGGGCATTGTAATTGCGCAGTTGTTCTACTTCTTCGGTTGCTGTGCGCTGGACTAAAGCATCCCTGCGATCGCGATTGCCCTGGTCGCTTCCTTCAGGGCCTTGGTAAATGTACCTTTCAGGTTACCTGACCTGGTGGCGACTTTCTGGATATGGCCAGGCTGTCAGCAACCTGACCTTTAGGTCAGACGCCAGACTTGTCTCCTCTGGTTCGACTTCCGAAAGCAGGGATATTTGAGAGGCTGGAGTTAGCCCTGCTGCGAACGCCCACTATCTCTTCAGACAGCTCTTCTGTCACCCTCAGCTGTTCCTTCTCTATTCGGGCGCTGTGCGGCCCTTTCGTCTCTGCCAGACCTGCCCGTTGGCCAGATGTTGTTGGATGTCGCTTGCCTTTCTTGCTGGCTGCAACTTTCGACGCTGGTCTGTCAAGCTCACCCTCTCCAGAAGAACCTGACTGGTCACTCGGATTACGAGGCCGTTTCCTCCTATCTTTTAAATACGGCGCCCTTGCATTGATCTTTGTGACCCGACTGACGCAAAACTCTCCGTGTCTGAGTCCACACCCCAGAACTTTGTGCCTGACGAGGGAGACTCTCGCCTCGACCGCAAACCACTGCGCAAAGTCGAAGCCCCCACAACTGAATCACATCTCTCTAGCACTACTGTCGCCTCTTTTAACGCCCCTAGATTTATCTGAGGCATCCTCCTCCAAGTACACCGCCTACTTCAGGCACAACTAACTCTCCGCCTTCTACAGGCACATTCTCTCTACTACGCCCACCTCGGGCACAACCAACTCTCCGCCCTTCCAGGCCCTCCCTCTACTCCGCCCTTCTCGGGCCCTCCCCCGCAACACACCGGTAGTCTTCGCCCCCCGCAGATTCGTGGGGCTTGCGTGCCGAAGCACGGAGGGACTCTCCAACTCGCTGGTACCCTCCTGCGGTAGTATAAATTCCCGATTACCGACATGTTGTTTGGTTGCTGATCCACAGCTTCGGCTTTTCTGTCGGGGTGTGCTCCCCTAGGCCGTGTCCATAACGATGGACTAAAGGCACGCCCATGCCTTGCTGGTTTTGGTCCGCGCCGGGAATAACTCCCGGTCCACTCGCCCGCGAGAGCGAGTGGTTTCCCCTATCCGCCACCCGGGGACGCGCCCAGTAGGAGGACCACAACTCCCTTGGGTTGGGAACCTTTTTTTTTTTTTTTTTTTTGTCGTGAGGAAACCCTTTTACGGGTACGCCACCCGAGTGGGGACTCGAGTGGGGTTATGTGGGACTAATGGACCGGCAGATATAGGCCGTCCACACTACCCACTAAAACCTCACGGTGCTCCTCCTCGACCGTCACAGGCCGGGGCTATGGGTGCCATGGATTCGTCCATAGCCTCGGCGACGGGAGCCTGCTAGGCACCGTCGCGGAGTCAAGGGTGGTGTGGTCACCCTCGACGGCCTTCTCCGAGTAGCGCGCGGGAGCAACCTGCGCGCGCCTACTAGGGCCAGGTTAGTAGGCGATCAGCTCCCCAAGCTGACCGCCCTCTGGTCATTAGGCGGAAGGCGCGGTCGGTGCCGCCTCCGGCGACCCGGTCTTTTGCGGCGGATAGCGAGTTCGGATGATGCCTCCCTCGCCCGTTCCGCCGCCTCCTTCTCGAGCACCACTGCCTCGCAGAAGGAAAGAGACCGCGTCCCACGACGTCTCGCTCCGGCCATGCCTTGACCACGGCCGGCAGGGAAGAGGTCGTCCCCAATGACGTCGCGCCAGAGCGCGACGTTGAGACGCCCAAGCTGGGCACACCTCCAGCGTGTGCTGGGCCGTCTCGTCGAGGCAGTCGTCGCAGTGGTTGGCAGCGGGATCGGGCTCCCTCCCAGCGATCCGACACAGGTAACACCCCGAAGCAACCATGCCCCGTGAGCACCTGCGTGGTGCGGAGGTTAGGACGCCGTGACGCCTCGCTAACCACTGGCGGAAGAATGGGACGAACAGCCTCGATCGTCCCTCCGGCCGGCAAGATGGTGTTGCCAGCCGGGACTCCCACACCTCCAATGCGGCATCCCGCGCCATCCTCTTGTGGCGCTGACCTTGCCGCAGCACCGGACACGAGGCCCCGACGCCGGCAATAGACCGACGCCCAGAGCAGTAGCGTCAGGCCCACCGGCATGACTCCGGCCAGCACGCACGCCACCTCCCGGAGATGGTCCGATACCCCCGTATCGCCGGATGGCCATCACCCTTCGCGCCAGTCGCAGCAGAAGTGATGTTGTGCCCGGTCCAGGGCGTCCGCCCATACGGGGCAACCGTAGAGGGCCATCGACTGACCACTCGGTGTACAGCCGACGGCTCGAGGCGCTCGGCCCATCCAATTGGGCAAAAGGCGCGCCAAGGCCGCCGCCGTCTTCAACAGTTTCGGGGCCAAAGATAAAAGTGGCCCTGAAACTCCACCGACCGTCCAGAACAAGACCGAGGTACTTCATGCTCCTTTTGACGTCAATTTTGACGCCACCGACGACGATATGGGCATCTGGTGGTGTGGCCCTTTCGAGGAGCATGGAAGTTAATGCCTCGGACTTGTTCAGGGCAACCTCCCAAACCAAGCCGCCTGATGCGGCCTACAACAACGGCCACCCCTGCTGTCGCAAGTACAGCTGCCTCGCGATAGGTCCTCTGCTGCGCCAAGACCAGCGTGTCATCGGCGTAACAGAGGACCTTTATTCCCCCCAAGTTGCTGCCCCGCAGCACCAGTCATATCCGATGTTCCAGAGGATGGGTCCCAGCACCGACCTTGTGGAACACCGGACGGACACTCCGTACTCTTCCCAACCTCCACCCGGAGCGGGCAATATCACGTTCCTCCCGGCCAGGTAAGCCCCGATAACACGTCACAGGTATGGAGGCACACGGTGGTATAAAAGTGCCTCCTTAATGCAAGCCAAGGCAGGGAGTTAAAGGCGTTGGCGATGTCTAAAGACACCGCCAAAATTCCCGTCACCCTGGGCAACCGCATCCTGCGCATGGGACTTTACCTCGAGTATGGCATCCACCGTCGAACGCCCACTGCGGAAGCAATAGTGCAGGTCCGTGATGTCCGGACCTGTCCCATCCAAATGGCGTTGTAGCCTCCTCGCTACAACTCGCTCGAAGAGCTTGGCGATCTCGCTCAAGAGCACGATAGGCTATAGGCGGAGGCTGAATCCGCCGGACGACCCTCCTTCTTAATGAGGACTAACCTGCCTGTCTTCCACCGCTGTGGAATTATGGCTTGAGCCAGACAGGCAGTGAATAGCCCTCTCACTCTGGGCCCCATGGTGTCAGGGCCAGAGTTAACGCCCGGCCGGGATGCCATCCAGGGCCAGGGGCGGTGCTCTTGTGCCGAGATCGGCGAACAGCTTCTTCGAGCTCCTCCTCCTCCACCGGTGGTGTGACACCGTCTTCCTCCTCTCGCGCTGCAGGGCGGGCCATAGTAGGTGGTGAAAAGTTGGCCGCGCTGCGGGAATAGCAGACGACAGCACCCCTCGGAGAATATCCGGTCGGAGCGTCTGCGTCAGTGGTGGAGCCCAAGCCCGTAGCCTACCGATCACCATCCGGTAAGGCGTCCCGTACGGGTCTTGGTCTATCCCCGCAATCATTCGATCGTGCGACTCGCCCTTCGCACGGCCGATTTCCTCCTGCAGCCGCGTCCTCGCCTCGACATAGACCTGGTACAGTCGGTCTTCCTCCTCCTGCACCTTCTGTACCCGTCTCCGATAGTGGCTGTACTGGCGTCTCGCACCAACGCAGGTGTTACGCAGTTGTGCGATCTCCCACGACCACCAGTACACTTGTCGCCGCTGAGGGCGACGCCCGGAACGGGGCATTGACGCGTCACAGATACGCGTCAACGCCCCCTGCACCCAGGTGGCGGCGTCTTCTGCAGACGCCAAGCTCTGGGGCAGCCAGGATTCCACTATCGCTGCTTCCTCCCAGCAGTTGTCTGTCGAGACGACCCAATTGCCACCGCGGTCCGTACTCTCGCGAGGTTGGACTGGGGGCTGGCGGCGCCGCCGGATGTGTGGAGATCTCGTATTGGATGTAGAGGTGGTCCGAGAGAGTCTCCACATCATCCAGCACTCGCCAACCCCGAACACGACGCGCTAGGGCCGGGCTCGCAAACGTTACGTCCACGACGGACCCGCCCAGCCTTCGCACACCACGTGTTCGTCGTCCCCCGATTGAGGACAGACAAACCGGTGGCAATAACCCACTCCGACAGTGTCACACCACGCACATCCGTCGTTGCGGAGCCCCATACGCTGGATTTGGCGTTGAGATCGCCGGCAACTAACACCTCCGCCGGGCGATGCCGTTCTACCATTTCCCCCAATCGAATGAGAAACTCTTCGAACTCTGCGAGGATTCGATTGGGGGAAAAGTAAACACCTACGACAACTAGGTCGCCGACAAGTGCCCGCGACGCATCCCGCACCCCTCTCGACTCGTGAGAAAGGCGGAGAGCCCGCAGCTACCTGGGTGATAATAGTCACCACCCCGGTGTTGTCCGCGACCCAGTTATCCCGCGTAGGCACGCTGTACGGCTCCGCAACAACCGCCACTTGTATCGACCGCTGCGCCAGGCTTTGGACCAATAAGTCTTGGGCTCTGGCACAGTGGTTGATGTTCGCCTGCAACGCATGAAGAGCCATTATTGTGCGTCCATGTGTTGCACCTCCATTACCCTGGCTGGGGCATTGGTTCGGCCACGCTGGCCTCCTTCCTCCCTTCCTGCCGTTGCTCTTCTTTCTCAAGATGCCGGCCCTG
The DNA here is from genome assembly GCA_019049475.1 of Eueides isabella. Lineage (NCBI taxonomy): Eukaryota > Metazoa > Arthropoda > Insecta > Lepidoptera > Nymphalidae > Eueides > Eueides isabella. The sequence continues at coordinate 13,990,692 of CM032394.1, forward strand.
CGCATGCAGCGCTCCCCACCTTATGGTCTGCGGGCTGTTCTGCTGCCTCGCAGACCGGGCAGTGAGGTGCCGCCGAGCTGGTGTTGTTTGTGCCCGGCTTGGCCGCACCTAAAGCACTGCTGGCTCCGGTCTAATGCACTGCTGCACTTCGCTGCCACATGGCCAACATCGTGGCAGCGGAAACAACGCCGGACTCGCTGTTGCAGCAGTTGCACCCGCGCCGACACGAAGCCCACAAGGAGCCGCGATCCACTAACCTTTTTCGCTGCCACAATAGGGCAGCGGACCCAGACTGTTCCTAATCCATTGTGGTCCTGCCGGATCTCACCTGTTTTTACCGAGCCGACATCGCAACCGCCGACCCCGGCTTATGGCCTGCGCCAACCTCCTCTGAAGTGGCAGAGTCGTCCAGGCCACTGATCCGCAACTCAGCGCATTTCGTCGGTCTTGCGACCAGCACCTCGTTCGCGTCGAGCACCCCACGCAGCCGTTGGGCTAGGGCATCCGCCTTCTCGCCGCTATTGGTGCCAGGTAACTCCAAAACCCTGGCACCAGTAGTTGCAACCCTAAGTCGCACGTCTTTAATACCCAGATCCTCCAATTTCACCGCCTGCTTGATCTGGGTAAGAACGTCGCGATAGGATATTTCCTTCTGGGCGGCGGCCGGCTGTAACGTAAGAGTTACGGCCGCCGATCGTGGGGGTCGCAGCTTTGGGCGGGTAGCAGATTTCGCCTTCTGCGTTGTCTGCTTAGCCTTGTCTGCCGCAGCCTTCGATTTTGCCCCGTCGCACCACTACACTCCAACCCTCAGTCAATTCAACCGGGGCAGGAGGCAGCGGACGTGGCTCCGCTGACTTAGTTTTTGGGACTGTCTTCAGCGCCTTACTTTTCTTCCCCTGTTGTTTAGGTGCCTGTTTTTGCTTCGGGCCCGGGTTAGCGGGCGCCACTAGGGTCGTCACAGCGGATACTGCCTGCCGCTTTCTATCCGCCGCTAATGGAGGGCGAACTGGCTTAGCCGGAAGAAGCCTATCTTCCAGCGCCGCTAGCCGCGTATTAAGCAATGTGCTCATTTGTATCATTACTGTACGAGACCTGTCCTCCTCCTTCGCTTCAGTATCTTGCCTCAAGGCTCTAGTGCGGTCTAGGTCAGCTCTCATTAGCGCCATTTCTTTCCGCAGCTCAGTGATCTCCTCAGTTAGGCGGGTGTTCGTCGCACGTAACTGGGTCACCTCCTCATTGGTAGTCTTGGTGGCCAAAATCTCCACAGCCGTATTGATAGCCTCAGCGGCCTTCTTAAGGGCTTTTGTAAATGTGCCCTTAAGATTACCGGATCTGCTAGCGACTTTATTTATTATGGCTAGGCTATCCGTAACTTGATGCTGAAGATCTTGCACCAAGGGGCCATCGATCTTAGGCCTGGTCAAGTCCGGGATGCGTGAGAGCTTGGAGCTTGTTCTCTGCACCGTATGTACTATTGCGGCTACTTCCTCTTCCGCATCAAGCTGAAGCTCTTGACGCCTGACCGCAGTAGCTTTTACCTTTGGCCTGTCCCTCGTCTCTTCAGTCCCCGAAGACCCAGAGTGGCTGTTCTTACTTCTGGGTCTCTTCCGGTACCTTCTTGCCTCCGTCCTTATGTTCGACCTCTGCGATCCCATTGAGATGCAGCTCTCCGCCTCTGATTCTGAAGCCACCCAGAAGCGACTCCGAGATGATGTTGACATCGAACGAGACCTACCACTGATGACGGAAGCGCATTCCGCCAGGTTCTAGTCGCTCGAGAACCACCTTGGCACTCTTCAGTGCAATTTCTCCGCCACCCTTTTCAGGCACCACAACTGTTGCAACTTCCTCCGCCACCACAACTACTTCCCCGTGCTCGGCCACTGCAACAATTCCGCCCCTCTCGGGCCTCCCCTCAACGCCGCCTTCCGCAGCCACCACACTCTCTCCGCCCTTCTCGGGCCCTTTCCCCGCAACATACCGGTATTCGTCGCCCCCCGCAGATTCGTGGGGCTTGCGTGCCGAAGCACGGAGGGACTCTCCAGACTGGCTGGTACCCTCCTGCGGTAAATTAAAATTCTGAATAACCGACATGTTGTTTTTTGCTGATCCACAGCTTCGGCTTTTCTGTCGGGGTGTGCTCCCCTAGGCCGTGTCCATAACGATGGACTAAAGGCACGCCCATGCCTTGCTGGTTTTGGTCCGCGCCGGGAAAAACTCCCGGTCCACCCGCCCGCGAGAGCGAGTGGTTTCCCCTATCCGCCACCTGGGGACGCGCCCAGTAGGAGGACCAGCAACTCCCTTGGGAACCTAACCTAACCTAACCTAACCTAACCTAACCTAACCTAACCTAACCTAACCTAACCTAACCTAACCTAACCTAACCTAACCTAACCTAACCTAACCTAACCTAACCTAACCTAACCTAACCTAACCTAACCTAACCTAACCTAACCTAACCTAACCTAACCTAACCTAACCTAACCTAACCTAACCTAACCTAACCTAACCTAACCTAACCTAACCTAACCTAACCTAACCTAACCTAACCTAACCTAACCTACCTAACCTAACCTAACCTAACCTAACCTAACCTAACCTAACCTAACCTAACCTAACCTAACCTAACCTAACCTAACCTAACCTAACCTAACCTAACCTAACCTAACCTAACCTAACCTAACCTAACCTAACCTAACCTAACCTAACCTAACCTAACCTAACCTAACCTAACCTAACCTAACCTAACCTAACCTAACCTAACCTAACCTAACCTAACCTAACCTAACCTAACCTAACCTAACCTAACCTAACCTAACCTAACCTAACCTAACCTAACCTAACCTAACCTAACCTAACCTAACCTAACCTAACCTAACCTAACCTAACCTAACCTAACCTAACCTAACCTAACCTAACCTAACCTAACCTAACCCAGTACACTCCAAACAACCGTCGATATAACATAGGCTCCGCATTAAAAATTCATAAAAAATCGAATTTTCGAGCCATACGCGCAACGAGTGTTTTATTGGATTTCCCCCTGTCTGATTCACCAGGATTATCGTTTGCAGACCACCAGCACCCCAGGATTCGAAGAAATAGAGCGTCAACTTTCACCAACTATATCAGTGAGTGTGTTTTCGTTTTCAAGCAACCATTAGCGTATCTAACTGCGCGCCAAGGAGACAAATCAAACGACACCCCATTTGTCACAATCCCTTCACGGAATACAGAGTTACAAAGGCGCGCAGTTTCCATCATAACCTCTAAAAACCGCGTGGCGACCCACGCGGTCTGAGAGCACGCTACACGAAATAACCTCAAATAGACCCAACGTGAAGACGCCGAAGCCGGACCGAGGACTTCGACACCGGACCGAGGAATCCTGCAGACGAGATAACCCCAACGAACCCTCAATCACACAGGTAGGCCCAGGCTCTCCCCTCCCCCTCAGCCCAGATACGTCGCGTTTGGGCTCTTTCAATTCAGGACTCAGAGACCTCCCCACATACCTCCACTCAATAAACTCCCCTCAATCCCCCCCACCCCCACCTCCAAATCCACCACCACACTAGTCAAACCTTCTATCCCTCAGGTACGCCCACGGCTTTCCACTCCCCCTCAGCCCAGACACCTAGCGTTTGGGCTCTTTCAATTCAGAACACAAAGACCTCTCCACATACCCCCTTTTAATAAACTCCCCCCAAACCCCCCCCACCTCCACCTCCACCCCCACCACACTAACCAAGCCCAGAACTCGTATCGCCTACGAGTTCTTGACTAATACTCCAACCCAAAGCCCAACCCCCCTTATTCACTTTCTCCCCCGCTCTCCTCTCTACAAGGAGCTTGAGACAAGGCAGAAAAGGCCTCCACCCGCCACGCTAACAATATTAACCAGTCCTATACACCCCAAAATCGTCCCCCCCCACTTACCACTTACCCCCCTCTCTGAAAAACCTGACAGACCGACTATACGCGAACTCCCCCCACCTCCCCCGCACTCCCCCTTTGTGCTAAACATTGCAGACAGCCCAAACGCGAACTCCACCCACCTCCCCCCAACTCCCCTTTTTTGTAAAACTTCACCAATCGTCCCCACACGAATTCCCCCAGACTCCCCCCCAACCCCCCTTTTTCAAAAACCTCACCAATCAACTCCACACGAAACTTACCTCCCCTCCCCCCACCCCCGGAAAATTACCTCACCCCCCCTGGGCCTATCTCGTAAACGGGAAGAGATAGATATACCGAGTTTGGGTTTAATCGACTCAGCAAAAGAGCTCTACGATCTGGCTCTGACAGAATCCTTAAAAGGACTACCGGAAGAAAAATAGAGCACCCGACCATCCGCGCGAGGAGTTTACTCGTTTCAACGGACACAACAGAAGGAAGCAAAATGTCACAAAAAACAAACATTAAAGCAACGATCGCCGATGATAAGACTTCTACATCAGTTGGAGGAAGAAAGGAAGCGACGAAGTCACTTAGAGAAGTAGTGATGAGGAGGCAGGTATCCAATAAGGGTACGGAGTCACTGAAGCTACCGGGTGAAACCCGAAGGGCGAAAGCCGAAAAAGAGACTCCGTCTTCACAGCCCGCTACGCCCCCGACAGAAACCTCCTCACAAACGAATATCGAAGAGGCCCTGCAGAGAGTAACGGACTGGCGAACCGAGGCCTCGCCTAACATTAGCCTTCCCCGAAGCGCTGACATCGACGAAGACACCAGACTGTCGATGTCACCCAAATCAGACATCACCCAAGGGCGCAGGAGCAGCCTTCTGTTACATCCACAAGAAGGACAGGAGTGGAGATGGACCTTGCGACAAAGCAAGCCAATGATCTGCTCCAAGCGGGAAAGGAGGCCCTCGAATGTCTCTAAACATGAAGAGGGAATACAAGCAAACAGCCACAGACAGCTTGCAATCCCTCTATGAAATAGTTCTGGCTCTATCAGACTCAAGAGCCAGACACAAATGCAATCTAGAGACGGAACGAGTGAAACACGCTAGAGAAATCGTGAACATCGAAAGGGCCCACAACAAAACGATGTCGGCTCTCATGGAGAAACTAAGTGGCAAGTTAGAAAAGGCTGAAAACAACATCTCGGCCACCCTAACCGAGACGAAGGAAGTACGGAAATGGTTAGGGTTTGAAACAATGGAGCCACATCGTCAAATTAAGGACATAAAAGCCTGTATGGAACAAGTGACAACAGGGTTGGAAAAGCTTCTCCTCCAACCTAAAATAACAACAGAAAAAGTGAGGAGTACCAGGCTATCCTTCAAGAACACAGAGATCTAAAGAACACAGTGAAAAGCTTATCAAACCAAATTGACGAGTTCCGAAGGGAGAACAACAAGATGCATGAACAGCTGCAACAAATCCAGGACACGAGTGGTAAAACGCTTAAACATTTAAAAAAGCCTCCATCACCCCCACCTGTCCTGGAACCCCCTAAGGAACTAATAGAAATTAAAACTATGATCAAAACCATTCATGACAAACCTACACCACAATCACTGGCCACTGGAATACTTGGGGACAAGAGCTTAAAGAAAACCTTCTCCCATTAGCGGGAACGCTAGAAACAGTGACTAGTGATATAAAATCCATAAAGGAAAAACTTGAGAAACCAACCATACCAACAAGGTCCATCCAGGAGGAAATTGAAGCAGCAGAAGGCAGGAAGTCAACAATTGGGAAAAAACCTGCCACGGTAACGTACGCTAAGATAGCAGCCGCGCCAGTCAAACCCCAACCGAGGCCAAACCACACATTGATAGTGTCGTCAAGCGACCCAACCAACACTGGCGACACTATTATCAAAAGAATAGTGGCGGCCATCGACGCCAAGAAGACAGGGGCAAAGGTGGACAAGGTACGCAAAGCACGTAACCAAAAAGTCGTGCTGAGCTGCCACACCAAAGAGGATCTCAGACTGGTGCAGGAAAAAGTCAAAGGACAGCAAGGTCTCAAAGTAGAAGTCGCCAGGCCAGCAAACCCGCTCATTATAATCCGGGACGTCCTAGCATATCACACGGACACCGAGATCATAGAGCACATCCTGGCGCAGAACAAAGATATCCTTAAAGAACACAGGAATGAGGCTAAGCTGCGCGTACGTTACAGAAAACGAGCCCGCAACCCCCTGGAATGTCACCCAATAATAGAACTCTCCCCGGAGGCTCACAAAGCTGTCCTAGACGCTGGACATCTTTACATAGGGCTGCAACGAAGACCTGTTGCGGACCAGTCCCCACTCATGCAGTGCATAAAATGCCTGGGTTTTGGCCACACTAAAACAATGTGCCAAGAGAAAGATCAACTCTGCAGCCACTGCGGAGGCCCTCACACATGGGAGGACTGTAAAGAAAGGAAATCAGGCAGACCACCAGCCTGCATAAACTGTAAAGAAAGTGACAAAAAGGACATAAACATGGAACACAACGCCTTTAGCGTAGACTGCTACGAAAGGCACAAATGGGACGCCATAGCCAGATCAAAAATAGCATACTGCTAAAGGCGCCCAAAATGATACAAACACTAAGATCTCAAGAAATATCAACATCATTCAGGCCAATCTGCAAAGATCAAAATTAGCAACGGCGGAACTCCTGCAAGCAGCAAAGGACAGGAAGATAGATATTGCTTTAGTACAAGAGCCGTACGTGGGTAGCGCGGGCGTTCTAAAGCAATATCCAGGCACACGAGTAATACAGTGCACTCTTCAACGTTCAAAGCCAGTCAAAGCCGCCATTATAGTTTTCAGTGATAGACTGGAGGTAATTATCGACCCTCAGATTGTCACTGAAACGGAGGTAGCAGTTTTACTAAAGGAAAACCGTCAGAAACTAGGATTGATCTCAATCTATTTGGAGGGTGACCAAGACCTACTGCCATACATAACAAGGATTAAGAACTTCCATGGAAAACTTGCAGAATCTACAGGAAACATCTTACTTGCTGGGGACACCAACGCATGGAGTCCTTGGTGGGGAAGCAGCACCGAGGACAAAAGAGGAAAAGAATACAGCGCTTTCCTAAACGAGATGGATCTCCATATACTCAACACCGGGAATACACCGACATTCGAGACCATAAGGGGGGGAATCGTATGCACGAGTGTCATCGACGTGACAGCATGCAGCCGTCCTCTCTTGGGATACATCGAAAAGTGGACCGTACAAAGAAATCTCACCACCTCCGACCACAATGCCATTACTTTCTCCTTAAGATACAAACGGGCACCGACCACCCCAAAGCCCGTCACAACGAGAAAGTACAACACAAGAAAGGCGAAATGGAAGGAATTCGGTCCACTCTTTAAGCGACTATTGGAGGAGAACAACATCCTACCCACCACAATAAGTCTACGAAACACTCCCGAGGAACTAGAAGAGGCCGTAAACACCTTCACGGTCTTAATCCACAAAACCTGTGAAGACACCATTCCACGCTTAGGAACAGAAATCCGTGACCCACTACCACCTTGGTGGTCAAAACCTCTAAACCAAATGCGGAAAAAGGTTCTCCAATACAAGAGAAGAATTCGAAACGCAGCTACCAACAGGAAGGAACACGTCATAAACGAATACTTAAGAATCAAAGATGAATACAAGACTGAAGCGGAAAGAGCGCAAACTGAGAGCTGGAAGGAATTCTGCACGAATCAGGAGAAGGAAAGTATGTGGGACAAGATCTACAGAGTCTTGCGAAAGACCAACAGCCGCCAAGAAGACACCCTACTGAGGAGCCCGACTACCGGCCACACCTTGACCCCACAGGATTCGGCAGACCTTCTAGCCCAAACGTTTTACCCAGACGACTCACAGGCAACAGACCAACCTTGCCATGCTTCAGTCAGAAACTGGATCAACAACTTTGATATAAACAGTTTGCCCGAAGACGACCCACCTTTTACCACCACCGAACTGGAGACGGTGCTAAAGGCGCTAAATCCCAAGAAGGCACCCGGCCCTGACGGCTTGACCTCTGACATCTGCACTGCTGCCATCCGCAGCGCCGAAGAGACCTTTCTGGCGATAGCGAACAAGTGCCTGTCACTATGTCACTTTCCGGAGCAGTGGAAAGTTGCTCACGTGGTCATTATACGAAAACCCGGCAAGGAGGACTACACACATCCTAAGTCCTACCGACCGATTGGCCTTCTCTCAGTACTTGGAAAAATAGTCGAAAAGTTACTAGTGGGTCGCCTTCAGTGGCATCTCCTACCAAAATTGAACAAACGGCAATATGGCTTTATACCCCAACGCGGTACAGAAGACGCCCTGAGCGACCTCGTTGACCACCTTCGTCTAAAGCTGACAGAGAAAAAATCAATCCTGATGATATCTCTGGACATCGAGGGAGCTTTTGACAACGCATGGTGGCCGGCACTTAAAAAACAACTTGCCATCAAGGAGTGCCCAAAAAATCTTTTCAAGCTAGTCGAAGCATACCTAAATGACAGGAAGATCTCAGTCAATTATGCTAGAAGAGTCTCAACAAAAGGTACAACCAAGGGCTGCGTCCAGGGATCCATCGGTGGACCGACCTTCTGGAACGTAATCCTAGACTCTCTATTGCATCGACTAACTGAAAAAGGAGTGTACTGCCAAGCCTTTGCCGATGACGTCGTACTCGTCTTCGCGAGCTCAACCATAGAAGTGCTGCAGCAAGAAGCAAATGAGACACTAACAACGGTCATTCAATGGGGTGAACAAAACAAACTTAGCTTTGCACCGCAAAAAACCAATGCGATGCTTCTCACCAAAAAGCTAAAATATAACACCCCAGTCCTAAGTATGGCACAAACAAACATCCGAATAGTCCAAGAGATAAAGCTTCTCGGAGTGATCATAGATAGAAATCTGACTTTCAAGTCCCACGTCGCTGCACAATGCAGGAAAGCCACAGAAATCTACAACCGGCTTGCGTGCACGGCGAAAATCACCTGGGGACTTAACTCGGAGATCATAAGAACGATCTACACAGCGGTAATAGAACCAATCATTACCTACGGTGCGAGCGCGTGGAGTCAATCCACAGAACTGCGCATGATACAACAGCAACTAAACATGGTGCAAAGAGGTTTCGCACAGAAGATCTGTAGGTCATACCGCACGGTCTCCCACACGTCAGCACTCATTCTATCAGGCCTGCTCCCCCTAGATATCAGAATACAAGAGCAGGCCCTAATTCACCGCACAAAGAGAGGCAAAATCTCGAACTACCTTCCTCCAAATACACGCCTGGAAACCAATGTGGATTTTACAAAACTACAACACCCAGCCTTCCAAGAGGCTGTTAATTATTTGAATCTAGAAGAAACAACACCTGAAACCCTTAACATCCACCAGCGAGATAATCCAGAAATTTATACGGATGGCAGCAAAATAAACGACAGAGTAGGTGCTGCACTCTCCTGGTGGGAGGAAGGAAAAGAAACCAAATCAGCTATGTTTACTCTACACCCCTCATGCACTGTATTTCAAGCAGAACTGTACGCCATATACAAAGCTACCCAGGAGGTCATGCATGCCAGAGTTCCGCTGGCTACTATCCTTAGTGACTCAAGATCATCACTAGACCTGCTGGGAAATCCAAAGACCACCCATCCCTTAGCAAGAGCGATACAGCAAAACATACAGTGCATAAAAGAACAAAGGCGACAAATCAAGCTGGTCTGGCTCCGGGCACACATAGGAACGCCTGGAAACGAGAGAGCAGACGAACTCGCTAAAGCAGCCGCAATACTAGACCGTCCACACGACTACGCAAGAACACCAGTGGCCTACGTCAAGACAAAGATCCGAGAGGAATCTGTCAAAAGATGGCAGGATAGATACTCCACCTCTAGCACGGGAACTACCACCAGGGAATTCCTTCCCGAGGTCGAAACAGCCTTCCAAATAACAAGGAAGGTAAAATGGGACCCAATCCACGTGCAAATCCTGACAGGACACGGAGGCATAGCCAGTTACTTATACCAATATAAGCTCAAGGACACACCGGGATGTGAGTGCGACCCCAACATCGAGGAAACAGTGTGGCACATAATACTCGAGTGCCCAAGGTTTTCCTTAGCCCGCCTTAGCCTGGAAACCCAGATAAACACCAAACTGGAGAAGAAGGGTCTAGCTACACTAATGGCGGACAACCAAACAAGACCAATCCTTCTTGAGTACCTTCTAAACACCTTCAGCATAGCAATGCAGAGGAACGGCAGCAAGATTGCAACAAGAAGGGCACTTGAGAAAGGGAAAGGCTCTACCGCACCCATCACCAAAACCAGTCCAAAGCAAACAAAAACCCCAGAAACACACACTCAACGCTTTCTTCGAAATGGACACCCCGGTACTCCAGGGCTATCACTTCGACCAGTAGCCCTCTTTATGGATGAAGACGAAGAAACACTGGGATTCTGCTTCTGTATCGTTGGTCCGAACAAATGGGTCTATATCTCACCCGGCCTAGCTGCCCTCACCAAAGGCAGCACCAACAGGGCCACTATGAGAAAATCGGACTACGATAGCATGCCTACCACAACGCTGGGAAACTGTAAATTTCGAACAGTGCGAACGAAAAACAAAACCATCGCACTTTTCGACGGCAGCGACGGCGAGTCCCCCTTCACAAAAGCATGCAAGGTGCTCGACCACCTGAGCATCCAGGTAGCAGAAGAAACGAACAACATTGGTCCAAAAACCCTAAGCGTGTTGATGTCATGAAAACTGGATTCGACAGAGGAACCGTCGAAGATTTTCTGGGATGCATAAACGCCTCCAAAAAGCACAGAGTAGTTGTGTACGAAAATAGAGGACAAGACCTGGCTTTCCTGAAAGATAGAAAGGAAGGAGTAAGGAGAACAGGTTCAACTCACGAAAGCGGAGCAAAAAGACTCGAAGAGAGATTAGCCCAGGAAGAGAAAACAAAGAAAGAGGCACAAACAGCTATGCCCTCTAAAACAAAAATGCCACATAAAATCCTCAGTCTATTAAAGCCAAAAGAACACTTGGTCAGGAAGGGTAAACCTACAAGGGCTGACAAAGGTCAAATCACAACACCTGATCTGCCTCCAGCTAACGAAGCAAAGCAGCACATGGAAAACGCACTCCTCGAATACGTCACCATCTTAAGGGAGACTATCAAAGTCAACCTTGCGACCTGTGAGAAGATAAGAAGTACCTTCGAACTCAAAAACGAAGGCTTGCTCAAGGTCCTACTCGAGGAAGAAAAGGCCGCTATCTACGACAACTCCACCTTAAAATACCTGCGGGGAGAACCACCAAAACTTCCCCATATGACGGCCTACAGCGGCAAACATGGCTTCGTAGAAAGAGACACCCAGACCAATGAAGATAACAACTCACCTAGGTACAGAACATCAACCGACGACCCAATTCTAATACTAGCAAGATGTACAGAGGTCTCACTAGAACACAAGATATTGGAAAGGGCACAAACTATACAGCCTTCCAACATCCCATCAAACCTCTACAACCAACCTACATCACTGGAGATAGAATGGGTCAACGGAGTTCCTGGCTGCGGGAAATCCACCTGGGTAGTAAACAACTTCAACCCCGACAGTGACCTAATCGCAACCACTACCATCGAGGCAGCCGAGGACCTCAGAAGCAAAATTACATT